>CM046802.1:6429927-6492427 GCA_025617405.1 Perca schrenkii | reverse complement strand
TTGCATCTCCATTTACTCTGGAATGGTAATAGAAATAGGTTTACTTACAATGGATTTTATATTCCTTATTGAAAGAAAAGAAGAAAGAAAGAAAGAAAGAAAGAAAGAAAGAAAGAAAGAAAGAAAGAAAGAAAGAAAGAAAGAAAGGGATTGTTTTTCCTGAAGGGACAAGGGAGAGATGGAGAAAAGTTTTATTAATTGTTATTTTTATTGTTTGGGTCTCAGCTGGCAGAGTCTTCTGTGTGTGTGTGTGTGTGTGTGTGTGTGTGTGTGTGTGTGTGTGTGTGTGTGTGTGTGTGTGTGTGTGTGTGTGTGTGTGTGTGTGTGTGTGTGTGTGTACATGCAGACACATACCTACATCAGTACTAAGTGAAACTGCCCTCTGGGGTTAAAATTTACATAACGATCCTGTATCAGTTTGATTTATTGGTTCAAATTCAAATCTCTGCTGTTTTTTGTTGTTTTGTTTGTATCCCCTGGGTAAAGCAGTTGATCACTGTCCCTAATCGGCAGAGCAAGGCACTAACACAGCCCGGGTGAGAGTTTGACTCCCTGTGGGGCCACACATGCTATAAATGAGCTCTAACTTGCAGCTCAATGGGACATAATATTATTAATGTTTATATATAACAATGGAAATGTATTTATTTTAATATGAGAGAAAGACATTGAGAGTCAAGAGCGAACCCTCAAGGGATTTGAAATGAAGAATTAGGTTAAACATGAAGCAGAAAGCATTTTAATGAAAAAGTAGGCATCTTTAGAGAGCATATTCTGTCGAGCATATGCAACTGTTACAGTACGTGATGCATTTATGTTGCATCTATAATGCTGTGTTAATGCATGCTGTTGTACTCTTCAGTGTCATTAAATCACATCAAAATCAGAAATATTTTCTATGACTATTTTCTATGAATAGATGAAGCTGGTTTAATTCTCATCTGTTTATTCTTACCCCCTTTTACAAACCAGAATAGCGTTTTCTTAGCCTGGCTCAGCACTCCTACGTACTTCTGCTCAATTTTCATTTCCCTTCAGTACTACGTCTGGGTTCACGGTATAGTCTTGGGTTTTCTCCAGCCAAATATTTGGCGGTCCAATCAGCGAACAGAGGGAGTGGTTGAGAACGATGACGTTGAGGCCTAGAGCTGTAGTTCCGTAATGGTGGCGGAGAAAGATGCGAGCGAAGCCATTCGGTCCGTTGTGGCAACGCTGTCGAATATCCAGATTTTAAAGCCCGAGCAAGAACAGTATTTGCAGAGTTTTGTCGGCGGCCATGATGTTGTGGCCGTCCTCCCCATCGGGGTTCGAGAAAAGTTAGATTTTCCAGCTCGCTCCGTTAGTGGTGAAGGAGTTGGCTAAGGCTAACGCTAGTGATGCTAATGTTAAATATAAGCCTTGTCGGTCTCTCCTCTTGTTGCACATGCGCATACCATTGAATATTGAAGTGCATATTTAAGTGTTTTGGCATGCCTGGCCGAGTGGCACTATATCCATGGTATTGCAAGGGGGATTTAATTATTGCATGTTTTCTTTTGTTGTGCATGATCAGAAAACATCTCCTCCCTCTGCTTTTTTCACAAATCGGACCCCAGATATATCATGTATCAGGAGGGTGCTGAATGTTCAGAAAGAAATCAGTGGCGTAGAGAGCCCAGAGCACTACAACATGAAAAGTGATTGTAATGGTGACTAGTTTGCTTTCTAACAAGATACATCATGTAAATCAGACAGCTTTAGAGTTGTTGGAGTTGCCTCCAGCCTTTGTGCTAAGCTACACTAAACAGGTCCAGGATCTGTCTCAGTATTGGACTGTTCCTTTAAATATGGAGGTAACTGATTGGATGAATGGCCACTGATGAATGCCTGGATTTAAGATTAGTTCTTTATACATGAATATTTATATGAATTCCAAGCATGTACTTACTGTACTTAAAGGACTGTGGATGGATGGATGGATGGATGGATGGATGGATGGATGGGTGGGTGGGTGGATGGATGGATGGAGGTTTTCAACAGGTATAAGTGGGCAATCAAGCCCTGCATGGGTTTCTTCACAGCTGCACACACACATTTTAAATGCTTTATTTTAATCCATCAACACACACACACACACACACACACACACACACACACACACAGATTAGCATACAGAGCATATTTAATGCAATTGCATCTCCACATCTTTATGTTGTACCAGGTGTCCAAATAGAAATCCCTAAATATCCTAAAGGTTACGTATGCGTACGTACAAACACCCGGATAGAATAGTCAGAGAATTGACTTTCTCTTACTTTTAACATTTCCTACACTCCTGCTACAGAAATCTCTAAAACACTTTAATGAATCCAAAATCAAACAAACTCTAGAGCAGACTTACTTCACCTCGAGGTCATTGAGTAACTGATGCATTTGTAAACGTAAGTCTGATAGAGCCAGTGGGTCCCTGTTGCATTATTACTTTTACAGTCAGTGCTGCATCAACAGACACTGTGGCTGTCTGTTGCTCCTCTAGTCTTTAAGTCTGTGTGAGCTAATAGCAGGTGAAAGGGAGCAGCTGGAGACACCAGCGTGTCCCAATTCCATATTACATACTAATTCTATACAGTATGTACTACATACTAATCATCATAGTATACATTTTTTAGCAGTTGGTATACAAAAAAAGTCAACTTACTTTTACATACAATTTATTTATTTTCCAGGTGCGAGCAGCTCCTCCATTCCCTTTGTGCATTGAGTTGTGGTAGAATAGTGTACATCAACAGCACACCCTAAAATTAACTGTATTTACTATGCATACTTTGCCTAGGTCCAGAAGTTTGAATCCACCACTCCTAAGAGCTGACCAATTTTTCTGACCAATTTGGCATTGTGACAATAAACAGTGTTTTCTTAGATTAAAAATGAAGTGAATGTGCGTGAATCTTTATCTGATGAGCAGCTGAAACCCTGTATGGTAGCCTCTGCCACCAGTGCGAATGTGTGTGTGTGTGTGTGTGTGTGTGTGTGTGTGTGTGTGAATAGGGTGAATGGTACCTGTAATGTAAAGCATGGTCGCTAAGAGCGCTATATACTGTAAATGCAGTCCATTTAACATTTACATTCGCACAATACAAAGTCAATGGACAGCAATTAATTGTTTTCCCCTCTAGTGTGTGCAGGACTTAATTGCACCTTATTGTCTTTATGGCTGTGTGTTTGATGCTAGGAAAAACCAAGGGGGTAAGCTTCGCTTCAGAACTCGAACCTCCGATGGCGCCATTTTGTTGCTACAAAGGTATCATCTCTTGTTAGCATTCCACTGACCGCCATTTTTTTTTTTACGTCACTTGACTGTGAATAACTTTACATCTGAAGCGTTTAAAGACTCAATTTGTCCGTTGTTTATTTCTAAAGAAACACGACAATGTAAAAAAGTCTCCATTACCTTGTACCTCACGTTGTGGCTCCGTAGCAGACGTTTTTGTAAAAATAGGCTAACGATTGTGTCATAACCACAAGACTTAATGTCGCACAGTAGAGGAATTACCGTATAGTACAGGAGAAGCTCACAGGCAGTTTCGATTTACATTAGCTGTTTAGGTTTAATTACTAATGTTAACTAGCATGTTAGTTAGCAATAATTAGCCTGTGCTTATGTTATCTCCTTACATATACCTACACTCTCCATCTCTGTAAGATTGGGAATGATTGAGATTTCTCTTGGCACAGCTACTAGAAGACTTACAACTTTCAGACACGTTGCTCGCGTCACATTTACGTTGTCTCTCTCAGTTGGAGGCTGCGCAGTAAAGCTGGCCATCACCGGAAAAGTGCTTATAATAGCCTTCACTGGTCTCCGTCCAGAGCAACGGGGTCTATTGGTCCATTATATATATGTCAATGGGAAAAACGACTGTAACCTTTCCTCTGTTTCAAAGTTCGTTCCTTCCATCACCAACGACATCATTCCTCTTCTGCTTCACCACACAAGATAAAACGATCAGTTGCCACGCCCAACACAAATTGTTACTCCCAAACCGACCCAACAGCATACGTCTGCTGGGTCGGACTATAATCAGGCAGATATCATGAAGACAGAACTCGGGGGGGAAAAAATTATCAACAGTTTGCAGGATTGTTTTGCTTTTTTGATTAGAATACATCTATTTGTACATCAGACCAGCAATACGTCATCCAGAGGAGGCTCTCATCACCACTTCCCTTTCTGGGGCAATAACAGAAGAAGTTGAACATTTACTTTAAGCGACCGGTTTTGCAATTAATGCTATGCCAAAGAGTTGAGGTGTAGTTGGTTGCACCATGATTTGTTCCCCTGGTATGTCCTAAAAAAAGATCCTAATTGATGGGCTTTGAATCCAGGGCTCCAGGTTGCTCACCGGGTTGAGCGTTCACCAAGGATTACTCCTTACCGCAGTGTCCCAGGTTCGAGTCCGACCTGTGGCCCTTTGCTGCATGTCATTCCCCCTCTCTCTCCCCTTTTCTGTCTTCAGCAATCCTTTCACTTAAAGGCCAAAAATGCCTAAATCAAAAAAATAAAAAATAATTAAAATTAAAAGATGGCCTTTGGTTTCTTCAAGCTATAGACTAAACCTGCTGATGCTCCCTTTTGGGGGACAGAGTTGTGATCACATCAGGAGAAAAATTGGAAAATGCCCAAGAGCTGTTTTGTTGCAGGTTAGTCAACAATTTTTTATTTGTAGATTTTTCACCCACCTCTGCTACTACAAATGCTTAATGAAATTTAGTATATCATATTTTAGATGAGCCCAAATATTGTAATTTCAACCAAATTTAGATCACACATAAAACTCAGAGATCCTAGACATTTCGAGGCATTTCATTTTAACATGTAGGTAGCAGTAAAGCTATCTATCATGAATGGCTAGTACTGCTCTCTATCATGAACTACTAGAACAAGGTGGTCATGAGTCACATTTTGCACAGTTGAACAACTCCCCAGGTAGGATTTATCCATCAGTCAACCAGCAATGTTGTCTGTACTTTGGCAATAAAAAAAAAAAAGTCAAAACATTTTCTATCATCATCCACTTTCTTCATTCACAATTTGACGTCCACTTACTCTTTCCCTCTGTCTAATTTGTTCATCCATTCATTCATTACCTCTCTTACGCTCACTCGCTCATGTTTGCATTTATTCACGTTAATGTTGTTTTTCTTTAATATGCATGTTGAGTGCATTCGGTGTGGTTAACTTCAATCAAACATACATTTTAATTTGATACCTTTGATTAGCACTTTAATGAATTCATCTGTTCATTCGTTAGTTTGTCGGTTCCATACCCTTTCAGTCAGCATAAATCTTTCAGCTGTGATCTGTGCAGGCGTCTGCCATGACTATCAAACTCTCCTCAAAGAGAATAACACTTCTCTGAGTTCACACGCACATGCACACACACCCGGTGTCATCTTGTAGTTGGATGGAGTCACTCGATCACACATCACACTAATTTGATCAACTCTGCTGAGACATACAACAAATAGGAAAATAATAATAATATAAATATATCTCTAGAATTTAGTTTTTGTTGTTCAGAAAAGGCTAACGTATTATTTATCCAATGAGATTTTAAACTGCACACAAACAGAACACTGAGTTTGGCGTGTCAGTTATAAATAATATTTTGCAGAACAACCCTTTAAAGGCTTCAGCTTTGTTGTGAAAAGGATTGGCGTGGACCATAGACCGTATAATATTAATGGACAAAGCATCCGGTTCAGTGAAGTGCGTTAAACCGGCATTCTATCTGAATTCCAGCAGGGGGCAACTCCTTAAACCTGCATTCTATCTGAATTCCAGCAGGGGGCGACACGTGCGGTTGTAAAAGGAGGTCGGTTTCTGTAGAAGTCTATGAGAAAGTGACCCACTTCTCACTTGATTTATCACCTCAGTAAACATTTTCATAATGACTTCACGGTCTCAATCGCTAGTTTTAAGTCTTCTGCAACACAGAATGATGTTAATTTTTTTTAATTATGTCTCGTTGATTTTAAAATCTGCGATAAAGCAGGGGGTGTTTTAGGGCGTGGCTATGATCTGATTGCCAGTGAAATTGTGTAATGTAACGTGGCTCCTCCTTCACTCCTCCCACTGGTCTAAAATCGTCACATCCGCGACCAGGATGGCTGCGCCCGTAACGGCAAACTCAACAACTCGTAGCAGATCTCCACAAACCAACGGGTGACGTCACACATGCTCTGTCCATTCATATTATTCAGTCTATGGTGTGGTCTTTGTGTCACAAGCTAATCTTCTGCTGCCTGAATGACTCATTCCAACTAACACAATCCATGAAATGATCAATCAGTGCATTTATCTGCTTTTTCAATACCTCCAGGTTGGATAAATCAGTCATTATTCATATAGAGATGTTATACAAACCGTTTGATCACTAACATTAACTAAACCTTTGATGTTTACATTTTGTTCACATTTTCAAAAGTGTTTTTTTACGGGACTCAATAAGTGTGTTTCCCATTACCGTGAGCAAGCATTTCCCGTTTGCCTGCACTTCCCTCTCTGTGTGTTTCTATAGTAACCTTGGCTAAAATCCAAACAGCCGGTAGGGCCCTCTGAAGGGCACTACACAGGCAAGATGAAAGATTTCCACCAGGCAACTGCAGCTTCCAGGCAACAGATACATGTGATTTTTAAAAGAGGACATGGTTTCTCACTGAGAAGAGGAGCGACAGTAAATATCAGCGGGACAGTGGCCCGTCCGTTTTTATGTAGCCTGGTTCCATATTCGCCATATTTACTTACAATCCGAGCAAATCTAAAGAACAAATTGAAAATGGTCATACATACTGACACATCCACACACAAAATGTTAGAGAAGTGGTGCATTGAATTGTTCCAAAGCTCTGGTGCAGTGACTACTATGGCAGCTCAGAATGTCACTTTGTACAAAGGAGTAAGAGCACGGGACTGATATTTTATCAGAACAATCATTTCAACATAATTTTTCCATTCAGTTCAATTTACAGGAACTGCAAATAACAGGACCTGTTAAAAGAAAAAGCATTATGAAACACAATACACAAATAAACAACAATATAAATTTAGGGATGGGGCACAACTACAGTACCTACCATGTGATTAAACATAATATAATGTTTAGTTATTTACGTGTATTAGTGATAAAGGTTTTACCTGACCGGTAAAAGGAACCAAGTTCCAATTTAATCTACGGACTCAGACGTTAGGTATACAGACTCAAAGAAAAACATGGCAATAAGGCTTATTAGGCTACATAAGAACTAATTTGTGTGGGGCAACTCATTTTCATTTAGAGATGTATGAATCTCAACATACAGTAGCAAACACATCATTATAACTCGGCACTTTGAACTTACAAATAGCAAGTGACTGTTGATTCCAAGACAATCTGAGACAGAAATCCTTATCATACTGTCCCCGCATAACCAACCCTGGGAATGCTCGCTCTTATTTTGTCCACGTTTAACAACAGAGCTTGGTTGTGCTCGCACATCTGATACTAGCTAACTGCTAGGCCACCAGGACTGAAAGGTAAAGGGTTTGAGGCCTACCTGATGTATGTGTATTATGACGCGACAATACCATCACAAATATAACTGGCAATTCCTTATTAAAAATGCTTCAAGTGCTCATATTATGCTCATTTTCAGGTTCATAATTGTATTTAGAGGTTGTACCAGAATAGGTTTATGTGGTTTAATTTTCAAAGAACACCATATTTTTGTTGTTCTGCACTTTGCTGCAACTCCTCTTTTCACCCTGTGTGTTGAGCTCTCTGTTTTAGCTACAGAGTGAGGCATATCACCTCTGTTCCATCTTTGTTGGGAGTCGCACATGCTCAGTAGCTAGGTAAGCACAACTAGCCAGTCAGAAGCAGAGTATGAGGGCGTGACACGCTAGCAGCTAGCCGAGCATTATAACGTGTGTTAGCGTTTGTCTCTGAAGTAAAGGCTGGACTACAATAGAGCTGTTTGGAGCAGTTTGTGAACAGTGTTTTCTGTTGGAGATGGTAAGTCCCTTTGGGGTGGACTTTGGCCTTTTTAACTTTGTAAACCTATAACATGCACAGAAAGATATATAACACAATAAAGGAAAGGGAAAAAAACAAAAAAGCATAATATGAGCACTTTAAAAATAAACGATACCAGTTATGTATAGAAACCTAACACTCAAAGAAATCAGCATACGAAAAGAATACCAAAATTTTCAACATCTGTCAAGCTGTAGGCCAAATAACATTCCTGTGACCCACAGAAGTGCTTAGAAAATAAATCAAAGAAATAAAAAAAAAGTGAGGGGGAGGCAGGTAGGGGTTATTATTCCCACGCTCACTTCACCGTTCCCTGACCCTCAGTTTGGGTGTTGAAGCATCGACCAGTGAAGGAGTTTAAAGCCGTGAGCATCAGTGTCTCTGTTTGTTCCCTGAAAGATTCATAAGCGCCACATTCACATGAATCATTCACTAAGGAAATGATTGTCGTAAACATGAAGTGCCATCTCTGCCACTGTGCGCTGAAAAATTCATGCTTTTCAGGGCATAAATTATGACAAGGCGCTCTCTCCCTCTGCTAGGGGAGAGGCTGTGACTTCTTCCTCCTCTTCCTTCCTCCTCCTGACTGAGGTTCACTGTCACACACATACACACACACACAGAATTAAAGGTGCAATGTGTTAGAAGACATGACAAACCAGACCTTTCCCTCTGCCCTTCTCCCTGTATACCAACACATATATACCCATCATCTGTTAAGCTCCTGAAGTTTGCAGAAACGCACCCTCATTGGACTCTTTTCTAGTCTCGCATTACCAGACCTATCTCCAAAGCGCCGCAGAGAAGGTCTGGCCACTCCACACATACATTCTGGGATAGGAGAAAGAAAAGAAAAAAAAACGCTCTGGGTTGTTTGCATTTCTTTAAACCGAGCTCAATCGTCTTGGGCGGCACTAAGCTCTGGACACAGAGACGGTGGCTCTCTTTTTCTTGTAAATATGCTACATTCCATTCTGTGAGAACACTGAAGAAAGCCTCTCTCAACGGTTTTAAATGTAACACTGTTTTTTCTTTCCTGAAGATTTATCTGTGTGAACCAACCTTGAGACAATCATTCTGTCCAACCTGAGTCTCTTTCTCATCTTGCCACACACATCATTTAAGTGAATGGAGCAATTGTTAAGACAATGTATCTACGAGCGCTCGTAACTATTTTCAGATTCAACTCACAGAGGTCAAGCCAGTAGATAATAGGATTCAAACCACAACACAATCGTGACAGGATTGTTTCACAACCTTTTGGAGCTGTTCCCAAGTGTTGTGAAACAAGCCGATCACGATTTGTGGAACAATCCGAAAACACCACATTCAATATTAAATGCAGTTAACTGTTACCCTGGAAATCCATAGTTCTCGCGAGAGCACAATTTGAATTTGCTCAGCGAGTCACTCTGGCATTGAGTAATGATGCTCACTACCCATGCCCTTGGAGCCGAGATAGGCGGGCCAGAGGCGAGCTAAACAGATGACGACAGCGCTGCGATATCGAAGTCCGGAATCAGTCAGTAAACATTGGTCGTAGTGTTATCCGATTGCGTACAGTGAGATTTTCAAATGCATGCTTGGTGCCGGCCCTCGAGTGGGGCCATTATCATTGCTCATAGCCAGACCCTTAATCTTTCGGATTTGGATCTGGATTTTCAGGTTAACTGTTTTTGTTTTTTTTTAACATTATTTTTCGGGGCTTTTCTCTGTCTTTATTTTGACAGCACAGCTAGGTGAGAAAGGGAGAGGGGGATGACATGCAGGAAATCATCACAGGTCGGATTTGAACCCTGGACCTCTGCGTCGAGGCATAATCCTCCAAGTATACGTGCGCCTGCTCTACCCACTGACCAAACCCGGCCACGGCTAGTTAACTGTTAACACAAGGCAGTAATGTCAGCTATTTCAATTAGCTGCATACATGGTTAAACGTAATTTGCTCTTACCAGTGTGTCGCCGTGTGTACTTCGTCCATAACAAACCCAACCAATCAGTCCCGAAACCTTACAATCATTCCCACGAAAGAAACAAGCAGGCCTGCCCTGTTGCACGATCAAAGTTGATGGGCATCCGATATCAGGTTATCCATGGAAATGTACAGCCGTTGATCCAGACTAACTCATCTCTGTCTGCCTACAGGTAGGAGATTGACCCTCTGGTGACCTGGTCCAGTCAGAACAACATGGAGCTATAGCCTTCTAAAGACAGCGTAGATGGTTGTGCATTTCTGGAAGAATGCAGGACCAAAAAGCTCACACACTCCTCTTCCTTCAGTTTCAGCGCCTATTTCTAGGATCTCTGTATTTCTTAGTGAGCGTCCAGCTCACACTCTGCTTGTCCATGTGGATCATCTCCTGCCTTTTTTTTTGCTGCTCTCTCGCTCTCTGTTGTATCATTGGTTGAGCCATATAAGACGCTGCACCAGCCAAGAAGAGAACAGAGGAGATGTGTGTTAGAACAGCAAAGTATTAGTGTGTGTTACAAAACAACATCATAGCTAAATCGTTCACAGCAGGGGAATACAAAAATAAAAAAGCACTTGTTTTCAGTCAAATATCGTACTTCTGTAAATCTCATGGCCTTCCTTCAGCTGTCTCCTGAACGTTTTGGAGATCTTCGTCATGCGTCCTGTAGCAGTTCATTGAGCCAATTCAGGGAGTGTCTTCGAACGCCTTGTATCTTTTTTTTAGCTCTTCAAGCTCTACCACCATCTTCCATACAAACTGCAAGATTCAATTTCATCCTGCTCTTCAGTCTGGATGATATTTGCCATGTTTGGCGCAGACTTTGCAGTTCCTGCAGATGTCCTTTGGTCTTTTAGCCTTTCTTGTTGGCCTCTGTAAGTCTCAGCCCTCCCTAAATCCCCTTTAGGGAATCTCCAAGTCGGTGACCCCAGTGGTTCTGATATTCTCACTCGGTCGCTGGCGGCAAAAAGTTGGAAAACTCTGCCATTAAATGTCTGCCGTAAGGACAAACGTCTCTCACAGGAACCTGCTGGTTGTGGAAGATGTTGTGCTGGAATATAATCTTTTTTGTCGTGGAGTTGTTTGAGCATCATTTCTCTTCCTCCTATTGGTAAGACAAAAGCAGCAAGGGGTTTCTCTTGTTGGTACATACCAAATTACAGCAAATAATCTAAAATCATGAATTAAGTTATCCGTGTCTAATGATACATTAGCTTAAAGTTATCTGCTAACCAAAAGCTGTTTAACTAAAGGTGAAGTTTGTGTATTTGGTGTGTGCTTGGTCTAACCCAGTATCTTCCAATTAACATGTTTCTGTCTTAGTAAAACTAGCTATTTGTGAGCCATAGATTAACTTGTTAGGCAAGCTAGCTGTTACAGTTACAACAGTTGTAACTGTAAAATAAAAAGCATACATACTGCATGCGGGCACCAGTGCACAGAACGTTTTCTACCATGTAGGATAGCCTATGTTACGCATCACGTTTTCTCCACCGGAAGGGCGCCCTACAGGGCACTGCATTGCGTTTTCTCCATTTAACAGCACCCATTAGTACATTTCATCGCGTTTTCGCCAATAAAATGGCGCCCATTAGTGCATTTTATCATGTTTTCTTCACTGGAAGGCCACCCAAAAGGGCACTTCAACAAGTTTTCTCCACTAGAAGGGCACCTTAGAGGGCAATTCACCTATTTTTCACTGGAAGGACACACTAGAGAGCACTTTATCATGCTTTCTCGACTGGAAGGGCACATTAGAGGACACTTTATCATGTTTTCTTAACTGGAAAACATCTTAACTGAAAGGGCACCCTAGAGGGCACTTCATCACGTTTTCTCCACTGGAAGGGCACCCTAGAAGGCACTTTATAATTTTTTCTTAACTGGATGGGCAACAAGAAGGCACTGTTGCTGCATTTTTCTGAATATGGGGGCACTAAGGTTTGGCGGTTGCTGACTTGTTTTTAAAGGTCATCCTGTTTCCAGATCTAAAAACTTTATTTGGTGAGAACAATGTTATTAAAACTGATGGGAGGGATAGACAGAGCTATGAAAATAAGACTTAATAATTAATAAGACCTTAACATTGAGTACAGTAGATGTAGATGTAGATGTATTCAGAAAACGTTCGTCTCACATACAATGTGGGTTTTCCTAATAAAATGTATTCTAAATAGTGACAATTTATTTTGGGGGGGTCAATTAGACCCAGAAAGGCCTTAACCCTCATGTCCACTCAGGGCCATAGCCAGGGCACATTTTTTGTAGAAAAAAAAGTAATTGTATGGGATCATACAGATTTTAAATATCCTAAAAAAAATCTTGAATGGGTGCAAAACATATGAGTAAAAAAGGTCACAATGCTGCATTTAAAGTACATTTCTATCATACTATCATAAACCTAAAACAACCAACCTGCTTTTTTTTTAAATGGTGTTTCAGTGGATTTGATGTTAGCTTATTTTCCAAATAGAAAAAGCTTCATAGGGGTTAAATAACAATGATCCAATTCAGGAGAGTAAAACAGATCATTTTTATTTAAGAGTTGTGTGTGTGTGTGTGTGTGTGTGTGTGTGTGTGTGTGTGTGTGTGTGTGTGTGTGTGTGTGTGTGTGTGTGTGTGTGTGTGTTTCTCCATCTTTCTCTTTCCCGCTCTCATTGCCAGGTCCTGATTTTTTTCTGGGGAGTGTGTGGTCCTATCTGTGTGAGCATGTTCCTGTCTTTGTGTGTGTTCCTCTCTCTCTCTCTCTCTCTCTCTCTCTCTCTGTCTGTATATTTGGCCCTTACCTCGAGGCGAGTCGATCCTCTTACAGTAATACCATTGCCTAATCTCAGAGGCGTATCAGAGGGAGCTCAGAGCGCTCAGCACTAATAGGTTCACACAAATGGGATCTAGTCAAAAACCTCCCAATCCTCCTGCCACTGTAAATATGGAGAGCATTATCTAAGTCCGCCTGGAGGCCTCCGATGTGGAACTGATGCAGATTTGACAGAGCGACTGAGAGATAGCGACCCAAAAAAAAGGTGATTTAACATGCTGTTAGCAGTAATTTTATTGGTTGTGGGGATGAATCGAATAAAATTTAAACTTTTAAAACCCGGATGGAGTCTGACGTCATTCCTGCAGGATTGCTTTAAGGAACTGAAACCATTAAATTTGCATCTAAACAATGTGTAAGTGGCTTTTAGAGGTATAAAATTACCATTTTTTTTATACCAGATTCACTCAAAGGCCCTGTAAAAACAGCTTTTCACTTTGAGCAGCACGACTGCAACATCTTCTAAAAAGTTTGAACAGTTTTGGATAGCTTTATTTTCACATGAGAGATTCCTGCATTTCTGTTTTGTTTTTTGTGCTCTTCTTAATTTTTTGAAGTGGGCGGGACTCAGGAAAAGGGGATGTCACGAACTTCCATGCACCAATTACACTTTGGCAACATTTGAATCAGAATGTGATTACAGTCGATGGTCATTTTACAGGCTGCTGTCACTCAAAATCAGATCAAACCACATCTACGCAGTTGTGATAAAGCAGATTATTAATTTAAGAGTTAAAGGACAAATCTGGCGCAAAATGAACCTATGGGGTCAATTACTGGTCACGTTCGATTAGCATGAAAACATATCCCAGAGAACGGTCGACTCGGTGCCCATGTGTTATTAACCCCTAGGTTCATAACATTTGCATTTGCATTGAACTGGGTTAGACGCTCCATATTCATGCCCCATCTTGAAATACGTTAGCCGGTAAGGGACATACGGGGCATACTGCTCCGCCTTTCGCATTTTTGCTGTCACATGATAAACTCACAGGTGCTGCTAATGCTGCTACTGGGTATCGTAGCTTCCCGACACCGGAAAGTTTGAAGAAGGAAAACATGGAGGACCACACGTATTCAAAATCCAAATTTCAGGAAAAGGAGTCTTCTTCTTCGCCCAGAAAAAGAAAAAGAATATTGAAAAGAGCAAGAGACCGGCTTTTTGAAGCATGAAGGCTACAGTAGCTGTAATACGTACTTTGAACTGCGTGGCGTGAGAGATTTGATTGCGATATATTGGACCTTTAAGATTAGAAACAAAATTATTAAGGGCTTTAAGGGCTAAGAGTTTGATGCAGCAGGTTTCAGATAATAATTTGTCCATCCTCTGAGCATTTGCCTCCCCCCAAAAAGCATCTCAAGTCTGTGTTTATGCCAGCTAGCTTCAGCGTGGAGGGGTTGATTTGTTTTAACTCCTCTGTAACACAGTGGTGGGTGCTTTGATGGTGATCCTTAACACAATTGTCTGTGTTCACATGACGATACAATGTTCAAGTGGAAAACAATACAGAGTGCAAAGAAATACATGCAAGCTGCTACAGACTTTTCAGCAGATTCTGGGCAGACAATTTCCAATTGACACTTAAAAATGTTACATCATTATTTCACCTGTCTACTTGTACGCTTTACATGTGTATACCTTTTACTAGAAAAATGCGAAACGTATCTGTATTTGAGAGAAATGTAGCATCAAAAAGGAAAGAAAATGAAAACAATGTTTGGTTATGTGGATTCAGTGGTATACATGTTATCTCATTTGTTTGGACGAATGACAGCTTTATTTATTTATATTTTTTAATACTACGCACACAGAGCAGAAATCAGCATCTGAGAATGTGCTGATGAATGTATATTATTTTATTTTGTGTATTATGTAATAAAATAAATAAGCATAGATTCAAATATGCCAAAGCCTGTGCAGAATGAAGCTCTATCAATACCGACATATTAAGAGATGAATTGTTTGGATAAAAAAGTAAACATTTAAAGCTATGAATCACAAATACATGTATTAAAAATGACGTCATGTGTCCAGAATGGCTTCACCAAGCTGGATGTACTCCTCAGACACAGAAACAAAAACGTCAAATGGTAAAATAAATAAATAAAATGATATTCTCAGGCAATCTCCCCTGAGAAACACGGGGAAGAAGGGCATCTTGCCTAAAATGTCCGTGTGGTAAAAAAAAGTATAATTTTGAGTGCTGTCCGTAATGCCTTTATATATTATTACCATCATTAAGGATTCAGCTCCCAGTCTTTGAAGTTTCAATGTGAGTTGAGCCTGTTAGGTCTTATTGTTGGGGAAAAAAATTATTAAATAATAATTATTATTCAATAAGTCAGCCTGCCTGGGGAAAATGTTGATGAAAAAGTGTGAACAGCCCAAAACAGTCAGGTGAAGCTGCAGGAATATATGAGGAAATATGAGTGATGAAACATGCTGTTTTTTTTGGTGCCATGTGAGCTGCCATCCTCTGTTCCTGCCACCAAACTACACACTGACTTCACAAACTAATCAGAGCAGAGTTAGAGACAGACACAGTCCTGCAGTGACACCCAGAGGCTGCAAACACTACTGCTTTATTAAAATACACAGTGGGCCTACTGAAGTTTACTAGTGAGGACAGCATTGAGAGTTTACATTCAGTTGAAGACACCAACATACATTCATAAAACACAATGCATGCCTCGTCACAAGGGAAAGATCCACAATATGATCTTTGACCAGAGACTTATGCATATGCTCTTGATAATATGACACAAGAAAAATATAAACATATTAATATGAAATGTGAAATAATTGAAATTAATGTACCTTAACCCCTACCCCCCTAACCCTATACCTCATAATAAAACAGATATATATATATATATATATAAAGTATATATATATATATATATATATATATATATATATATATATATATATATATATATCTCAATTCTGACTACCGTCTTTGTTATAATGATAATACTTTATTCATAATTATACTATCTGTGTTTAAGTATCGTTGTGTGGAATGTATACTGTCTGAGGGGAGGGGGACATTACATTTATATGAAAAAAAAACGCAAAGGCAAACAGCTTAACAAAATGAAGAAAATACATAAGAAATGTACCAATGGTGCATCGTTTTTCCCATATATTATTTAGGTCATTTCTTTATATTTTAAAGTCACACTGTGACATGTAACTTGTTATGCTAAACAACAGCCACTGTGGCCATGAGTGGCAATAAAGGGTAATTTTGGTATTTTTCCAACTAGACCCTGTTATCCCATACATTGGTGTCTAAGTGACTGATCTTTGAAGTTCTAGTTTTGAAAATGCTGTAACCGTCAGCTGGGAACCGGACTGCAATGTAATCATAAAGGACAAATGTTCACCGTCAGTTCATGTACACTAAAAGTGCTGTTTTTGCCACTGACAGGCTCAGATTGTTATTCTATTAAGTCTCAACAATAATACATTTTAATAATAAATTGTATTTGTAAAGGAATTTATATTTAAACAGGTCTCAAAGTGCTACATATTAAATATGGAGAAGTGCTAAGAAGAAAAAAATTTAAAGAAAATTAAACAACAAAAGGACAAGGAAAGGGGTTAAAGCGGTGATAGAATGCAGAACCAATTTTACCTTGTCATAGTTGAATAACGACAGTTCGGTGGGTAAATAGGACATCAAAATCCCATTGACACCCCTTTACTATGAAAATCTCATATTTTGAAACTGCCGCTGAAAACGGGCGATCTTAACAAAGCTAGAAGTTGACGTCAACATCCCAGGACCTGTACCTTTGTCACGCCCATGGATGTATTAAAAGGTGCTCTAAGTGATGTGACGCGTTTTTTAGGCTACAACATTTTTTGTCACATACAGCAAACATCTCCTCACTATCCGCTAGCTGCCTGTCCACTGAACACACTGTAAAAAAAACGCGGTTTCTGTAGACAGCCCAGGCTCCACAAACGGCATTTGGCATATTGGCTGGAACACTGTTTGTTATGGTTTCGTGGGGCAGTTTGGTGCAGTTTGTTTTTGTTGCCATTTGCGGAGCCTGGGCTGTCTTTAGGGACCACATTTTTTTTACAGTGTGTTCAGGGTACAGGCAGCTAGCGGATAGTGAGGAGATGTTTGCTGTATGTGACGAAAAATGTTGTAGCCTAAAAAACGCGTCACATCACTTAGAGCACCTTTAAGAGAACGGTCACGCTCCAACATTTACATAGGCTACACAACTGACCTGAGATCAGGTAGTCTTCTGAATCTAGGTTGCGCAGATCTCTGCTATACCATTACAAAATTCCCTTCTGAAACGTTTTTATGTGAGAAATCAACTATGTAAAGCTCAAATATGGGCCATTTTACAAAAATGTATGGCTAATTGCAAATTTTGTCCGACTGTGTTTGTCGGAGTTCAGTGGCCGGTGCTGCCTGGGTTGCTACATCGCTGCCCTGGCTGTCCTCCTTCACAGACCCCGGCCTGCTGTGAGCTCGATTGAGCTCCGTCACAGCCGGCAGCCCGTGGTGCTCAGTACCTGCGCAAACTCACCCTTTCTGGGTGACTGGACTACCAACGCCACTGCCCTGACTGAGCTCCAAGCGCTCTTCTTCTCCCTCCCCTCTTCCTGCGAAATGGCCGGTGTGTGACTGAGAGTGTGGTCAGCGAGCTTGTTACGCCCGCAATCTCTTACCACAGGTTCCAGTAATCTTATAATGGATATGTGTGTTGAGTTATTTAAACAAACAATCGGGGAAATAAACGCCTCTTGTCCGCGAGTCTCATTGATAGAGCCCGCGGTTAGCTGGAGTCCATCAATGATTGCTGTGTCTGGAATATGAGATTCTGTCATGTCTCTAATGTGTGTGCAAGGGGATTCGCTCAACCAATCAGCATGCAGCTCATCTAAATATTCATGAGCATACCATATTTGGAAGAAAAGCTCTTGTTACAAAAAGGGCCAAAACACAGGGATGCATAAGGGCCAATAAAATATCAACCAGGCCATTTTCAGCCCAACTAATGTTACATACCCCATTAGGAGACCTTAAGGAACAGTGTGAATTACCCTATAATCATTCTATCACCCCTTTAATAATCAGCCATTATGGAAAGGATCCCTACAGAGATAGACCTTTTTGTTTAACCAGAAACAGCTCCAAAACCGCCAAAGTCACCAGACTCCATTTAAATAAACAATACTTTTAGAGTGTATAGAGCCATGCAATGTAAATGTTGTTCGCTGCTCCAGTAAATAGGACGGACCTTAGACACGACTTTCCACGCTTTTTATATAGTATAGGAGATATTTATATAGTCCGTTCAGCTCGTAGAACCCTTCATCTCAGACAGCTACGAGCTAATGCTATGCTAGCAAGTTTCAAAGTCAATAACATTGTGTACAGTTGGCAATCAGCTATCCAGCCATGTCATTGTCCCCATAATGATATAAATATTTTCACGATCAATTATCTGGCATGTGTACTGTCGGCTGCAGCCTGAAGAAGTGACCTGAACAGTGAAGATAAAGTTATTCCATGTGAAACAAAGTAAGTTTAGAGGAGCAGTGTAACTTACTTCTTGCAGCTTGTGTTAGCGCCATCCTGTGGTGTTCAGAGGATAAGGCACTGAATGACCGTGTTGGAAATATTATATATTTTTTTTATCCTTTAACAAAGCGCATAGAACTGTAAATGTTCCATTTCACCGGAACTACTTTAGTAGGTGCCCTGTTACATTTTTTTATGGACACCCTGCAGGCAATCAGAATCGAGTCAAAACCCAGACCATGGTATAAGTAAGGGTTAATGCCCAACAAGGTGTCCATTCAATACATTCTCATTAACAGGAACAGCCTGTGTTATTATATACTACATTATCATTTGTATATGCCTTTATCATTCCAAGTGTTGATTGTAAAAAGAAATGTTATTTTAATTTATTAAAGTGCTCATAATAATATGAGCACTTTTTCATTCACTTTTCAAGAAATGAAAAAAGGCTAATTTGAAAACCTTATTGAGCTATTTTTATCGTCCCCTAATAAAAAAGTGAATGCAGTGAAGCCTGGTATGCAATTTTCAAATTTTGTTCATAAGAAATGTAATTCTGTTTCGATGTCCCGGTGGCAGTGTGTACAGACACGTTCTTCTCTTGGTCGCCACAATTTAAAAATTGGTCACTGACTCTGTATTCTGTTAAAATTTGTTTTTCTTTTGGAATTTTGGTTTTGAGATATTCGGCTAATTAGATATCTCTGTTAAGATTACATCATGTAATCTTACATTGAAACGTTAGTCACTGTTATGCACCTTAATAAATAAAACCATTGCAGTATAAAATTTGCTATTTTATACTGTTGCAAGCTTACAGAGACTTCAAGTAGCTTATGCAATGAGAATATACTGTAACTAAAGAGTCAAAGATGGTGTGGTGTAGAGGTATAGTGCAAGTAAAATGTTTGTGGCTGCAGGAGTCAATCCTTTACAAACTGTCTAAAGAAATCTTACGTATATATTTATTTTCCGGGTTAAAAACTCTGAAAATGAAATAATCTTGGCCTTGCCAAACATAAGGGTTAGCACTATGCTATCAATCCCTGCTGTGGAGACATTGCTATAGCTGTCTCGCTGTAGGACACTGATTTTTTTTATTCTTGGTTTCAAAGTAGGTATTGTGCTTTTATAAGTAATTTATTGTGCTTTTGCATGTAGGCTAATTTATTCTATGTAATGTCTTGTCTTTTATCTGGATGCTGAGTCTAATAAAGTATTGATTGATTGATTGATTGATTGATTGATTGATTGATTGATTGATTGATTGATTGATTGATTGATTGATTGACTGAATATCTTACTACCACATTTTTTGTTTGATTCTCTGTTCTCATACTCTCACTCTTTATTTCCTCTTCTTCAAATAAGTTTTCTTACTATGCTAACATTATCTGAAAGATTTTATTTACAACAAGTTATTTAATATTATTACAAGGGCTGTCAAAATGAACGCCATAATATCGAGTTAACACCACTAATTTTTTGGACACGCTCCGTAGTTTGGGAAATCAGGAAGCAATGCAGCAGTAACATTGTAAATGGCTAGCAGAAACAAACCTCTTTGAGCAGAAATGGATAAAGAAAAGAAGTCTTTTGAATGGCAAGTTGAGTTTCAAAGCCCTTCCACATGGTTCTCTCGACAAGACTAAGTACTGTCGATGTAAATTGAGTTACCACCAGACTACGTTGAGTCCCAAATACAACTTGAGCATTTAAAACTTTTTTTAATTAAAGTACATCTGGAACAGATGAAAAATGTGCGACTAATTTGCAATTGTTTGCAACTTATATGGACAATCATGCGATTAATCGTGATTAAATATTTTATCAGCCTTAATTATTTCATTAATTTCAAGAGAAAATACAATAATGATGTTATGTTCATTTAATATTCAACTCACGCTTATTTGTTTTATTTTATCTATTTGATTTTAATTTTAATTGGGTAGGGTTGGGCATAGTTTTGGTTTTAACAATTCTGATTCCAATTCCGATTCTTCCTTTTCGCATTGATTTTGATTCTTTGAAAAAGGAAGAAGGAAGGAAGAAGAGATAAAACGGGTCACATGCTTATTTCACAGATAAGAGGAAAATGTTATTTTGATTCAGTGGTGATTTACAAGTTTACTGGGCTTTTTCAACGTAAAATAAAGCCACACTTTAGAGCGCCGCTTACTGTGCTCGCTGGCTGCAACACAACAAGTGCCTGGAAGTACGGTGTATGCAAACCACCAACCAATGATTGGATTGAAAGCTAATTTTCCAAATGTTAACCAATCAAAAAACGATTCCATTGGAATCGTAATTTTTTAAACGACTCCAAGTTGACACTGGTTCTCAATGCCCAATCCTATTTACACCACCTGTCTACTTGAGCTCACACAACTCAACAGAGCAATAACTACCATTAATCCACAGTCCAGCATACAGAGGCTGAGTGAATGTGGTCTGGACTCTGTGGAGGAGGGTCATGGTTTCAGAGACGCTATAGAAACACAAAACTCCTGCACTGTGATCCAGGTACACTCCCACTCGGGAGGACCGAGGACCAGAGACGGCAGTTCTCAATTTGTTATGTCTGAATTCATAACCATTATTCAAGCAATCCAGTGCCCAAGACTTGTCATTGTTCCCAAATCCACTTTCATAACCCGTTCTCTTCATGTGCGTGTATGCGACTGCTACTGAAACTAACCCTCTCCACTGCACCTCCCAGTAACACTGTCCAGTCAAACTCTCTCTGCTCATGACCTCAAGCCTGTCAACGTCACTGCGTGAACCGTTGCGACTAGATTGTACCTGCAGTGACAGCATTACGGATTGTCTCACTGTTGCTTTTCTGTTCCCTTCAGACAATAACAGCCCTCTGTGTGCTGTGTTTGGATCCAGCGTGATTTGATGGAAATATTGTAAGAATTCATCTCTGGTTTTAGGCTCTGCCTGTGGCAGTAAAACATCCACTTCCGTCTCTGTCAGTGAGATCTTGATCCAAACATCACTCAGAATGTCCCGTAGCTTGTCTCTGACCTCTGACACAGCTGCAGTCACATCTTTAAAGTATCGTACAGGACGGATATTGATGCTCGGGGACTCTTTAGAGTCAGTGAGATTCGACAGCGAGGGGTAGTTGTGTAGCAACTGGGTGTGTTCTTCTGTGTGTGAGCGTTGTTCCAGCTCAGTATCTTCTTGCCTCAGATCAGCTATTTCCTGCTGCAGCTTGTCCTGAAGCTCTTTGACTCGACTCACTTTATTTTTCTGACGACGTCTGATCTGCTGCTTCACATCTGCGCTTCTTTTCTCAATGAGACAGACGAGATCTGTGAAGATCTTCTCGCTGTCCTCCACAGCTTCATCAGCGGAGTGATTGATAGCCTCCTCCTCCTGCCGAAGCAGCTTCACTTCTTTCTCTCGGGTCTGGATTCTCTGCTGGATCTTTTGCAGACTCACCCCGAGCTCTTTCTGCCCCTCAGTCACAGAGCACAGATAACAGATACACTGCTGATGAGTGTGGCAGAACATCTTCATCACCTCGTTGTGACGAGTACAGACGTTCTCCGGAAGCTTCTTGGTGGGCTCGACCAGCTTGTGTTTTCCAAAGGCAGGGGATACGTAGTGAGGCTGGAGGTGCTGCTCACAGTAAGAGACCAGACACTGCAGACAGGACTTGAGAGCTTTCAGCTTTCTCCCAGTGCAGAAATCACAGGCCACATCTTCAGGTCCGGCATAGCAGTGCCATTTCACCTCTCAGAGACATGTCAAATAGTTCCACTTTGTCATGCAAGAAACAGACTGGGAACGGATCCAAACCAAAACGAGATCCCTTTCTTTGTGTTCACTCGCTGATATGCATTAGATGGGGATTGACAGCATTCGCTCTTCACAGCACAATGGCTACCCCCATCTGTAAAGTAGATCAGTGAAGGCTGGATAAGCAGGAAACACGTGGACTGAATGGGAACGGCTGCCCTCGAGAGCAGGGAGGAGAAGGAGGGGTTAATAGGCTCTGATTCGTTCCAGGAAGAGGAATCAATAAAAGCAAGTCATTGTGTTTTGCACATGAAGTGAAGAGTTTAAGACATGAAACTGGATGAAGTCCGCCTAAAAATACACCCTGCTCACAAGACACAACGTATGATAACCGTGCTCAGATAATTTGGTAATTTAGGTTGAGGTGTTGACCTAGGCCTCCCTTATTTAGTACATTTTGGTTTGTTTGGAGCAGCTGTGTGACATGATTAAACATAACTGTTCCATATACGAATTTAATCAAAAATGAACACTGTGTTGACCTGCTAATGTAGAAGAACACAAACAATGTTGGTGCTGTTAGTGACGTATATATTACCACATCAGGGACAGAAAAAAAAAGTTTTCTTGAATATTGGTCAACCACACTGATCCTGAGAGAGCAGTCACATGATAAAACAGAGAATTATTTAGTTACCCTATAGGGTCACCACCCGTTACAAGTTCTCTGTGGTGGTTTTGTTTTCAAAGGGCTGTAAGGGATCAGATACCATAACGTCGCACATTGTTTTTTTCTCTTCCTGTCCTATAAAAACTTCAGCATGAACGCCTGTCAGTAAAGGAGCAAGTCAGGAACAGAAAAAATAAAAATGTCTATTTTCAAATATCTGTCTCCACATCTGCCACCTTTACTGTTTAGTTTGGTTGGATTTGTTTTTCATGCCGTTTTTTCGCCACCAGGTGTCCCCCTTTGGCTTTGTTTCCCTCTGTGGCAGTTAAAGGCCTTTTTCACAGAGACTTTCAACTTGAATAAAGATGTAAACATACTGTTTTCATTTTGACAAATAAAAATCTTTATTTGCCGATTTTATTCACATAAACAATCAATAAATCATCATAATTGTGGTGTATTGTTTTCCTCCATATACAAGTTATTTCAATTATTTATCTACAAGTAGCCGTAATCAACCAAGCAAAAGGATTACATGTTTTCAATAATGATAGTTTACATTTACATTTTACAATTAAAGTATTCTTTCTTTCAGATCGTCTTTGAAATCAGGGTCATCTTTCCTGACAACCCATCAAAACAGATATAACAAGAAACTTCTTAAAATGATGAATTTATTTACTCTTACCATTAACCTTTACTTTACGTCCTCTATCTATACTATTAGTAGTATGACAGTTTTTAGCTATTTTTGTCTTCTTTTTTTGTTTTTTCAGTAAAAAATAATGAACACAATTTAAATATATATATATATATATATATATATATATATATATATATATATATATATATATATATATATATATATATATATATATATATATATATATATGTATAAAAGAAGAAACAATGCTCTTCTTATATGAGCAGTGATCAAACCCTAAAGGCAGTTGAGATGGATAATTATCTATTTACACACTCACAACAGAATCCACCCAGCACCTCTTTAGGGTTAGGGTCAGCTTTAGTCTTTTGGCTCACAAAAATCAGCAGATGATCCAAAACCAAGAAAACCATAAGTCCTGAGTCCAGCATAGAGCGGCTGAGTGAATGTGGTCTGGACTCTGTGGAGGAGGGTCATGGTTTCAGAGACGCTGTAGAAACACAGAACCCCTGCACTGTGATCCAGGTACACCCCCACTCGGGAGGACTCAGGACCCGAGACGGAAGTACAGATTCCGTCATGTCTGAATTCATAATTACCATCTGAACAATCTAAAGCCCAAGACTTGTCATTGTTTCCAAATTGACTTTTGTCTCCTTTTCTGCTAATATCCTTGTGTGCGACCGCGCTAGCATCGCTAGCATCCTGCGGTGGCCGAGACAAAGATGTGCTAGGCGTTGTGGATCTCAGCTCTCCTTCATCTCCTGGTTGCAGCGATGACTCTGAGACCGTTCGTGCACGTTTAAGGTACCTAAACAACGACTCTTGCAACCTTGTCCTTTACTGGAAATGATTTTCACACTCTCAGATCACTGGGAGCTAGCCTAGCATACCTACAAGCTACATCCGATCCGAACCTCACTGTCTGCTGAACTTGCGCAGAAACATAAAAATAGACATGACTAGTTTTTTTAAATTGTTTTTGAAAACTAAACATTTAGACAATTTTAGCACAAATTATGAGATTATTTGCAGATTTTTAATAATCCTTCAACAAATTATAATATATTAATTAATTAATGTTTTTTGAGGAAATGTTTTGGGTGGGCCTATTGAAAAGTGGGTGGGCCTAGGCCCGTCAGGCCCACCCATAACGCCGTGCCTGCTACATCGCTGAGGACTGGCGGTTAAATTGGCCGTCCTATAAACAGAGCATGCCAGGCAGACACAAAGCTGACAACCTCACAGATGGATGCGGTGGAGATGGGCTCATACATAGACACTGTGGACTAGTGTCGGTCGCACGGACACGCAAGGATTTCCAGAAAAGAGGCTGCATGTGTCTACGACAATGCACGGACCATCGTGGCTGCGTGACCAGTAAACCACAAGTCGATACAGACATCACATACACTATAGGGCTGGGCGATATATCGATATATTTTTAAATGAGATATGGAATTAGACCATATCGCATATATCGATATAGTTCAAATGTGATCCTTGCTCCCATAGATATATACACTAGATGTCGCCTTGAGGTTCTAAACATACGTCAAAAACCGCCGCCATCTTGGAACAGGGGTCCGAAGCATTCAGATCAACGCTAAAGATACCGGACTTTTGTACTGCTTAATTATGTTCGATAGAGGAAATGAAAAGAACAAACAGCAATGGATAACATTTAACAGGTGACAATGTGTTTTATGATTATATATGCCGCCTTCGATCAGCAATCTGAGCTCCGGCGGCAGCGGGAGGCGGAGAGCTCCGTGGCCGGCCGCAGCGTCTCTTCCCCCGGGCAAAAACACAGCTTTGCCTCGCTGCTGCGCCGGTCCCCGCTGATCCAGATCGGACCAGCCAAAGACAGAGTTGTGATCGGTAGGATCTTACACGTAGTCCAGGACAAACTGTATGTCGATATCGTCGGAAAGTTCCACTAAGTTTGCCGGCGGCAGGCGGACGGAGAGAGGCTACAGCGGGGCAGCAGAGACCGCCTGCGGCTGCAGAATCTGGAGCTCACTGCCTGTTAAAATTACATGTAACACATAAATACATACAGAAATAAATAGTGGAGGAATGAGCCTGGACATTTCAGTCTGTTTAAACTTCACCTTGAAGCAGAAACTCTTAGTTCAGAAGGGTGAAGTTTCCGTTTGGACTCAGATCTGTGAACCGATCATAATAAATATTCTTTGTATTAACACATTAATTAGTTTCTTTGTTTTGTAGTCGATAGTTCATCTTTTAGTTTACTTAAGTGGAAGCAGTATCAAGTGGAAGAATGGGACTATAACCTAGGCTTACAGGCATGAGGCATTACATTTTGAACAAAGTAGATTATATTAATATCAAAAGCTTAATTGACGTTTGGAACGAATCACAAATAGCCTATGGAGCTTTGATTTTAAAAAAGGTACTCCTGTTATACAGTATTTAGGTTTACATTTTATTGTTATTTGAACAGCTGAGCATTTAATCATGAACCAGGTGAAGAAACCGGTTTATTATTTATTTGATTTTGCAACTGTTTCTATGAAACTACTTGTGACATGTCATATTTGATTTGGGCTTTGACTGAACATTTGCTCTCATTTTGCGGAAAAAAATATCGGGATATATATCGTATATCGATATTCAGCCAAAATATATCGGGATATGACTTTTGGTCCATATCGCCCAGCCCTAATACACTAACACCGTGTAACGCCGATGACCTGCCGATGCAGCCCGGTCTCTTTTGTGTAAATGTGACGTTATTTGAATCTATTGATACGTGTTCACGGAGACGTTTTTGTCGGTTTTTACGTGGCGGACAACACGAAAATGTAAAGTAATGTATTTCAATGGGAAGCATATTTTGTGGCCACAGCACGAAAATGTAGGGAGTAATATAAAAAGCCGAAAATCTGCGTAGGGAGGTTGGTCGGGGTGGTGGAAACAACACAGGACTTTCACCCGGGCGAGCGGGTATCGCGTCTCGTGTGTGGCGCTTTGTTTCCTGGGGATGGCGTCCCTATGTGTGGCGTTTTGTCCCGCGTGTTACTGTGGCGCGTCTCCCGGCGTTTAAGGCGCCCTTTTCCCGTAAGTTTTTTCCTAAACCCAACCTCCGCCATCCCGGCTTATGGAGCGTCCTTTTCGGCCGCCTCATCCAGCGGGTCCCCAGCGGGCCGCCTCACGGGCGCCTCCCGGCTTATGGAGCGTCCTTTTCGGCCGACTCATCCAGCGGGTCCCCAGCGGGCCGCCTCGCGGGCGCCTCCCGGCTTATGGAGCGACCTTTTCGGCCGCCTCCCGGCGTCCTTTCCCCGAGAAAGTAACGTGACATTTACACGTAAAAAACGAGAAAAACGTCTCCGTGAACACGTATCAATAGATTAAGAATAACGTGGACATTTACACGAACTGCCGTGAGACCGAGTTGGCCGATGTGCATTCAACCCGCGCTGGACTCGTTCATAATGAATCAGCCGTCACTCCGTGAGTAGAGAATCCAGTCTGCAGTGTAGTTCAGACGTTTCACTGATAATCCATAGATTGGCTTTATGGTCAAAGATAGTTGATTAACTTAAAGAGCAATGTGCAAGTTGGACACCCCTATACAGCATAGTGTATATTAATGATAAACAACTACATTTTCAAAACTGGAGGAATATATAACCGCCATAAACGATATTTTGAGATAAAATTGTAATAAAATAACTTCCGCATCTATCTATCACTGATCGGAAGTGACGTAACGCGAGGGAGTCTGGTCAAGTTCATGCTCAAATTACAATGGACGTGGATGAAGAAACTGAGCTCTCCAAAGTTGGCGAGCATGCCTATGATGGCCCACAGGCCTATAATTATGAGCCTCCTAGGCGAGATAGAGGTCAGGGGGAGATTAGTGGGGAGATCAGGGGAGGAACAATGGGCAGAAGAGAGAAGTAGAGTTGCGAACCAGTGGCGAATAGGGCAAGTGACTTGGTGAGTTACTGTGTAGTATGGTGGCTAACTCTGGTTCATCTAGGCTAGTACATTGGTGTTATACAATAAATCTGCTTTAGCAAACATACTTTCGACCTTGTTTTAGATTAAACATACATGTAGATTGTCTTAATTTAAGCCAGCAACGTTTTGTCTTGTGATATTTAACAACCTAAGATTTTAACGCTCAGAAAGCTGTGGAGTCCATCCAAGCCATGGATGTATTAAGAGAAGCAGGTTAGCACTAGCACAGAATCGTTTTGTTGGCTAGGTGCTTGTGTGGACATTGTGAGGCTATGGCGTCAGCGGTGGACAGCATGTGTTGTCGAGAGGTGGATGCCTACTGGGCACTAGGTAAGGGTTTAGTCCCGGCCACGGACATTACCTGCCTGACGCTCCATCCCGGCTTTGATGCCTGCTGCCTCAACCCGTTCTCGCTGCAGGTAGCATACCTCAACTTCAGGCAGGAGTATGGCCCTTGTAACTGCCGTCAGCAGTTCTGAATAGCTTGGGGCGGAATAGCTTGGGGGCGGAACTAATTTGCACGTACACTGCCCATGGGGCGCAGTTTGATGTTACACATGAATGGAAAGAGCTGCGATGTAACGTGTTGAGTGCATTCTGCAAGAAAGTGTCATAATATCTTTAAGTTAAGTTACTACACTGGATTGGTGAGAAGATAAGTTGTGAAGAGATGTGTTGAAGATACAAGATCTGGGTTTAGCTCCTTGTAACAAGCTGCCAACGAGGTACGTTGAGAATGTTTATATGTTTTAGCTAACTTAGCCCTATAGCTTGCTTTGTTAATGTAGTAAGCTTGTGTTGTAATGTGGTTACGGCAAGCAGCTGTGATAAGTGTTGTTTTGTTGGCAGTTTCACGGGATTGATGGTCTACGATGGAATAAAGATCACCCTGTTTTTCACTAAACATCGTGTGTCCGCGCGTTACTGGGGAGCTACAGTGAAACTCGACGCCTTTGAGAGACTACATGGAGAAGCAAGCGGGAAGGATCAAGCCCACGTCATCGTAGCGCATTTCGTTCCAGTGTCATCCGAGGACAAAGCGGCTCGAAGGAGACGTTTTACCGCGGTCTCCATGAAGGTTCAGGTGCCACTAAGTTGACGTTGGCTGTAGTTTAGAACGCATACTAACTCTAAGAGCTTGTCAAACGTTTTCATTCAAGAGCTCAAAGGACTCTTTTAAGAGGTATTAGGCTACAATTAAGAGACAATTTAAGGCTGTTGCCTTTCTGCATTTCCCACGTTTTGCAATGTTATTTTCATTTTGCATATTGTAATATGGTTGATGTGGCTTGTTTGTTGTTTAATAGACTCACAGATATTCAGGCAATGTCAGAGCTTTTTCAAGAGTGTAACAATTAGTTGTAAACTACATGTGTTTAAAGGTGTTAATAAGCAGTGGTAATATCTCAACAATTAGGGATTTTGAAATTTAAGTAAACTAACAGTTTATTCACCAAGACACTCTCTCAGTTTAAAACCAGTGGCCTTGTAGAATTAAAATAGCGCTCAACAAGCCTTTGTTGAAGGTAGGAAGAATATTTACAGGTTATGCTATTTTATTAGGCTACTATTCATTTCTGAAAGGAATCATAAACTAAAACTTGCAAGTAGGCTAAGATAAAAAAAATAAGTAAATGAAGAAAAAAAAAGGGAACTAGATGGTTAGCCTATATATTCTGAGAAAGGCTAGATTTAACCTCATATCCAAGTAAAGAAAGCTAACTAAAATGTCAGAAGTAAACTTTCCTTTTGAGGATGCCAGAGAGGGTGTGGTAGACACTGTGCAGCAGTCCTGCAAGGAGAACCCTTCTGAAGAACCACTTTGTCCCATGCCAGATGAAAGGGCAATGCCACATGCAACTGAAGATGAAGCATATGATACCCAACTCCCTCAAGAGACGCTGCAAGGCCATAGAGTACGTAAATTAACGGAAAAGGGTCAAGAATTACAGGACGAACGAGTGAAAAAACTTGAGCATCGCT
The DNA here is from genome assembly GCA_025617405.1 of Perca schrenkii. Lineage (NCBI taxonomy): Eukaryota > Metazoa > Chordata > Actinopteri > Perciformes > Percidae > Perca > Perca schrenkii. The sequence goes on along the minus strand of CM046802.1, from coordinate 6,462,970 downwards.
TTAATTTAAGCTATGAAAAATGGAGGATCATTGCTAAAGATGCCACATTAGCCTTTGATACATGTTGTTCAAATGACCTGCTACAGGAGCACACTGCTAAGATGGGGAAAGCCTCCATGGAGCTGCATCTCATTTATGAAGACATGCGACGTGTCTGCACACCGCATCCAGACATTCGTCGCAGGATAGACATCTGTGAAGCAAGGTCAAAGGAAATTGTGGAGACCAAGGGAAATAATGAGAAAGAAGATTGTGGAAAACCAGAGTTTGAACTGTTGAGGCATGTTACACAAAGTGTAAAGTCTAACTGCTCAAAAGCGCGAAGTAACTCAGTATCCAGCTCAAGACACTCAAGCTTGTCCTTAGTTAAGAGACAAGATGCAGCTGCTGAGGCAGCTGCTAATGAAGCTACTCTAAAGATCTTAATAGAACAAGAGCAACATTTCAGAGAGCTTCAAAGACTTGAAGCTGAAGAAAAGAAGCGGCTTGCTGAGCAAGAGGCTGCCGCTGCACAGTTGCGTGCCAAGCAGGAAGCTGAAAATGCAGAGAGAAGACAAAGTCTAGAGGCCAAGCGCAGAGAGATAGATTGACTAGAGACACTCAAGAAACTAAATGCTGCAAAATCACGAGAGCAAGCATACGCACAAAGTGGATGCTCAGATGAAGATATAGATGAGCTGCTCCATAACTGTAGTTCTCTGAGAATAAAGAAAGATGTCAAGTATAAAATTAACCCAATGAAGCCCTGTCCACTTCCAAAAGGTGAACAGCCTGTAAGGTGTGAAGACAGCACCACAGCTCTAATTAGAGCTCTTGCAGAATCAGTTGCAGCTAATCGTCTTCCTGTGCCTGAGCCAACAGTGTTCAATGGTGACCCACTCCGGTATAATGACTGGAAGTTGTCCTTTCAAACTCTCATTGACAGGAAGAATATACCAGCGGAAGAGAAGATCTATTACCTACGAAAGTATGTTGCTGGACCTGCACGGAAGGCAATTGAAAGCTACTTTCTGCTGGGCACTGAGGCGGCATACATCTCTGCATGGTCAATCTTAGAAGAAAGATATGGAAATCCATTTCTCATTGCCAAGGCCTTCAGAGATCGACTCAATGCGTGGCCCAAGATCAATCCCAAAAGCAGTCTGGAATTACAGGAATTTGTTGACTTCCTTCGCAGCTGTGAGGCTGCGATGTCTCAGATCAAAGGGCTTGCCGTGCTGAACGACTGCAATGAAAATCAAAAACTACTTACCAAACTTCCAGATTGGTTAACCTCAAGGTGGAATAGGAAGGTTATGGAAGTGGAAGAGCAAAGTCAAACTTTTCCAAGTTTTAATCAGTTTGTGACATTCCTCACACGCAAAGCCAAAATCGCATGTAATCCAATTACATCCTTGCATGCCCTAAAACCAAATGAAAATGACAAGATCAAGGCCCAAAGGAATAGAAGCCCCAGCAGAAAGGTGTTAGCGACAATGTGCCACCAAGCTGCATCTCTGTGAAAAGGTCAATCACAGTTTGGATACTTGTCACAAGTTTATGGAGAAAGCAGTACCTGAGCGACACAAGTTTGTACGAGAGAGCAAGTTATGCTTTGGATGCCTGAAGCTTGGACACCGCTCAAGGGAATGTGAAAAACGAAAGGTCTGTGACATGTGTAGAAAACACCATCCAACATGCCTTCATGAAAATCGCACGAGAGACGCACGGTCATACACAGGCCACGACAGATCTGTTGACAGCGACAACTCCATGGAAGGGAGGACAGAGAGCGCTCAAGTGCAAGTAATTAGTGTTTCGGGTGGAGCAACATCCAACAGAATTATGCAAGGCATTAAGGGCACGCACACATCCACGATCATACCGGTGTGGGTGTCAACCAGCAGTGATCCAGAGCACGAAGTACTTGTATACGCACTTCTTGACACACAAAGTGATACAACATTCATCTTCAAAGAAACAGCAGAAGCTCTTAACACCAGGAGTGAGCCAGTTCAATTAAAGTTGTCAACGATGGCTTCAAGGAATGCCAGAGTGTCTTGTCAGAAACTGACAGACCTGCAGGTAAGAGGATTCTACTCAGACAAAACGATACCCCTGCCGGATGTTTACTCAAGAGAATTTATTCCTGCGAATAGAGATCACATTCCCACTCCGAATACTGCAAAGGCTTGGCCTCACCTGGAACACATCTCAGATGAGATTGCCCCTCTACAAAGTTGTGATGTTGGCCTGCTTATCGGATACAACTGTCCTCAGGCTCTGATTCCAAGACAAGTGGTGTCTGGCGAAGAACATCAACCTTTCGCACTAAAAACAGACTTAGGCTGGAGTGTGATTGGCTATGGCAACCCTCACATTGACTGTGGAGATTTGATCGGAGTGAGTCATCATGTACTTGTGAAGCGGGTGACCCCAAGTTTGCAGCCCTGGTCTGACCTTACATGTGAAGTGCACTATGTTCATAGAACACAGATTAAGGAAATGGTCTCACCTTCAGAAATAATCAACGCTCTTGAATCTGACTTCAGCGAGAGGGCAACGGAAGATGGCCCAATATCCCAAGAGGATCTTGGATTCCTGGCTAAGATGAAGAATGGCATTAGGCTCAAGAGTGATGGTCGCTACGAAATGCCACTGCCATTCAAGCAAGAAAGGCCTAGCTTACCCAACAACAAGCTGTGTGCTGTGCATCGTCTTAAATGCCTGGAAAGGAAGTTGAAAAGAAACCAGCAGTACTATAAGGACTACACAACCTTTATGAACGAAACAATAGGTCGTGGAGATGCTGAGAAAGTCCCGTTGGAAGACTTGAATAAATCCCCAGTATGGTACATCCCACACCATGGGGTGTATCATCCACAGAAGCCTGGTAAAATACGCGTTGTGTTCGACTGTGCTTCAAGGTTTCAACAAACCTCTTTGAACGACCATCTGCTGACTGGTCCTGATTTAACAAATGCCTTAGTGGGAGTACTCTGCCGTTTCCGTAAAGGTGCGGTGGCAATTATGTGTGACATTGAACGCATGTTCCACCAATTTCATGTCAAGGAAGACGATCAGGATTACCTGAGGTTTCTCTGGTGGGACGGTGGAAACCTGGAGTTACAGCCCTCCGTCTATCGGATGAAAGTTCACCTGTTTGGGGCAGCCTCTTCCCCAGGCTGAGCCAACTACGGGCTCAAACACCTTGCCACAGAGGGACGTGGACGGTTCAGTGAGGAAACTGTCAGGTTCCTTCAAAGGAACTTTTATGTGGATGATGGGTTAGCGAGCGTAGAAACCCAGGACCAAGCAATCCAATTGGTTAAAGAAGCAAGAGACCTCTGCAGCATGGGCAAACTTCATCTTCATAAGTTTGTCTCCAACAGCAAGGAAGTACTTGACACAATCCCTGAAGTAGAACATGCAAAAGGCGCCAAGGACCTAAACCTGGCCTTTGAGGAGCCCCAAGTGGAAAGGGCACTCAGAGTTCAGTGGTGTGTGGCTTTGGATCAGTTCCAGTTCAGAGTGGTGGTCAAGGACCAGCCATTCACTCGAAGAGGAGTGTTGTCCACAGTGGCCTCAGTATATGACCCACTTGGCTTTGCCGCACCTTTCATTTTGATAGGAAAGCAGATCCTGCAGCAGATGTGCAGAGACAAACTTAATTGGGATGATGCTTTACCTGAAGAACTGAGACCCTTGTGGGAATCCTGGCTTTTGGACCTAAAACAACTGGCTGACGTGATGATAGCAAGATGCTACGTTCCAAGCGGCTTTAAAGTTCATCATTATGAGCTTCATCATTTCTCAGACGCTAGCACATCAGGCTATGGCGTGTGCACATATCTCAGAGCAGTCAGTACGACAGGAGAAGTCCATTGTTCCTTAGTTATGGGGAAGTCAAGAGTTGCACCCACCAAGGTCACTACCATACCAAGATTGGAGCTGTCCGCAGCGGTCGTGGCTGTTCGTATTAGTGACTTGCTGAAAAGAGAACTTGAAGTAAACTGCCGACATGAATTCTTCTGGACGGATTCTAAGGTTGTCATCGGATACATCAATAATGACGCCAGGAGGTTCCATGTTTTTGTGGCCAACAGAGTGCAGCAAATCAAACAAAGCACAGCATCTGCTCAGTGGCGCTATGTAGCTTCTGAAGATAATCCTGCAGACCATGCATCCAGGGGTCTTTCAGCACTGCAGCTGAAGGCGTCCAACTGGTTTACAGGACCAGCCTTCCTATGGCAGGAAGAGCTTCCACGTGAGGATGTCATGGTGGGAGAAATCCTAAGCGCTGATCCAGAGCTCAAGCAGGCTTTTGTGCATGACATCAAGGCCAAGGAGGAAAAGTCACTCATGGATCACCTGCATAAGTTTTCAGATTGGTCGAGACTGGTGAGAGCCATAGCTAGGCTCAAGCGCAGAGCAAAGCAAGTCAAGGGTCTTCAGCAACATTCAATTGATTCCTCTACTTTGCATGAAAGGAAAGAAGCAGAATTGAGCATTATAAAGATGGTCCAAGAAGCCAGCCTTTTTCAAGACCTCCAGTATCTGAAGTGTAGCAGTGGGGATCAGATCCAAAAAAAAGGGAACAAGTTGCAAAAACTAAGTCCATTCCTGGACAAGCAAGGCATTCTCAGAGTGGGAGGACGTTTGACTCATGCAGCCCTTCATCCGCATGTTAAACATCCTGCGATTCTTCCACGGGATGAGCACTTGTCATCACTGCTCATAAAACACTACCATGAGAAAGTGTTTCATCAAGGACGGGCAATGACAATGAATGAGCTTCGAGCCAATGGAATATGGATTCTAGGATGCAGCAAAGCAGTGTCGTCACATATTTACAGATGCATGAGGTGTAGAAAGGCAAGGAGACCAACAGAAGAACAGAAGATGGCAGATCTTCCAGTTGAACGCAGTGAAGTGGCACCTCCTTTTACTTACTGTGGGATGGATTGTTTTGGGCCATTCTACATTAAGGAAGGAAAGAAAGGAGTTTAAGCGCTATGGACTACTGCTTACCTGCATGTCTTCTAGAGCAGTGCAAATTGAGATGCTTGACGATCTGTCCACTGACTCTTTCATTAATGCACTGCGTGCGGCCATTGCTATCCGTGGACCAATATGGCAATTGCGATGCGACCAAGGCACCAACTTTGTTGGCGCAAGAAGAGAGTTCGGAGATGCATTGAGAGCAATGGAGAAAGAGAGCTTCAAGGAACAAGGATGTGAGTTTGTCATGAACACGCCAGCCTCAAGTCATATGGGAGGTGTTTGGGAAAGACAAATCCGAACCATCAGAAGTGTCTTGACCTCAATTCTAGAGCAGTCCTCCAGACAACTTGACAGCTCCTCTCTCAGGACATTCTTGTATGAAGTCATGGCTGTTGTGAACAGCAGACCTTTAACCACAGATTATCTGAGTGACTCATCTTGCCCAGAGCCCTTGACGCCAAACCATATTCTAACTATGAAGTCCACTATACTCTCTCCACCTCCCGGGAAGTTTGTTAAGGAAGACTTATATCTCCGTAAAAGATGGCGTCGGGTACAGCTCCTTGCCAACAACTTCTGGGTGCGATGGAGGAAGGAATACCTCTTAAATCTTCAGTGTCGGCAGAAGTGGACAGAGGTCAGAAGAAATGCACGGGTCAATGACATTGTTCTTCTGCAAGACGACATGGCCCCACGTAACCACTGGAAGTTGGCAAAGGTAACTGAAGTGCTCCCAGGAAAGGATGGGAGAGTGAGAAGGCTGAAGTTACTGATTAGTGACCCTACTCTTGATGCAAAAGGGAAAACGTCTGTCCAAACCTACTTACCTTGAGCGTCCTATCCAGAAAACTGTCACACTATTGGAGGCGGATTGAAGCACTGTCCTGCACTCTCTCTTGGTCATTTTTGGGCGCATCTGTAGCCAGTTTTAATAGACTATCAGAATGAGTAAGGATAAGGTGAATTTGTAGTAAGGTCTAATCTCTACAATTTAAGTGATAAAGGGTTACGTGAATTTTGCAGTCCCTACATTTGCGTGATAAATAAAATCTCTAAGGATTTTGGTGGGAGTGTAACTGCCGTCAGCTCATTAACATGCATTAGATTTCATTTACGTGGTATGTAACTTCAGTACAGTTATTATATAGTTTATGTGTATAAATGTTATGTCTCTACATAATGTTCTGAATAGCTTGGGGCGGAACTAATTTGCACGTACACTGCCCATGGGGCGCAGTTTGATGTTACACATGAATGGAAAGAGCTGCGATGTTACTACACTGGATTGGTGAGAAGATAAGTTGTGAAGAGATGTGTTGAAGATACAAGATCTGGGTTTAGCTCCTTGTAACAAGCTGCCAACGAGGTACGTTGAGAATGTTTATATGTTTTAGCTAACTTAGCCCTATAGCTTGCTTTGTTAATGTAGTAGGCTTGTGTTGCAATGTGGTTACGGCAAGCAGCTGTGATAAGTGTTGTTTTGTTGGCAGTTTCACGGGATTGATGGTCTACGATGGAATAAAGATCACCCTGTTTTTCACTAAACATCGTGTGTCCGCGCGTTACTGGGGAGCTACAGCCCTCTCCAAGCCAACAGACCACAGTATGTTTAGACGAGACTAATTTATAACACTATTATGTTATTATACACTTATATTATAGTCGTCAGTTTTCTACACAAATAACAAACTATCAAAATAATGTACATACTGTAACTACTTATATATAGCCATATTCTACTGCTCGTCATACTATTCTTCCTGCACATACAGTACACTTATTCTTACAATACCGTTTCTGCACTACAATGGTACTGTTACCACACTGCACATATCTGTCTATATGGTTCATACTGAATATCCATATTTATTCCGTTTTTCTTAAAATAAATTCTGTTAATACCCTGCATATATATCTATATTCTTACTACTATGTTACTCCTACTACATTGCACATATCTGTACATGTTGTTCATTACTTACTTCATAGGTGTGATTGGCATAGGACAAAAAAGCAGAAAAATATACCGTGCACCCAGTAATAGTACCATTTTGATGGGTGATTTAGCAAATACAATTACACTTTATGTTGTTTATGTTGCAACAACTAATAAAGACCTAACTAAAGACCAGGGGTAAAATTGGGATTTGTTCTGTGGGGGAGCTCACCTTAGGGGGGTCCGGGGGTATGCCCCCCCGGGAAAAAAATGTGAAAAATAAATCATCAAATGGCACTTTCTGGAGAGTTTTGTGCAAAGAAATGGAGAATGATGTGCAAAACTGCAAGGTTAAGAGCCTATACTTTCCATTATTGTAGTATCAACAGGTATTAGGCATTTAGCATTTACATAACTGTTAATCAGTCTTTACTTGATTACACATTGTATTACCTTGTTATGATATAAGAAGTGACCCATACAATGTGCCAAACATAATGTGCCACATGAAGAGACAGCAGCATATGACAGTAGCAACAGCTGACAAGATTTGGGTCTGTGGTGACCAGGTCCACCTCACACAAACTTCCTTCTCCCAATCTTTCTCTTTACTACAAGACACACACACACACACACACACACACACACACACACACACACACTTTAACCCCTGGCTAAGACGTACTATTTGAGAATATACAGATTTTTGTTGGTTTCTCCAAATACCTGAGGAAAAATGTCATTAGCACCACGTAATAAAAAGATTTCTGGCTTGTTTGTCACTTTTTGCTATTTTTAAGGTTTTTGTCAAAAAAGCTTTCAAAGCTTTCTTTATTCATGGTCAATAAACTGAATTTATATGACATTATACCTATTTTTTTTTTTAGGTAAAAAAGCAGAAATTATTAATTATTTTGACTAACAGTTAAGATCAGAGGATGTTGATTGGATCACAGACTGGTGTATGTTAAAGTTTAGTCAGGATATGGTTTTAAAACCATTTAAACTTTTTTTTCCCAAATGCTATAAAATTGTATATAATATATATATATATATATATATATATATATATATATATATATATATATATATATATATATATACCTGCATATAACGTTGTATGGAACCCATAAAACATATCCATGCATCCATGTTAATTTTCTGTAATTTGGTTGAAACCCATATTTCTGATATAAAAAACTTTTTCAAAATGGTCAAATTTGACCCGAGGACAACACAAGGATTAAAAGTCTATACTTGAGGATACTCAGAAACATGTAGCTATTTACCAAGTCAAAACAAATTTATGTTGGAACGCCGCTTCACAATCCGCTAAATTGATATTTTGTTGTGTTTTCTAGTAAATTAAGTACCCTAAGTTTTAGATTAGGTGTTGGTCATTCTCAACACCTTTCTATCCCCTGCTGTGACTTATCAAGTCTGGACTCTGTGCTGCTGCCAGCCTGTGTAGCGTTGCTACGTTACTCACCGTCGATCAACTGTTAGCTTCAGCTGGCTAACGTTAGCTGTCAACCTCCGACTAACGGTTACCTTCAAGACAGTGATCTAGCGAGGATTATCCCTTCAGACCACAGTGGACTTCAGTGGACTCTCCATCCAAACTCCCGACTTGACCTTCGTCGGCCACGACTGACGGACTCTTTCAAGTCCACGTACTCCCTGTGTCCGCTGATCACTTGGTAGCTTTGAGACACCTGGTCAGCTGTCAGCTTACGCCAGCTAGCTTCTGTTAGCTTCCACCGAGCCCAGCACATCTGTTCGCGATGTGTAGAGGTCTTTTTCCCGGCTGTGAAATTCATGGTGAAATTACAATTCCTAAGACCCGCCCTTCAATCACCTGATTTGTTCAGGTCTTATCCCCTGACCAATCGGCTATGGTCAAATGCCTGCTAATGCGACCCGGTCATTATGTTTACCAGAGCTATGCGCGCACAACCCCCCTCCCCCCCTTTCCCAAAACTTTTTTTTTGCGGATTTGCATGATTTATGAGAGTCTCATTTTCAGGTCGGAAAAGCCGGAATTCAGGATTTATCCGGAAGAATAACACCCCTGTTACTTACTTATACATATTTGATTTTGTTTCACTTCTGGTTTGTTTCACTTTTCTTCGTCCCGATTGGTGACAGGTTCACCATATCTCTGTCTCATTTACAGGTTTTGATAAAGTCTCCACACCTTGACGTTGAGGGAGTAAAAAACTATCCATTGCTAGTGTTAAACTCACTTCTCTAATCGGCTCCAAATATTAAGCTCTTCTTCTTCTGTGTGAAAACCTTACTGCGGAAGTAAGGTCAAAAGTTAAATGTGTGCTGCACCCTTTGGCCGAATACGATCACATGTATTTTTAGCCTAAAAATAATCGGTTTGTTTTATTAATGTATTTATTAATTTTTCAAATATTAATTATACTATTTACACATTAACGATTTTTTTATTTATTTATAAATCAACCACAGCAATTTCTTGGGGGTGCTATGGCAAACCTAGGGGTAGCTACAGCACCCCCTAGCCCCTCCCTGGCGCCGCCACTGTGTAGCAGAGCACTGCAGGGCCTTACAGGGCATAGCAGGGCACTGCAGGGCGTAGCAGGGCATAGCAGGGCGTAGCAGGGAACTGCAGGGCATAGGCAGGACGTAGCACTGTACTTACTTTTAGCGTGTATAGAGCCAACATATCTTCAATTGTAAATCGGTAAACTATGTGTTTATTTCAACCGAGTTGTGTTGAACTAGAGTTGGATTGTTGAAAAGGTGGAAAAACTAAGCCGTGCTGCTTTTCATAGTTTTAATTTGTTTCTATCGACTTTAATGAAGTGTATTTTAGGATGCAAAAATTACTGTTTATTTACATGGAGTCTGGCGGCTTAAGCGAACGCAATTTTGTGGACGTTTTTATATTTAAAAAAGGATCTTACTCTTTAACAGAAATGACAACCTCCTTAGAAATCAGTTCTCTTTCTGCTCTCAACGAAGGCGGTCGCATTTCTCTCCCTCTCCCTACCAGGCCTACCCTGCTTGCTATCTTGTCTCGTGTTGTCTGCTGTTACTTGTACTTATAGAGTCTCTCTCTCTGCACTGCTCCTAAACTACGAATTATGGATTTGATCAACTGGTCTCTCAGCGCAATTGACACCATCTTCTCGACGAGAAGCTCGGAACCTGACTGCCCTGCCGGAACGTTCGCAGCTGGCTACACGATGGACGCGTGGGAGAGGTGGCGGGTCGTGTGTCTGGCGGTTCTTTCCGTGGAGGACATTGAAGATATCTACCTATTCGGAACTATGATAACAGGTCTTTTGCTGATTGGCTCAGGCATTGCCCTGGTTTATCGAGAAATTAAAGTGAAGACGGGAACAGAGCAAAATGCCAGGCTGCCCGTCATGGTTGAAGCTGTGGGCAGAGCTGTCGGAACTCAAATTGTGACTCTGAACTCCATGAGCCACAAATTGGATACTGTGATTATCATGGGCCCAAAACTGGATACCATCTTGGGGAGACAGTCAGCTCTGGACAAGTTGGACAAGTTGGACGAGATCTTGGGGAAACTCACGGCTTTGGCAAGGAAATTTGATCGTTACGGAGACCAGAGGGGACATTTCAGAGAAGTCGGGAGTGACTAATCTGCCGGCTCCTCGCCCCCAAGACAAAACAAATTCCAACCTTATCTTTTCGGCTCCCGAACAGCGCTGGCCTTGGCCAAGGCCGGTGTTGGATACTCACTCCCCTCGGAGCTCTACAGCGAGGCACACTCTTCATTTCCCCACCCGACTCCCACTGACACCTGTTGATTGTTGACTCGTACTGGGTCCTGTTTCAAGGCTGACTCCATGGCAACTGGCTGTGTATCGCAATGACAATCGTGCGGACTGAGTAAACCTGATTACGGGGGGGCCAGACGTAGCTTGACTAATCAGGCCTACACATACACGAACTTTGACATACATACAGATTTGCAACTACACCCCACCTCCCTACCCAGCGCCTTCACCGCTTCTTCCCCCCAGTCAGGCGGGCAGGTCTGGGCCAGCGCCTTTGTTTGGCTGCAGGACCAGATGTCTGTTTGCCTGTCCTGGACTACCTCTACTCCATCACCCCCATCCCAATGCACCCAAGATCCCACCCCTACTGCGTGTCCTGTTATAATGTTATGTTGTGTTATGTGCAGCAGTGCAAATGTACTGTTATGTGGTGTTATGTGCAGCAGTGCAAATGTACTGACTGTGTGCTTATGTGCTGAGGTGTTTTTTCCTGTTCCCACACTGTTCTTATTTTATGAGGATAGTCTGAGAACGGCTTTTTTATTCCCTCTCCTCTCCCAATGTCATGCTGTATCTGTTGCGAGGGTTAGGAGAGAGTTGTGATGGCCCCGCATATGGCGACTCGGTGTGTTTGTGTATGTTGCTTTAATGATTTTAATGCGATTTGCACTTACGATACCAAGACACATCCCTCGTGTGTGTAAACATACTTGGCAATAAAGCTTTTCTGATTCTGATTCTGATTCTGATTCTGATAATGTTGTCAGACACAATCAGTGGCAAAACAAGCACTTCTGTGAACATAAATGGAAGGTGCACAATTACCCCATAACTTACATTATATCTTGTTTCGCTGACTGCCGACAGCAGCGCTCTTGCTTAATACTGGACCAATTTCAAAGATTGTTGTTCCCATCAGTCACTTAGATACAAAAACATAGGAAAACAGAAGTTACCATTTAAGTGTCTTTCGGTAAATTATGACACTTCTTTCTTTTTTTTAAAGATTATTATTTGTGAATTTCCGGCTTTAATCACCAGGACAGCTCAGACATGAAAGGGGAGAGAGAGGGAAGACATGCAGTAAACCACGGGACGTCGGATTTGAACCCCTCTGCATCAGGGAATAAAACTCTTCATATGGGCGCGCGCTCTACCAACTAAGCCACCCGGGCACCCAATTATACACTTTTAATGCAAAGTTAGCATTGTTTGAGATGTTTGTGTTATGACAACTTGACATTGAAGAACACAACAATGTGTTACAACAATGTGTTACAACTAGGGCTGGGCGAAATGGCCCCCTACTTAAAATCAATCTGCAGATGACAAAGAAATTGTTCAAAACAAGTTTTAACTTCATTTTGTTTTGACTCATACACACACACACACGGGGCATGTATACCATTATGATTATTCATGCCAGTTTTGTGGAAATATAAATTTGTTTGAGTGTATTGCCCCCCTGAAAGAATGACAAAATTATGCTAATAAAGCTGTTTTCACACATACAGGTAATTCACTTCTCATTCCTCGCCTAAAAGTTCAAATCATTTTGACTTTAGTCACGCAACCTTGCCCCTATTTTCACCTGTTGCTAAATAACGTACGTTAACATCCCATGGTCTCATGAATGTAGCATACCTGTAGCAAGCTCCTTCGTAGTAACTAGCGGTAAAAATAAAAATGTCGTGCTACAGAGCGGTGATTGCTAGTTGTTTAAGCCGCTACAGACCTCCGTCACAGCTCGGTTGTATCAGCGGCATTTAGTAGATGTGTTGAGCCGCAACTGAGTTCCTCAACACCGCCTCTGGTGCCCCGCATGGTGCCCCTTCAGGTCAGCGGTAGCTGGTGGTTCAGTTATCTGAGAATAGGTGACTGTCAGCCGGGGACAGAGCACCCCAAGCTGCTGGTCATTTCGGCAGAGATTACAGTTAAGTAAGCAATGAAACGACAAGTTAAGAAAATAACTAATGTTAGTCCCTGTCGCTGCCATGTTGTTGTGTATCTCTATGGCAAATGTGTGGGGGGAGGGCTGAGCTCGTTAAGAACTACGGGAGCCCAGAGGGGAGCGTCGGCGAATGTTAAGGAGAAAACCGAGTTAATCGATAAAATCGATTTATCGCCCAGCCCTATTTACAACAAAACTTGTCGATGACTTTGTTATGACAACTTGACATTAACCTTCACAACAAATTCTCAAACTTTAATAAACTATTTAGCTTTATGTGTGAACAACACATTAAGCTGTCATTAAGTGGTTGTTTTTTACATTGGCTGTAAAAATATAATTATTATAATTGTGTCATTAATATTTTTCCTTGACCTCAAGAGGAGAGGAACCATTTGGACTTGTCATTAAGATGTCATCAAAGTTATAAAGACCAGTTTGAAACCGCTTAATGTAAAAAAACGGCCCGTCCCGTTGTTCTGGCCAGCATGTGGCGTTTCGTTTCCCCGTTGTGTGCCCCTGCGCCCGGGGATAGCGTCCCACATGTGGCACCTCATTTTGAAAATCGTGACTTGTACACGTTCAAAATTCGTGATGTGTACACAAAATTAATGTCAAAATCGTGACCTGTAAACGAATCAATAAATCTAAATAACGTGACTAGCCTATTTCACGACCTGGCGTGAGACCGGGTTGGATATGCACTAAATGAGGCACGAGCACTTGCACTCAATAGCATGTTGCTAAAAACCCATCTGTCAACTTGCATATCTGTGAAGAGCAGAGGAAACAGGAAACAAGTTATTTTGGTCTCGTTCCTCTTTATCACAGGGAATTGCAAAATTCCCGCATCACAGCTTTTGATAAATGCCTGGAGGAGGAGTGGTTTAAGCGTATCAGTGTGTTCTTATATCTTCTTTTAAGAACATGAAGTGAAAAGTTCGAAATATAGCAGACTGGAAGAGTTCCACCTAAAAATACATCTTGCTCACAACACTGACCTATGATAGCCCTGCTCAAATAATAAGTTGGTTTTAGGTTGATTAGGGATTGGCTGCAACTAGTACAATAATACAGTAATCACTTGTCTTTTAACCGGTACAAGAAGACGGGAACACATAACACCTGTCTTGGCCTCTCTTCATTGGCTTCCTGTATATTCCAGGATCGATTTTAAGATTGTATTACTTTACTTTTTTTTATTATTATTAAATGGTTTGGCCCCTTTGTATCTGGCTGAACGTTTACATGACTATTCACCAGTCAGAACATTGCGGTCAACCAACCACTTGCTTTTGGATGTACCAAAAGCTAGGCTAGGATTAAAGAGTAGAGGGGATCGAGCTTTTGCGGTGGGCTGTTCCCGTCCTCTGGAATAGCCTTTCAATGAATATGTGAGAGGCGCAGACTATATATTCTTTTAAGTCCCTACTAAAGACAAGACACACCTTTTTATCCTGGCGTTTGGCAGTGGCGATTCTAGGGTCTGTTGTGGCTCTAGGCAAGAATTCCTAGGGGGTCCCTTAAAACCAGAGTTCGTCACCAGCAAACTCTACAAATGCTGCTTATCCCTTGTCTTGTCCTTCGGGTCACCAGGACCCGTCCAGTTTATTTGACGTTTTAATATTGGCCTGGTGTTGAGCTTCGGGGTCTGGAGTGGGACCAAAAAAAATCTGCAGAAAAAACAACACACAGCACAGCAACAGCGCCACCTTTCCCTTTTCTTCTCATCCTTATTTTTTCTCTTTCTTTTTGTCACCTTGAGAAGGATAACTCCTCTTCATTTCCCTTTGACTTTCCTTTGACATTTTGTCAAATGTCTTTAATGTGTTTTGCTGTTTCATGTTATTTGTAACAATGTATTTTACGTGATAATTTTTGGTATTTGATATTTGACATTGGTCAACCACAGTTGTTTTAATGTGCTATATAAATAAAGTTGACATTGACATGTGCCTTTGACGTTGTTATTGACGCTAAAAGTCTCCTTTAGACTCGGATCTAAACACGCTTTATCTAAACGCTTTGGGTCGGGACTATTGTCCTCACTGTTGACGCAGTTACATTTAGGGAAAGATGGTGGGTGGGCTTATAAAAGGTACATTTACGTGACATGTGGGACAATAACGTGACAGTTGGGTTAATGAAAAGAAAAATGCGACAGGTTTAGGAAAAGATGGTGGGTGGGCTTATAAAAGGTGCATTTCTGTGACATGCGGGACAAGAACGGGACAGTTGGGTTTAGGAAAAGAGTTAACAGGACCGTTGGGTTAAAGCCCCAGTGTGTAACGTTTGTAGTTGTTCATTATCAAAATCTGTATTCCCCTTCACAAACTTGTCCTTTTTCATGAATATTGACCACCACCATCAATTTCAAGTAATCCTATTCGTCGCTTCCCGGCCACGGCAAGTTTGAAGAAGGAAACATGGAGGACCACACGTATGAAGGACCACACGTATCCAAATTTTAGGAACAGGAGTCTTCTTCTTCACCCAGAAAAAGAAAACGGATATTGAAAAGAGCAAGAGACCGGAAAAAGAGTAAACATTGGAGCTGCTTTGGAGGCACACACCAAATCCCAACTAGTTAATTATCCTCTGGACCGCTGCAGTCTCCTTTTCTTTCTCTCTCCTTTCCGTCGGGGTGGCGCGCGTGCCCGCTCGTGGTGTCCGCGCCACTCTCCGACATGAACTCACGGATGTATTAAGAGAACGCATGAACTCGACAATGATGGCTGATAGACAGCCTTTTGTAAACATTCGCTTTTAGAAGCGTGAAGGCTACCGTAGAGAGAGTTGATTGCGATATATGATCTCAATGCTAGATGGGAGTAATTCTTACACAATGTAGCTTCAAGGAAAAGAAAAACGTACCAGTTGGGCTAAGTAAAAGATCGTGGGTGGGGTTATGAAATGCATATGAATGCGTTTCTGTGACACGCGGGACACGAACCCCAGTCTACGGGCTGAAAGTCTTGTGTTGTTTGACACATCTACCACCCCAACCAGCCTCCCCACATGAAATTTCGGGCTTTAACACTGCTACCTACAGTTGATATTCTTAAAGTGCCCATATTATGAAAAAAACCCTTTTTCTGGGATTTGGAGTGTTATTTTGTGTCTCTGGTGCTTCCACACACAAACAAACTTTGAAACAAATCCATCCATGCTGTTTTGAGTGAGATACGGTTTCTGAATGTGTCCTGCCTTCAGTCTCCTAGTGAGCTGGTCAAAATCGGCGTCACAATCCGAAATGAGCTGGCTAACCACAACCGTTAGCTCGTAGCGTTAGCGTAAACATGCTAACGCTAGCATACTACGTCGTTCTCAATAGCAAAGCACTGCTACAACACACACAAGTTCACCATAATCTACAAAAGAACTACTTACATGTGCGCCCTCGTCTAGAAGTTTTCCAGCTAATCCTGCCTTGTAACTGACCAAAGTCGGAGAAACAGCCTTTCTTTTACTGTCTCTAGAGTTAGCTAGCTGACATGCTCTACATCTGAGCTACTGAGCATGTGCGAGTGCAATCAAAGATAGTACAGAAGAAGAAGAAGAAAAGAGGTCTCACTCTGTAGCTAAAACAGAGACCAGGTGAAAAGAGGATCTGCAGCAGTGAGAGAGAGCTGTGCAGTACAACAACAGTATGGTGTTTTTTGAAAATTAAACCATGTAAACCTATTCTGGTACAACCTTAAAATACAGGTATGAACCTGAAAATGAGCATAATATGGGCGCTTTAATACTACGTCATCTTCACGCGCCGCGTAGCTGCTGCTCTGCCTGGTGCATTCCATACACATGCTGAAGGGTGATTTTTGCGTCGTATCTGACGCTGGCAGACAACAACCAAGCATCCACATTTTACGAGTTGGGAGTGAGAATGGGTTGGCAGGGTTTATTTTTATTTTTATTTTTTATGCACTATTAATATGACATAGGTAAAGTCTACCAGTTGTTCATTGTTACTAGTAAACAGTTTTTACGACCATGTGTGTGGCCTGGTTTGATGTGTGTGTGTTTGTGTCAGGAGGGGATGTGGGCCACCTGTTCGGCCTGGCTCACATACATTTAAGATGGCTGCCAACTAAGGTCTCTTCTCCCAAATAACCATGCATCACCCCAGGGACACTCTAGCTCTACATTTAAACATTATATTTGAATTTTTCCTCTTATAAACACTGCATTTTACACACACTCATAGACATATGTTGCAGAGTGCATCTTGATGTATATCACAACCACGTTGATCCTGAATACCTCAGCAGCAGAGAGCTGTCATGACAATGAAACAGAATACTTTAGGGTTTTCAAAATACAGTTACTTTTAGGGTCACCACCCATTAAAACTTTCTGTGGTGGTTTCTGTGCTGTGAGGGATCTGGAAGCACAACTGTGGTGGAAATTCCGGTGACAAGTGAAGAAATAATAGTTTGATGAGACCAAAGTTGTCTTTGTCTATTTATTTTGCAACAAAAAATGAAATAGAATTCAGGAACATAATAGCTCTGTAACCCCTGGACGATGGTTCAGTCTGACAAATAATTGCCAGAACTCATCACGTCTTCACTTTGATTCCAGACAAGTTAAAGCTATTCTTAGATATGTCATATGAGCTGTCCAACAATACCGTTACTGCTTATTCATCCTGTTCAAACCATAACTTCCGGCTTCTTAAACAAGTGTGCGCCACAGGGTTCAGTCTGAGGAGGTTTTGCAATATAAGCATAAAGTGAAAAAAATACAATAACACAATGAGCATACTTTACTTAAGACATACAGTTGACACAACAACAACACCCCACTGTCTTCCTGTCCTTTAAAAGTCCATGAAATGCTGCTTATTGGATGCTTTTATATAGGCCTTAGTGGTCCCCTAATACTGTATCTGAAGTCTCTCTTGTATAGACCTTAGTGGTCCCCTAATACTGTATCTGAAGTCTCTCTTATATAGACCTTAGTGGTCCCCTAATACTGTATCTGAAGTCTTTTTTATATAGACCTTAGTGGTCCCCTAATACTGTATCTGAAGTCTCTTTTATATAGACCTTAGTGGTCCCCTAATACTGTATCTGAAGTCTCTTTTATATAGACCTTAGTGGTCTCCTAATACTGTATCTGAAGTCTCTTTTATATAGACCTTAGTGGTCCCCTGATACTGTATCTGAAGTCTCTTTTATATAGGCCTTAGTGGTCCCCTAATACTGTATCTGAAGTCTCTTTTATATAGGCCTTAGTGGTCCCCTAATACTGTATCTGAAGTCTCTTTTATATAGGCCTTAGTGGTCCCCTAATACTGTATCTGAAGTCTCTTTTATATAGACCTTAGTGGTCCCCTGATACTGTATCTGAAGTCTCTTTTATATAGGCCTTCGTGGTCCCCTAATACTGTATCTGAAGTCTCTTTTATATAGACCTTAGTGGTCCCCTAATACTGTATCTGAAGTCTCTTTTATATAGGCCTTAGTGGTCCCATAATACTGTATCTGAAGTCTCTTTTATATAGACCTTAGTGGTCCCCTAATACTGTATCTGAAGTCTCTTTCCCGAAATTCAGCCTTGGTGCAGAATTACAGCCACTATAGCCAGTCCCACAATGAGCTTTCCTTAGGATGTGCCATTTCTGTGTCTGTAGCTTTAAATGCTATTGAGGAGGAGAGAGGGGGGGCAAGCATGGATGTATTAAGAGAACTGAATACAGTTTTCGGCGGGAAGCCCCGTATGTTCCAGTGAGAGTGCTCAAAAGCGCATTAAGCAAACATGGAGCTCGGCTTTTCTGCATTCTTGGCCCATGATGTCACGGTGGACACGCGCACTAGCAACAATTTGTTTGTGTTGTCTTAGCAACCGGTAGCAATATGCTGGTTCATGAGCTTATCTCTTGTGGCTCTTACAAGTGGCGAACTCATGAACTCACCGTTTTCATTGTATAAAATATTCACTAACGTTAAACATTGTGTTTTCGTTGTTCCCGATCGTTTACATGCTTAGCTAAATAAACGATAGATGTATTTAGCTAGACAACCAAGGAGATTTAATCATTATGTCGTGCTACTAGCTAGCTAGCTACTAGCTAGCGCTAGCCGTTAGCCTGCAGTTTCGTGAACAGAGCTCATCCATGGCTTCATCCCTCATCCATGTTACAAGCTTTACAGCATACAGCCCTCGGATGGATCATAAGAGAGAACCAAGGCGATGTAATCACTGTCTGTAGTAACGTTATGTAGGCATGATCTTAATACAGCCATGCTAGCTAACACTGATGTTAGCACTAGCTAGCTAGCTAGCCGATAGCCCCGCCAGTTTGGGAAACGCTAATGACGTTACATCAACGTAACTTGGCTTTACAACATATATACATCCCTCGGATGTATCATAACTTCATAAGATAATACCATGGACGTATTAATAGAACACATGGTGAATTACAACCATTAGCTATATCCATTATTACCATTGACATAGATTATTACAGCTAGCTACATGAGCTTGGGAGAACAGTCATGTGAGCGGGTGTGCGAAGTCCCGTGGGTCTGCTCGCGTCCATTATGAGCGTTCATCATTTCAAATTTAATAATTCTGGATTTGCTTCTAGTGAATGTTAAAAATTTAACGTTTTAAACAAGGACCCTTTCATTGTTCAAACTGGTAAGTTGATATACCCCGAAACAAATATAGACGTTTCTTTCGCCATGTAATGTCTATGTGAAAAGTCTTTCTGGGCCATGGGGTGCAGTACCACCGTTATCCACTAAGCCCATGTTGGCTTTTAGACCTAGCGCTCCTCCTGGGGGCTTGGGGTCAAGGTGGTGGGTGGGGTGTGGCCTTGACCAACTGCCATGCTTCACTTGTTTGAAAGCCATGATGTCTCTCTCTCATGGGCGGGCAAAGCAGAGAAAGGGGAGGTAACATTTCCCCTTATGACCTCATGAGGAGCAGATTCCAGATCGGCCCATCTGAGCTTTCATTTTCTCAAAGGCAGAGCAGGATACCCAGGGCTTGGTTTACACTTATTGCAATTTCTAGCCACTGGGGGACCATAGGCAGGCTGGTGGAACACATATTAATGTTAAAAAAAAACTCATAAAGTGAAATTTTCATGCCATGGGACCTTTAAACTTCAGCATGGCAGCTTGTCAGGAAGGAAAAGGAAAAGATAATTTTTCTAATATCTGTCTCTACTTCTGGCCCATTTACTCTTTTTTACGTTTAGTTGCATTTGATTTTAATGTCATTTTTCCACCACCAGCTGTGGTGAAAAAATGACTTAGACTTGGCTTAGTTTTCCCTTGGTGACAGTTGAAGGCCTTGTTCACGGTAAACATTTTGACTTGTCATAGCAGGGAGCACAAGTGTAAAGATAACATTAACAGAGACCTTGTTCTGTTCGAGTGTCCCAGTAAACCATGGCAGTGTGACAGTGAGCCAGCATGCACAACCCTGAAACTGAAGCAGCTAAATAGAATCAGCCATCACATATGGTATTATTTACACCTGTGCTTTTTCTACAGTGACATGTCAATATAACTCTGGTATTGTTTTATTAATTTTTCTCACCTGTTTAGTCCTGTTAAATTTGGTTAGTTTGCCTTTGCAAACCTGAATCAGTACCACCAGTTTCTTTCTTGTGTTCACCTCTTGTATTTTGGACTAGTGCCTGTTTGTTGAAGTGTTGATGCCGTAGAAACACAGAACACCTGCCCTGTGATCCAGGTACACTCCCACTCGGGAGGATTGAGGACCAGAGATGGGAGTTCTGATGTTGTTATGTCTGAATTTTTGTTTATTGAACACTGAACACTCTAATGCCCAGGATCTGCCATTGTTTCCAAATTCATCATCATTTCCTGTTCTGCTGATATCTTTGTATGCGAGTGCTACTGTAGCTCCGACTTTACTCTCCACCTCCCAGTAACAAAGCCCAGTTAAACTCTCTCTGCTCAGGACCTGCTGATATTTGGTGAATGTGTCTTTATAACTAGAATACGACTTCTTTTTTATCATCACTGTTGTTTTTCTGTTCCCGTCAGATAAGAGCTGCCCATATACTGTGTTTGGATCCGGTGCGATTTGACATGAATATTGTAAGAATTCAGCTCTGGTCTTAGGCTCTGCCTGTGGCAGGAAAACATCCACTTGCGTCTCTGTCAGTGAGATCTTGGTCCACACCTCACTCAGAATGTCCCGTAGCTTGTCGCTGACCTCTGACACAGCTGCCGTCACATCTTTAAAGTATCGTACAGGACGGATATTGATGCTCGGGGACTATTTAGAGTCAGTGAGATTCGACAGCGAGGGGTAGTTGTGTAGAAACAAGGTAAAACATACTGTATAAGGGACAAAACAGTTGAAAGTGACAGGACATTTCTTTTTTTGCTGAGTATATTTATTTTGGTAATAATGTCAATTTTCCCCACCAGGTGTCCCCATTGGCCTAGTTTTCCCTCTGTGACCGTTTAAGGCCTTTTTCACAGCAGACATTTTGACTTGTCAAAGCAGGGAGCACAGGTGTCATAATAACATTAACAGAGACACTGTTTTGTTAAATTGTCCCAGTAAACCATGACATCACATCACATATTTTATTATTCACACCTTTGCTCTTCTACTGTGACATGTCAAAATGGCTTTGGTATTATTCTGATTATTGTTCTCACCTTACAGAAACTGCTATATCAGTTTCTGCCTCTTGTTTCCCTCTTGCATTCTGGACTATTGCCTGTTTGTTGGAGTCTAAACTTTGCCAATTGAATTCCTTGTGTGACAACTCCTTCCCCTCTGCCTGCAGGTACTTGGAGTGGGTGGCAAGGTGGAGCTGGGAGGGTCAATCTGTACCTGCCAATCTGGGCGTGGCTTCCAAGAAGGACTGCCCTTCTAGGAGACTTGGGGGGCTTTCATACCTGCCTCATTAACTTTGGCTGAATCGCACTAGAGTTTGTTTTTTCCCTTTGGTGTGGTTCGTTTGGGCACGTGTGAAGGCAGCAATCACGCTCAGATGCGCACCAAAAGCAGACCAAACAACCTTGCTGAGAGCTGCTTAAGGAGGGGTCTGTGTACGCATTCAGTCAAACTCTGGAACGGTTGGTTTGTGGTGAGAACGTGAGCCAACCTCCAACCCCCCCAACTACTGTATGTGTACTCCTGTAGTCAGGTGTGCTCTGCAATTTGCCATTTGGCAGAACATGCAGACTGTAGCAACTTGGCAATGTTTCTCTCAATAGACTGCAGGCAAGCTCGCCATCACTCACATCTCCGTGGTCGCAGAGCGAGGTCTCGGCAGACAAAGTAAGGTCACTCCCAATACAATGTCTGATTATTTAACCAGGATGCCAGTGCCTCACCGTGCTTACTTACAGTAACAGCAGGAGCTCGCTCTAGCCGAGGCTCCTGGCACGGGGATGCCAGCGCCCCCCCAAGCCACCATCTTCGAGCAACCGAAGCAGCTTGCTCGAACCAGTGCTCCTGGCACTAGAATGCCAGCGACCCCAGCAACTCTTTCGGTGTTCCTATAAATACCCAAAGGCTAACAAGCCATCTCCTCCCGTTAGCATTCCATTGACTCCCATTCATTTTGGCACGACTTTGACAGCAAGTAACTTCACATCTGAAGCATTTAAAGACTATTTGTCCATTGTTTATTTCTAAAGAAACATGACAATGTATAAAAGGCTCCATTACCTTGTACTTACGTTATGGCTCCGTAGCAGACGTTTTTGTAAAAATAGGCTAACGATTGTGTGACCTACTGTCACATAGAGGAATTACCGTACAGTACAGGAGAAGCTCGCAGGCAGTTTCGACTTACATGAGCTGTTTAAGTTTAATTACTAATTAATAAGTTAACTAGCATGTTAGTTAGCAATAATTAGCCTGTGTCCATGTTATCTCCTTATACCTACGCGCTTTCAGACAGGTTGCTCACGTCAAATCTACGTCGTCTCTCTCAGTTGGAGGCTGCTCAGTAACGCTCAGCTATCACCGGAAAAGTGCTTCTAATATCCTTCACTGGTCTCCGTCCAGAGCAACGGGATCTGTTGGTCCATTTTATATACCGTCTACGGTAAGTATCTGCAGCCATTACACAACAGCAGGAATGATCTGTGGGAAAATAAAAGGTGCTGCTGCACAATTTATACATGTAACAATGTACAAGCAACTCAGTAATTTTCTTATGAAAACCATTTAGTGAGATCTGTAGAAATGTGGTTATCCTCCATTGTATTGATGCTTTGCTTTAGGCCTACTCATTGTTTCACTAGCCAATGCAGATAGACAAATGTAAATCTAAATGTATTTACACAGCGATTTGGTTGGGACATTGTGTTCATAGTCGTCTTTTGTAAAAAAGAATTAAAAAAAAAAAAAAGTGTGGAAAAACATCACTATATGCATCAAAATCTTATGTAAAACAGACCTTTTGGTCAAATGGACTGAAACGCAGGTACTGTTGTGAATGTTACATTCCATTCTGTAAAAATCTGATCAAAGCCTCTCTCATCGGTTTCAATTGGTATCATATATGGTCATAAATTGTTGCACCGTATTCCTTCCTAAAGATGCATCTGCATGAACCTACCTTCAACCAATCCTCCCTACCTATGGAGCCTCTTTTTTTTTTTTTATTGTTTTTAATCTTTCTACTCTTACATCATTGAAGTGAATGGAGCGATTGTTGGAAACTGTATACATACTTGTGTCTCATTAAACCTTTAAAACATTGTTAACTGAACCCTGCATCGTGTCACTTTGTTCTACAAGATGATAGGATACCAACCACAAAACAATCGCGATCAGATTGTTTCCCAGCAGGTTAAATTAAAACGACCACATCCATACATGAAACCTTGAATAACCACAATAAAATGAACACTTGTTTCAGATTGCTAAATGTGCCCTCGGCTTTTATTAACAACCGCATGATAAAACATCATCAGATGATAGAGAACAAACAGTTGCTGGTACAATGAACAGCAGTCGTCAATCTATTGCTTCCATTCATTCAGTAATAAAAGACGACATCGTCTGCAAACATTAACACTAGCATGAAGGTGATGTAGTGAAAGTCAGAACAGGAATTTGTCAGTTTTGGCCTAGCACTGATTAGCGAATATCCTAAATTATAGGACACACACACACACACACACACACACACACACACACACACACACACACACACACACACACACACACACACACACACACACACACACACACACACACACACACACACACACACACACACACACACACACACACACACACACACACACACACACACACACACACACACACACTTTGTTCTTTCTGGAATGTGTGATTTACTTCTAAGAAGTAAAAAAGAAAAGAACAAACTACTAATAAGACATTAAATATAAACCTAGACCTCTTTGCTGCGTTTCTTTCCCCATTAGAAGTAAGGAGCACTTGAAATCCCATTCTGCAAACACTGCTGTTGAAGGTAGGTAGTCCCTACAGTGTGTTCACAGCATCTTAGGTACATAAAAAGAACGAAGATGAGGTATAGAACAAATGATAGGTTAGAATTTTGGTTTGAAATAGGTATTTAAAAAAGGTTTAAAGGCTGAAATCCCCCAAATAGTGAGTTCAACATCCATCTGTAAGGACACTTGGGACATATTTTTAAATTAAGATACACTTTATAACATCTGACCATCTGATCCCATCATTATTTATAATAAAACATTAAAAAGAGGATACTTTGACATGTCTAGCTTTAGCCCATTGTTTTATTGTGAAGGAACATCTTTGGATTTGCATCGTAACAGATGTTGGGATCTGATTTCATGGAGATAACGGACAGCTTGACTGGAATATGCATTTTTTTTTTTACTTTAATAAAACACTAACATATCAAGTGCTTCACAGACATAGGGCTAAAGCTCTGAATGTCAAAAAAAGTGTTATATTAAATAACGTTACAACTCTGTATCCAGCCACAGTAGTGGTAAGATTGGAAAAATGACTTAAAAAATAAAAATCCTGAGTTAAACAACATTGTCAGTCACATGCATGACCTCAAACCCCGGTAACGAAGGCTGTCTCGTCGGTGAGCTTTTTTTTTCTGTTTGCATTTGAACAAGAGTTTGTGCACAGAGGATAACATGCAGTGAGTCACAAACTGCAGCAAAGACACATTCAGTAGTGCTTCATTTAACTTTCTGCAAAAGCCGCTCATTTTATTTCTATAAAGACGAGTGACTTTCGGAGCGCTATGCTTTTAACCTTCCTCTAAGGGACTTTAATACCACAAAGAAAGGAGGTCCTTTTAAACTCCGACCAGGCTGTAGTTTCTGTGCAGAGTTTCCGACGTTGACCATTCCAGCAGCGACTCCACAGATAAAAATGAAGATAAACCAAGCACTCCTTGAACTTGTCCCCAAATATTTACAACGCCTCTGGCAAGTTTTTCTCCATCTCCCGCTCAGCCCCGTCAGATGTTTTCGGCTGCTGTCTGGGGAACTTCTCTGATGCTTTCCTGGAATACGCCACGGGCCGCCGGTCGCCGCCGAATGCTCCGCCCGGACGAGATGAGGTCGGCGTAGCCACGAGAGTGAGAGAAGGCATAGGCGGAGCGTCGGGAACGCCGGCCGCGCTCGAAGGCTGGTGCCTTTTTCTTCTCCTCCTGTAACAGCTCCATCTCGTACCTCTTCCTGTTCCTCTGGACCTGGGGCATGGTGGGAAATAAGCAGGTAACATTAGAGAAGCACTGCGGTGTGGGAAAAGGGGACGTACAGGGTTACTTGTATTTCAGCTACATACATTTCAAGACTTTTTTTCTTCAAGTGGCGAAAACTGGCTTACACAAAACGTTATGTACTATTATCTTGCACAAAATATTATGTTCAATGTATTGCTTTCTCCAACTTCCTCTTAGATGTGGATTAGAGATGTTAATTAACTGACAATAAGATTAATACTATCAGTTGAAAACAATGTTATTAAAACAAAAATAAAGTTCTTAAAAAGAAAATTATAAAAGAAAAATAGGCTAAACACTATTTTTCTTAACTGTGACTTAACTTGCTAGCGCTTACTTTGCACTAGCAAGTTGCGTTTGAAGCTGCTCTTTTTTTCTGCTTGTGGCTCTCTGCTGGACTGTGCATACAACTAGAGAGCTATGTGACACATTAAACTATATCTAAAATGCAGACCGGCGGTTAAATCAGCCCCATTAACACAGAGAGTATGCTAAGCAGACACACAGCTGACGGCAAGCCGTTCCAGGGAAATGGCTGCATGTGTCTACGACAATGTACGGAACATTCGGGCTGAGCGACCGGTACAAGTCTACAGCTAACCACAGACACGGAGTGCGGAAAGTATGTACAACCCTCCGGACGGGTGAACTGGGACTCGCTTGTCTGCTGTCAGTTAAGAGTTAATGATTTGGTTAACGAGGGATAGCCATCGGTCAGAAAAAACCTAAATTAGCATCTTTAATGGGAATTCATCACAGACTGCTGTTGCTTCTAGAGTAACCACACAATTTGCCCCTTTTTTCAACTTTGTGTAAATTATACAAAACATATGGTATGTCCAGTCTTGAGAAGCCACATGTACATTTTCCTGATAGTTGTTCATGATATTGGTGATTATTCATGCAGGCCCAGCAGCAAGTTATTAGCTTGACTCCCACAGGTCTCACCTTATCTCCTACAGAGGGCCAGATGCTCTTATGGAGGAACTGGATGCAGATGACAGGGAGCAGGCTGATGCCCACAGTCAGGATGATGGTTAACCACAGGTAGGGCTGACGCAGTGCGTTTGATGCTGCACCTAAAATTGAGAGGTGTGAAGAGGGCGGTTGCAGTTAGCTGAAAATATGCTAACATCCATTCCTCACAAAGCAGTTTTTTTAAGTTAGAAAAAGACTCCTCCCCAACTCTTGCTGAAGACTATTTATTTTGCTACAGCCCGTAGTAGTGGTGTCTCAATTCTCCATATCCAATTTTAAAAAATCAGCGACGGCAAAGACACATTAAGAGCCACAGGATGGCAGAAGGGTACTTTGCAACAGTTTCTCAGAGTTTACAAGTTGCAATTGAATGCATTCGTTTAACAAGGTGCACATGAACGCACCATGAAGTCCCCTCAAAGCCCACTTGCTTTATCTTTGTTGTTTGTTTACATAACTCACTCACTCACTCACTCACTGGGTAGAAAAATGTTGGTGGATTTTCCAGTTCTCTTGTTTCTCATCACCTTCAATTACAAAAAGTCTAGCTACAGGCTACTTGTAAGCTATCCCTACCCTTTGAATTTAGATACATGCTACCAGCGGGTAAGCTACACTGTGTCGGTTTGTTTCTTACGACGTGCATAAGTAGGCGGGGTAAGCTACGATTTACATTTCGCTGAATCCCTCCCTTGAACAGCGATTTCCCAAGAAAAAAATGCTGGTATTAAATACTCCCTGCAGCTTCTGAAGCAACTCTAACTGAGGGCTTTGGAGTACAGACTATAAAGCCAGTTAACTGTCACACTGTGCTGAATGTGTGACTGACCAGTAAAGGTGAACACTGAGGGGAAGATGACGTGGATCCCAGCACTGTGGATATCAAACATGACGCCAAAGTAGATGGCTATGCTGCCCAAAACCGCAAAGCAGTTAACAAACGTCCAGTAGGAGGTCTCCAGAGAGATCTGGAAAAACGAGAGGTGAAAGATAACAAAGATCAGCCGGCTGTTCACATAATAAATTCATTACATGCACATTTTCTAAACCTCTTTAATCCAATTTCACCCTCACATTTCTCTTGAGCAACTTTAAGGTTAGAAAAATAATAAGTCTCCCACAATGACAGCACGTGTGTGCATAGGTTATCAACATTTCTGATTTAGTGCTTTAAATAAATCACTCACAACACACATTGATATTTATTCCGTATTTAGTTATTTAAAGCCAAGATACTTCATTTCATGAACAAGAAAAAATATAAAATCTTACTCAAGCTTAGTAGCTGATTAAAATCAGAATGTTACCGTTACCATACTAGCATGTTCTCGTCCAAGTTTGAACAGGGTTGACTAACCTGCAGGTTGACTGTGAAAATGAGCGATGAGGCGGTGACGATAGCGAAGGACTGGTAGTCGGAGGGGGCTTCTCCGTCCTGCCCCATGGTCTGCAGGAAGGCTCCATACGGGATGAAGAAGATGACGAGTGAGACAAAGATGCCGTGGAACAAGCTGATGAAGAAGTTCCTGTAGTTAAACAATGCCCCCTGCTGGCCGGGCAGGTAGAGTTTGGGGAATTTCAGGCTCAGTTTGTCGTTAACATCCTGCAAAGCGGAGCAAATGGTTAACAGAGGTCTGGATGAGTTTTGTTCCCCCCCATCTAATCCTAACACCTCAACCTGCGTGTGAAATTGTTGATATTTTCGACAGAGATTCAGCCCAAAAATGCCCATTTGCAAAATCCATCCTATACCTGCCAGTACTTTCTCTGTACTGTTCTTTGTTTCTACAACAAACCCTGTTTTTACCTGGTCAAGAAGTCCAACTAGTAGAACGGGTAAGCTGCTGTAACAGAGATTGTAGAGAGTGATGAACCAGTCTTCATAGGCGACCTGCAGACAGGGAAACAATTATTCAGTGGATCACCTCCGTACGCCACGCAAGTTGTGATGCACGGCAAGCTCTGATTGGTTGGTTGGGGTCAAACGTGGTCCGTCATGTCTCGCAGCCAGGTCACACAAGAACGTATGACTCTATGATCACCTAATCTGACAAAGCGACCATCTCAAAAGAGAAAAAAAATTTGTAGTCTGATTAAAGCATGTGTGAACAAAACTTAAAAGGGTTTTGTAATGATAATTGCAAATATGTAAATATTACATGGAGTGACCACCCATTTATTTCCCCATTGTAGTGGTCGTTTATTTTACTTAATATTTTAAACAATAGGCCTATGTAATATTTATTTATTAACAAAAACTGTTTAAAAGATCGCCTAAGTGAGGGTCCTGTTTTTATTTTTAGAATTTGAGTGCAGAAGTAATCCAACTCAATGACAAGTGTGCAAACAACTTCCTCCGCTAATGGAGATGAGATGGAGTTGAAAGCTCCAGAAAAAGCAAGTTGAGTGAATCTTGAATTAAGATAATTTGGCCAAACCATAGGATGGACTGGGACTGCACAAGTCATCCAAACTGAGTGTGGTCTAGACCTACTCTATCTGGAAAGTGTCCTGAGATAACTTCTGTTATGATTTGACACTATAAATAAAATTGGCCATATATGTGCACAAAACCCACTACAGGAGCGATATCTACTATTACGGATAAAACGATGTCCTTCACCTTATGGATTGGGACGTTCTTTTCTCAGAAATGAGTGCCATTCAAAGACTGTAAAGACTGTGTTTATCATTGAACCAGTGGCTCTTGCGCTCTCTCTCTCTCTTTCTCCCACACCCACTTTCTGTCTTTTTCACTCATGTGCGTGCAGTCCAGAGACAGACGAATTTACAACTATCTAATGGGCGATGGCCTCGTCCATCGGCCCAACCTTAATCCACCCTCAAATACACCTGACCAGGACAAAAGCTGCAGGGCTGCTGACCTGTGAGGAGTATCCACTGAAGAACGAGTACCAGAAGTGGACCAGTGTGAAGGCGAAGTTCTTGAAGAAAAAGTAACGCAGGAACTTGCACATTCGGATGTAAGACCAGCGTCCGTGCACCAGCAGGAGGCGCTCCAGGTAACGGAACTGAGCGAAGGCGTAGTCGCTGGACATGACGGCCTGCATCCCCTCCTGACCACTGATACCGACACCGATGTCTGCAGCTGGAGGGACAGAGGACAGGGAGAGGGATTAGAGTAGAGTAACGGGAATGTGATACATGCAGAAGAAGTTTGTCTGTTCATGCCCTTACTCTTGATCATGTTGACGTCATTGGCTCCGTCGCCGATGGACAGCGTCACGGCTTTCTTGTACTTCTTCACCAAACTCACCACGTTACCCTTCTGCTTCGGTGTGACGCGACAGCAGATGACCGCCTCGCACTCACAGGCCATGTCCACAAAGTCAATCTGTAGAGACATTCCACCATGCTTGTAACATCTAAACCGTTGCACTGTCCATGCAATCATATCTCTCTTTTACAGTATCTCACAAAAGTGAGTACACCCCTCACATTTTAGTAAATATTCCATTATATCTTTTAATGGGACAACACTGAAGAGATGACACTTTGCTACAATGTAAAGTATTAAGTTTACAGCTTGTATAACATAATGTGCAGTCCCCTCAAAACAACAACATACAGCCATTAATGTGTAAACCACTGGCAACAAAAGTCAGTACACCCCTATGTTAAATTCCCATAGAGGCAGGCAGGTTTTTATTTTTAAAGGCCAGTTATTTCATGGATCCAGGATACTATGCAAAGTTCCCTTGGCCTTTGGAATTAAAATAGCCCCACATCATCACATACCCTTCACCATACCTAGAGATTGGCATGGGGTAGATTCCATAAAATCATCTCTCTATCATCTCTTTATCAGGATGCATAGTATCCAGGATACTATGCATCTTGATAAAGTTCCCTTGGTCTTTGGAATTAAAATAGCCCCCCCCCCACATCCTCACATACCCTTCACCATACCCCCACATCATCACATACCCTTCACCATACCTAGAGATTGGCATAGTTTTATGTCAGTTAGCCTAATAGCTAGTTTGATTTGCATTGAGACATGATTTTATGAAATCTACCCCATGCCAATCTCTAGGTATGGTGAAGGGTATGTGATGATGTGGGGCTATTTTAATTCCAAAGGCCAAGGGAACTTTATCAGGATGCATAGTATCCTGGATCCATGAAATAACTGGCCTTCAAAAATATAAACCTGCCTGTCTCTATGGGAATTTAACATAGGGGTGTACACACTTTTGTTACCAGCGGTTTAGACATTAATGTCTGTGTGTTGAGTTATTTTGAGGGGACAGCACATTTACACTGTTATCCAAGCTGTAAACGTAATACTTTACATTGTAGCAAAGTGTAATTTCTTCAGTGTTGTCCCATTAAAAGATATTATGAAATATTTACTAAAATGTGAGGGGTGTACTCACTTTTGTGAGATACTATATATACACTCCTAAAGGTTTCATTCATGTAGCTGTACCTGTCTCATCTCCTTCTCCCAGTCGTCCATCGGCTGGCAGTCCAGAGGGTTGCTGGGAGGCGGTCGCTTTCCCAGACGACGCAGACGTAGACGACGGCGTTTCTTCTTCTTTTCGTACAGAATCTCATTCTGAGAAAATAAAAATAAAACCGAATGAATCAGGACAATCCAGCAGTAGCTGCACTACTACATTTTAAAAGAACTAAATACTAGAAATGTATAATTTGTTGCGGTTTAAAAACTGTGTCAATCTTGAATGGAACTCACCAGCCATCCTCCGGTTATGACGAGAGCGTTTTTGCCCGTCTCGGGGAAGAAAGCCTCCGCAGGTTTCTTTGTGCCCTGACGGAAAGTTGCAGGCTCAAGTCTCCTTCTGGCCTGACTGACCTTCAACTTCTCACTGGAGACATGGGAACAACAGACAGAGAAACAGGTTAACTTGACCAGTGATGAATATGAACATGGGGTGCAGGGGGCTCTACTGAGGACCTTTTATGACTCTGTGGTGGCATCGGCCATTTTCAAAGGAGTGGTCTGCGGGTGCAGTGGCAGATAAGAAAAGACTTGACAGACTGATTACAGTTTTTTAACTGACTGCTAAAACAAAAGTGGTTACAACTGAAGCCACATGTGCAAAACTCAAACCACAGTCTGCATTACCAACAGTAACCTGAGCCAAACAGTTCACATCACCTGCAAAACTCATTCCAAACAACACAACTCTTAACACAGGTGTGAAAACAGGCTTAGTGCAGCCAAACACTCTCCAACAACAATCCTCACTGAGATAACACACACTGTCACTCTGAACACACAGAGTAAAAACACTAGCAGCAAACACCAATAAAGAAATTAAAAACTTTTCATCTTTACAGTGTGAATAATTTAAGTAACTTCACACTAATCAATATTTTCTTTAACGAGTGAAATTCTTTAACATATTTTTTATAATTTTTTTTATGTAAACAAGGAGGCATGAAAATCTTTGCTTCAATAGATATTTTATTTTGTTTTTAGTAATTTATGTAATTGAAAAAAAGTTACACACTAAAGGTACGAACTAACAAAGGACATTGGATGTCCTGCTTGCCATGCACGTGCATCATCTCTAAATACTAATGAATGTGGTGTTTGCATTGCTTCCACCTCCATTACTTTCTGAAAAACAGAAGGTTGACAGTTTTACTGTAGTAAGAGGTAGTGTTTTTCATGTTTTTTTATAGCGGTGTATGTAACCTCAGACATCTTACCTGGACATATTGGTGTCTTTTATCTGTTCACTGTTTCTATCGAACAGTACAGTGTAGAATTGAATCATTCTTATATCGTAGTGTTCCAAAGCTTTTTTAGTTATTGAACTTTGTATTTATATGACGAAGAATTTGCTCATTCTTTGATCCAGATATGAAATGAACTAAATTAATAATCTAACGTCTAACACAAACACTAGTTGATCTGAAGGGCTTCTAATTATATTACTTTTTAAGGCTCGGACATTTTCATCATCAACTCACTTGATGTCTTCTCCATAGTGGATCTGCATGTCGTCTGTCAAAAGTGAACAAGAATATCCAATGTTCTCTGCCGTTTCTAGGGAGAAAGATAAAACACATTAAAAGTAAGAGAGGAGAAAACATGGCAAAATACTTTTTCAATTATCAATCAGGTCAACTCAGTGTTCACTTCTTATGTGCCAAATCAAGGAAGAAGCAGCTTCTAAACTGTAAGTGTGTGTGTGTGTGTGTGTGTGTGTGTGTGTGTGTGTGTGTGTGTGTGTGTGTGTGTGTGTGTGTGTGTGTGTGTGTGTGTGTGTGTGTGTGTGTGTGTTCGTGTTCAGTACAACAGCGGGGACCGGCATTTGCTACATCCCTAGACTGTTGGTTGCTGTTCGCCAGCTCTGCTACCAACGGAGAGCCTACGAGCCTCTGTACATTCTCGGCTGTTTCGAACAGGCATGCGTTCCAGACGGGCACTGCACTAGTTATTTCAAAAGAGAGGTATGTTCACACAAAAATAAACTTTTATCCTAGAGCTGTAGCCAATAGTTGGAAGCTTCATTCAAAATGTTGATGTTGGAATTCTAAATCAACAATGAATACTGTGCAGGTTTTTTTTTTTTTTTTTGCATGTCTATATATTCTGTTTAAACACGGTATTCCTGCACAGTTTCAGATAAAGATTAGGCTAAACTAATGTTAGTTTTATACTATTTGAACAAGCAGATTCCATGACGTGTCTACAT
>CM046802.1:6174501-6429427 GCA_025617405.1 Perca schrenkii | reverse complement strand
TTATATTAGTACAGGTCACCTAACAGTTTGACTCGTCTCTGTAGAGGTGATGGTACCTTTCTTGTCTCCGGTCAGGACCCAGATCTTGATGTCGGCTTTGGCCAGTTTGGCGATTGTCTCTGGCACTCCGTCCTGCAATTTGTCCTCAATGGCTGTCGCCCCAATCAGCTGGACAGGGGGGATACAGATGGTTAGATACGGCTGAGGCTTGTTGTTTTCAACTTTTACAGATGCTCATCAAAAATGCCCTGTGAAAAGTAAGGGGCTCCACCACTTACTTTTTTGAATATTTAAAATAGAAATTCAATAAATACATACATTACACTTCTAAATCTGAGGCCATGATTCTCAGCAGGAAACTGATTCGGGTGGGGAGTCCTTACCCAAAGTGAAGGAGTTTGAGTACCTAGAACCTTGTTCTCGAGTGAGGGGACAGTGAAGCAGGAGATTGGCCGGAGAATCAGCGCAGCAGGAGCAACATTGCATTCGCTGTACCCCACCGGTCAATTCCCATTCCTACCCTCGCCTATGGTCATGAAGGCTGATAAAGAACTAGATTGAGGGTACAAGCGGCCAAAACAGATTTCCTCGGCAGGGTGGCTGGTGTCTCCCGTAGAGACAGGGTGAGACGCTCAGCCATCCGTGAGGAACTCTGAGTAGAGCCACAGCTCCTTTGCGTCGAAAAGTTGAGGTGGTTTGGGCATCTAGTTAAGGATGCCCCCTGGGTGCCTCCCTAGGGAGGTTTTCCAGGCACGTCCAGCTGGGGAGGAGGCCTCAGGGAAGACCCAGGACTAGGTGGAGGGATTGTATCTCCACCCTGGCCTGGGAACGCCTCGGGATCCCCCAGTCAGAGCTGGCTAATGGCTGATGCCTGGAGCACCTCCCTGGGCAATATGATTTTTTTAGTTATCTATTATAGAATTACAAATGGTGGAATTCACAAAAACTGTTTACTTTTAACTTTTTAACATGCATATGTTGATGTGTATGTGAGTTGCATGTGTGTGAATTTGAGAGGTTTGAAAGGTATATTTAATGTGTGTTTAAAGTAAATTTTTGAGCACCGTCTCAGGTAGTGCACCTGAATCTCATTGTATTTAAATGCAATGACAATAAAGGATTCTTATCTTATCTTGTCTATATGTGGTTCGGGAAAGGGATCCCCTGGGGACCCGACCCCAGATAGGCGGGTGAAGATGGATGGATGGATGGATGGAGGGACATTACACATTACAACAACAAATGAGCTTTCGCCATTCTGTTTTCCACCTCATCTGTTGAAATGATCAGCAGCATTAGTTGCTATTTTTGTTGTTTTAGTGATTTGGCCATTTCAAGATTGGAGGAGGGCGCTTCTATGGTTTCCTCTTTTCACACCAAAGTGGAGTTGTTTTCCACTCACCATCAGGTTGCTCTCGATCTGCTCGTACATGCGGTCCAGGGCAGCGTCTCTGTCTGACATGGCCACCTGGGCCTCTTGGTGCAACTTGGACCAGGCTTCGTACTCGTCTGCGCTGATGTCTTTGTAACACAAGCACAGCGTCCGCAGGGTTGCGTTGGCAAAGATCTGAAGCACAAGACACAGATCATGGATCCTTCCACAGAATCAAGAGAAACCGGTACATACATGCATATCATTGTTTCTACATGGGTCTGTTGTGCCAAGACCTACTGTATACAGCAGTGAAATATAGCATCGTAAATGAGAATCAAGCCGTGCAAACTCACATCCAGAGCTGTCTGGGTAGTTTCTTTGTGTTTGGATTTGGGGGAAAGTCGCTCGTAGATGACCGTGTCGGCTCCCTTACAGTAGAGACGAATACGACCATCAGGAAACTTCACTGAAAGCGAGAAAAGAGACAGTAGAACAGAGGATTTAGCCTTAGGCTATGAATTTTTGAGTCACGTCTAATAAAACAGATCTCAAATATAAAGTTGTATGTGGCATCGGGTCAAAATAAACTACAGTGTATGTTCACGGTAATGAAGAAAGACATGTCACCCAATCCAACATTGTTTTTACAGTATAATAGTTTTTCAAACAATGGAGCTCTATGGGACAGAGGATGGTTACTACAGAAGGTTAGTACTGTAGTGCCAATTCATTTTTGGCACTACCTCCAGCTCCCTTTTTGTAGATACGTTACCATTGGGTCAAGCTACTTAGCAGGTTTTATGCAGATGGGAGGTCTTTAACAGAAACTATGTGTTTGCAATGTGCAATAGTGAGTGAGTGAGTGAGTGAGTGTTCTTACAGATGATAGACATGCGCTTGCGGTCGGAGTTGAAGTCGAGCAGCGCCAACATTTCGTAGGTTTTCTCCTCCTCCATCTCCTTGATGGTGATGGTGTCCTGCGTACGAGACAGAAACACGTAGCCGAAGTTCCTGGCTGCCGTCACCAGGGCGCCCTCATCAGGAGACGCCGCCTGGTACACCAGACCATCTGAGAGAAATATATGAACCCATAAGTGAGGAGGTTGTGTGAATTCAATTCAGTTTATTTAGGAAGGGGGAAGCGCAAACTAATAAAACACATGACTATTTAGAGTTTTAAAAAAATCCCAGAATTAGCAAAATCTCTTGTCCTCTGGTGTCGATGTTAAAAAGGCTTTTTAAAAACACAAATAAAACAAGAAAGAAAAACAACGCAAGCAGAGCAGACCTAGCACAAAACCAGATACAGCAAAGAATTTACAAGGTTACCAACAAAGCAGAACAGGTTACAAGGTAAAACAACAGAGCATATGTCTAATGCAATACATTTAGTTTTTTGTCTGTGTAGGGTTTTATTTTATTATAAAAAGGTACACTGTGTAGGAATTTCTCCCATCTAGCGGTGAAATTTTATTTTGCATTCAAACGAATAGTGCTCTCTAGTGCCTCGCTTTTTCAAATGTGTGTTGCAACTACGGTAGCCGTTAGAAGCGATAACAACACGTCTTCCAATAGTGCTTCATCAAGTTTTCTTTCGGGTGATGAGATTCGTCATTTCAAACTGCAAACTGCATTGAATCATTAGTGTGAGCATGATAAGTAATTACCCCTCGTTTTATGAATGCGCCAGTCACGTTGCCTTTTTAATTCCCTTTTTTGGCGACGAGGATTCCTTCTCCCGTGGCTCAGCATAAGTACGATCCTCCATTGTGA
This sequence comes from Perca schrenkii, assembly GCA_025617405.1. Lineage (NCBI taxonomy): Eukaryota > Metazoa > Chordata > Actinopteri > Perciformes > Percidae > Perca > Perca schrenkii. The sequence goes on along the minus strand of CM046802.1, from coordinate 6,426,279 downwards.
ACTAAAGTGCAGTGCAGGCTTTCAAATTTGCCGGGGCAGTGACAAGCGCCTCTCACTGATCTCCTTCTCAGCTGGTTTCAGTCACGTGACACTGGCTCTGAACGAAAACGCGTTGCGGATTAGCTAGACAGGTAGGCCAGTGCTTCATGTCCCTCTCAGCCATTATAGTTTTTCAAAATGGCGGAACATGGAAGCCTCCTTGGACTTGCCCATCCAATGTAAACACAGATAAAAAATTCTTCGCTAAGGAGGATAAGTCCGATCATTGGCAGAGGTAATTTTGCACCAATGGAGGACATATTTATGAATGAAGACACTTATTTTAGCTAATAAAATACTCAAAACACTACACAGTGTAACTTTAAGATTTATTTTTTTTTGGGGGGGGGGGGTTATGGCTTTGTATTGATAGTATAGCTTGAACACAGAACAGGGGGGAGAGGAGGGGGCATGATATGCAGCAAAGGGCAGCTGCCAAGTACTCTAATCTACATGGGACGCACACTCTACTGGGGGAGCTAGAGGTTGTCCCCTGTGCAAGGTTTTCATTGTTATTAGATTCATTGACAATATCTAAAATACTGTTTAATGCATCTTTGAGGAAAAGTCCTCTTTAGGGTATGTTGGGGTTGACTGACAGGTCAGCCAGACATGGTGGTTGTGGTTTATTTATCACACCTCAACTCCACTCCCTTTGCCCAAACTGGGATTTTAGAAAAATGTACCGTCTTTGTGCTCCACCATGACTGTGTGACAGAGAGAGAGCAGTTTGAAGAACTCATTAGCATCTTTATCCTTCCCGGATCGGATGCATTCCACCAGGGAATGATCCACAAACTGGAAACTTCTGTCAGCATACTGGTTCCAGCTCCAGTCCACCGGCTAAAGGGAAAACCCAGAAAAAAATGGGATTGAAAACTACAGTACAAATAGTCAGCAATTATTCTGGTAAATTAAGTAGCTAACTGATCAAAATCAATATCCATTTTAATGTGAATCATTTAGATTTCCTGCCTTAGTTTAGCAGTCAAAAATAATTTGCCTTTTAAATTTTACTATTAATGATTTATTGACTGCTGTTACTGTATCTAAATCAATAAGCTTTGTTGATCCTTAAAAGTCTTCATATTTGTTCCGTTTCATTCCAGTCTTTGTAATATGTCTGTAATCTCCATGTGGTATGTGTGAAGCTGCTATTTTAGCCAGGATTGTCACGTTAGAGATCTGTAATCTCAGTGAAGCCCTTTCCAGGTAAATAAATGGTGTGTGTGTACAATAAATATAAAATATGTACTGTACATGTTGTATATGTACCACATGAAATACAAAAGGGCAGTTCAGTATTTGTGAAACATGGGCCATGGCTGATAGATTTTACATAATTTATCTGCATCAGTGTTGTAGTCATATTCAAATCAATATTTTAATCAATATCTAAAAAACTGCTTTTTTGAGGAATATCAGCTTATTTTAATAATATGTTTTAATAATTTAGAGTAAGGGTCACTTTACATATGTTTAGAATTAAATACGGTTTGTCATATTTTCTCCAACCAATGAACATTTGATGAATCTAACAAACATTGAGTCACATTTTACATGTGAATCATCTTATTTTGGAACTACTCTCTTCTAAAGCAACCATATTTATATGTGCAAATATAGAGTCTATATATTTTTACCCTTCCTCGCTCCAGCACCAGTCCCGCAGCTGTAGTCGGTTCACCTGTGGAAAAGGAAAGCAAAAACTTGGAATGACTAAACTGCACATCTACAATACATGTAACAGCAGCAAGTCATGGCTGTAAAACCAAATGAAGAACATATACACGTATTAACGGTTGCAAAGAAGGAGTACCAGATGAACAATATTGTCCAGTCATGTTTTCTTTTTTTTTATTTGTTACTTTTTGTCTCCTGCTTGTTTACATGTAGTTGTACATATGTGCCCTAACCAGCCTACATAAGAGCCCCATTAGGTTCGGCATTTTATTAATTTCTACTTTTTCTTTTGTGAAGCACTTTAAGCCATTTGCACACTTTAGATCTGTATCTTTTGTAGCTGCTACTTAATCTGTTGGCTCTGCTTTTATCTAAATCCCACTTCTTCCTGCATCAGTGAACCAGTTCCCCAAAGGGATCATTAAAAGGCAATTTTATTTTTTTTTATCTTTCTGATAACAAGCCTGTCAACAGGTTCATACAAAAAAATAAAAAAATTGTTCCTGCAGAAACTCTATGTGTGGAACATTGATTTCATCTAAATATTCTGCATATTCAGGTGCGCTGTTGATGTTTTTGTTATCAATAAAACAATTGCCATTGCAATACAAGGCAGCAGGTGTCCGTCTCTTCATTCTTTTTTTCCTTTTTACCTCCACATCTACTGGTTTGAATTTTTCCTCCCATGTTTTTTCACTCGCCTTAAATGGTGAGTTCCTTCGAATAAAGGTCAGAGTTTCAATAGTGCTGAGTCACTGTTACTGCCAGGGTTAGGGAGTCAGTTGTCACTGGCTCATGTATCTCCATTGTTGGGGTAACAAAACCACTAAAATGTCAAACAGTGGTACTTTTTAGTATTTTTTGAGTGAAATAAAGCATATCTGTACCGTAGCTGCGTCCAGCAATGGTGCACTTCTTGAACTGCATGACGTTCTGTGTGAGAGTTCCCGTCTTGTCGGAGAAGATGTACTCGATCTGACCGAGCTGCTCGTTCAGGGTGGTGGTTCGAGCCTGCACAGGGGCAAAAACCAAAAACTGATTTAATGAAAAATACAAAACGATACACAGGCCAAGATATCACTGATCTGATCTGATGCCGGTAGAAGTCCGACTTTTTAAATATAGCTGCTGCAGTTTGGCTCCGTATTGTTTAGAGGGGGGAGAAAGTTGAGTGTTGTTTGACCAAATAATCTCAATTCAAGGTCCATTTACCAGCTTTTACTGAAACTTTCAACTGCATCCCATGCTCTTTATCAGCGAATGCAGTTCAGAATGCTCAGCTGTCTTAACATGATCTCAATATTGAACTTTGGCTATTTGAGGGGGTTGAATTAATAGCAAACTCAACTTGTTGATGAAGATAGTGAGATACAGTAGAAAGACCCAGAAAAAGCTTGTCGGTGGAGGTTAAAAGGGTTGTAAAGGTTTTGTTCTTTTTCCATTGTACTACTTTGGTAATACATTATAACAAAAAAAACGTAGCATCTGATGTCAAAGATCATCTGTAATATCAGCAATAATGTGCATCAAATTTGTTTTGGTGTCGCTATATATTTTAAATCATTCAAAGAAAATCTGCAGAATATGGCGCGGCAACCTGCAGGTGAGCCACAGCTAGTCGAATGTGTTCAGAATGTGTGTATACATTGTTATAGTCATCTCCCTATAAGTAAACATTGGGTTTTTACAGTCTGAAGGACTGAAACATTGTTAATAGGGAATACAACTTTGGTTCTTTCTCTTTCCTGGAAAAAGTAATACATTCTCTGTGGACAGGATGTAAAGTGTGTTGCCTTAGGAGTAAAGTCAGGAAATATTATTATAATAGCAGTAGTAATGTACCTTAGCTGGTGTGTCTTTCTCCAAGAAATACATCTGCAGGTCCCAGTTGATGAACTTACTCTGGCCCAGACGAATCACCTCCACACTGAACACAAAGCACACAAAGAGGACATGACACTTACAAGTTTGATTTGGACATTTCTTGGATATATTGTTTAGAATTGTATTATAATATTGTATCGTGACAAAAGTACCATGATAATATCGTATCTAGGGGCGTCTGGTAATTCCCATCCCTACTAAATATGTGGTTATGGTTTTGCTGACCTGACATATAGTGAAATGGGCACCATGGTGTTGAGGGCGATGATGTATCCCCAGAACATGAGGAAACCTCTGTAGGAGGAATTCTGGTTTTTGCCGTCGAACAGATACCATGCCTTAGAGCCGATAGCCTCGTACCAATAGGTGTGACCGATGGCCAGACCTGCCGCCACCAGGATCAGCAGAACGAAGATCTACAGGGAGGGAACAGAAACACACTTACACAAGGGGCGATTCCAGGATTTTGTAAGTTACAAAATTTTGTAAGTTACAAAATTATTTTATTATTTATTTTTATTTATCAAAATAAACCATTGGAAATCTTTGAGATATAAGAAATATTGGATAGGATAGAACATAATGTAATTCTGCTAAATAAAACATCACATTTATTATTCGTTTCACTCGTTTTCATTTTAAACAAATTTTATATCCAAATACAATGCACATTTTCTATAGGCTCAGTCTGCCACTTTTCTTCAGTGATGTTTCCATGGTATCAGAATTTTGGATGGTGATCATGGAAACATTTATTGGTCATGTGACAAGAGCTGGGAAAATTGGCAGAACAGGCAGCCAGGTGACAGTACTCTGATCCAATGGAAATCACAATTGGCAGATTGACAGCACTCTAGCCCAATGGTGCAATCATATTTCAGTGGGGGCCGGTGTAGTCTCGCTTTGCCAGACCTTCCTCCACAGCGCTGCAGAGGAGGGTCTGGCTAGTCCACACAGCATTCTGGGATGGGAGAAAAACGTGATCTGGTTTATTTGCATTTCTTTAAACCAATCTCAGTCTTCATGGCCGGCGCTAAGCACCGGGAAAAGCCACGGTGCCGCCGCAAAACAGCCTTGGGAAGGAACGTGTACGTTCAAAAGTAGTGCAACAGAAAACTCAGATTGGACAGATAGTCTAGCTAACTGTCTGGATTTACCCTGCAGAGATCTGAGGAGCAGTTAACCATAGTCCTCAGAAATCGACCGGAGTTTAAAATTACAACACAAACAAAACGGACATCTGGCTGATAAGAGTGAAATCTGGAATTTCCAACAGCAACAGAGCAATCCTGGAAGAAGAACGTCATGGATATAGACTAGGGCCGGTGTCAGCCAGTGCCCCCCTTCTAGCCCCGCCCCTGACTTAGACACTGGCTGACTGACAAAACGGCATCAGATGATGATTCGAGAAAAATGTAAATTGTGATGTGTCGAGATCCGCACGTGTCTCAGACTTACCGAGTAAACCATGTAGTTCATCAGCTCGTCAATTTTGGTCCTCTTAAATCTCGTCTTGCCACCGTTCTTCATGATTTTGGTGTCAGCTCCTACGACAACATATATAAAAAACGGTGAATGCTAGCCATTCATTGTTAGTTATCAATCATCAATAATATTCTAAATTATTTACTATCACGGTCAAATTTTATTTGGCAATAAGAAATGAATGTTGATTTCCAATTATTAAAATTTTCTTAATTGTCCGAAATATGACAAACGCCACAAAAGACATCTTAAAAGTCAGAGATATTCAATTTTATATCATGTCAGACAAAGAAAACAAAACTATTAATTAATCATTAAATTGTTGCTCATTCATTTTCTGTTGATCAACAATTAAATGACTAATTGTTTAAGCTCTATTGTTGAGTGTTCTTGCATATGGATCCGGTCTCGCCTAGCGCAAGATTATATGTCAAGTCCAACTTTAAATAAGCTTTGAAAAATTATTGGTTCCGTGAAATAAATGTGTTAATGTTTGCTAAAAGTGATTACTTTTCGATCAACCAAATTTGAGATGATGTTTAACTTCAGCATGCACTGTCCGTACTAAAAGTTTCACTTATTTTGAGTTCTAGCAGTAAGGTAATCTCATGTTGAGGGTTCTCACCTGCGAAGATGACCAGGCCGTGAGACACCTCGGTGTTTCTAATCTTGCAGCCGCGGAGCAGCATGTTGTCCAGGTCCAGGGGGTAACGCTTCCCCTCATACAGCATCGTCCCCACGAACTTGTCCAGGCGGTTGTTCGGCTCCTCGCACTCGATCAGAGCTAAGGGAAAGACGAAAGGACACGAGAACGACTTTCATTTGACTCAAAACATAAAAAACATTTAAATCTGAAGTGTTGAATAATGGGCAGCATGAATTAGCTCACTAACTCTTATGACCTTATGATAGTCCGTCAGTTGGCATTTTAAACTCCGGTGGATTTCTGGGGACTATGGTTAACTGCTCCTCAGATCTCTGCAGGGTAACTCTAGACAGCTAGCTAGACTCTCTGTCCAATCTGAGTTTTCTGTTGCAAGACTAAAACAACTTCTAAACGTAAACATGTTCCACCAAAACAAGTTCCTTCCGAGATTATTTTGCAGCAGCACCGCTGCTTTTCTCCGGTGCTTAGCACCGCCCAAGATGATTGTGATTGGCTTAAAGAAATGCCAATAAACCAGGGCACGTTTTCCTCCCATCCATGAATGCTATGTGGAGTAGCCAGACTCTACTCCAGCGCGCTTTGGAGGGTCTGGCAAAGCGAGACTAGTGTTAAAGTAACCTAAAGTACCCTCTTCCATCTGCCACAGTGCCTTAAATTCTCCTTCAGCTACAATGGCTTGTACCTGAACACTAAACACTAAACACAAAAAAGGGTAATCTTAAAGTTAACTAAGACCTTTTTTTTTATTATTAAAAACTACCTCTTCTAAACATTTTGTTATGAAAATGAAAAATACTCCTACAGCAAATAGTACATTTTTATTTAAAGAGTATAAAATAAAAACTACCCTCTGAGTGATTATAAGTGATTTAGGTTCATGCAAATAAACTTGGCTTGTAGTTGTGAAGTACTCTTACAACTATTATTTCTAGTCACTGAACCTTTATCTTTATTGTGACTATTATTGCCACTGTTCATCACACTCCCAACCGGCACCAACAGACACCGCCTACCAAGAGCCTGGGTCTGTCCCAGGTTTCTTCCTAAAAAGGGAGTTTTTCCCTCGCTACTGTCACACTGAATGCTTGCTCTTGGGGGAATTACTGGAATTGTTGGGTCTTTGTAAATTATAGAGTGTGGTCTAGACCTACTCTATCTGTAAAGTGTCTTGAGATAACTCTTGTTATGAATTGATAACTATAAATAAAATTGAATTCATGCTTACCATTGAACTCAGCCAGCTGACGCTCCTCCTGCAGTCTCTCATCAGTCACTCTGAGTCCCAGCTTAAACTTCAGATTGGTCTCTCTGCAGAAGAAGAAGACAACTACTTAAAAAGGACTGAAAAACCAAGCCCCAAGGAAAACAGAATCACAGTTTAACAAATTCAAGTTCATAAAATTTAAATTAAGATGGAAAGAATAAAAAAATCAAATGACTCTGCATGTTAGGATAACTTGATTTGTCTGGATAAATAAAGCTTATTTATGAAAATAATTTAATTTATAATTCATTCTCTGATCCAAGTTGCATACAACAAACCTCAGAAAAACACAAAAGGCGATAGTGATGTCGGTTTCAGTTTAGTACATTTACTGTAAAATAGTTCCTGCAGGTCTGTTGATTTAAAAGGCGTTTCCCACTTAATCGCAGAATATATATACACTGGCCTGGCAAAAGTTCTTCACACATTTACTCTCCTCTTATCGGTGAGTAATGTGTTGACCAAACTCCTAAGAAAACTACAGATCAAACAAAAACTTATCAGACCAAAGAACACTGCTCCAGCAGTCACTCCATACATAATATATTTAATTATTCATATTTGAATGTAGCAATCAATATAGATATTACAGTTCAAAACTAAATCGTCACAACACTGAATTATGATAAATATGTTATCTTTTATTTTGGTTAACTTACCCGTCAAGCTCAGCTGTTTCTACATAGCACAGGCTGTTTGGGTTGGAGCTGGATAACAGCAGGATGTCAGCCTGAAGAGAATAAAAGCTACACATTAAAAATGTAGAATTCATCAAGCATTCTGAAAGGTTTAACACTCAAATCTGCCCACACATATTCTGGTGTATTTCTGCAGTGCTTTAATTCAAAACCTATATCCCTCTGTGCTTGGTGACAACCACCTCATTTCTAAATGGCCATCCCTTTCTCAAACCATAGAGAGCATTGTTGTAAATCAGCTGTTTTTACAGCCTTTGCTGTCATCAACCATCAAATACCATTAGATAATTTACAGAAACGGCTCAATGAGTCTTGACTGGGTCAAAATTTACCTTTTAAAATGGACCTTTTTTGTTCAAATACGTGATTTCATCTCTTTGTCTCACCATATTACTTGTTGAGTGCCACAAGGTTCCATTTTGGGTCCTTGGTTTTTTACATTCTCTGCAGTTCTACATAGATGATGCCTCTCAGAATGTGTCTTAATGACATCAAATGTTGGACAATACAGACTTTCCTGCAGTTTAATGAAAACGCAACAAAACTTTTTGGACCTTGTAACTTATTTACCCCAGTTCATTAAAAAAAAAAAAACGTTACACGCACAGTCTTGGAATCATTTGTAAGCCTGCTACTTTTAAAGTACTTGACAATATTATGATTCAGTCACTTTCTTTTGCTAAGAAATATATCTTAAAAGTACTTATCACTTGTTAAATATTAACAGTAATCCATGTTTTTGCGGATATTTTGCAATCAGCTCACGGACCATGAAACTGAACAGATCTACAGCAGTTAGCCACGTTATCACTAGCTAGCTAGGCCACAGGACACCCATCTGACAGATGTAACCAGGTAATAAAAATTGATTTACAATAAAGTGTTCTGAAAATAACTATAAGCTTATGAAAATTCAAAAGAAAATTGTAGGAATTTTCTCAAAGTTGGCTATGTATTTATTTGATGTTTGAGAGACTTTTCCTGATGGTTTCAAGGTGCCCCATTGTGTCAGCTTAAAATGGCAGGAGGTCACACATGCACATTTAAACAGTAACTGTCCCACAGTCCAGCAAAAAGGTTGCTGCATCTTACTGGAATAAAGTCGTTCTTCTTCATTCGAACCACATCTCCAACTTGTATGTTCCTCCACTTTGACTCTTGAAACCTGTGGCAGAGATCAATCAGTTTGTTTTCATAATTTTTTTTAATGATTTACAAGGAAAAAAAACAAAAACAAACAACCATCCATGACAACACACAAAACCAGTCAAACAGAATGATGAATCACACAAAACTGAAGGCTAAACATTTATAGCAACAACTCTTGTACACGAATAATGACTAGTGGATACCATGATTACAGTTCCGGCAAAGTTTTAACCAGAACTTTACTTAGCGGTTTCTGGTGGGCCCTGGAGTTATAAATATAAATAACTGGATCCTGAATCTGCTTTCAACTGGCAGGTAGGGACTTCCAGAGGGTCGCGCCTCCAATTGAGGATGCAGTTCATGCAAAGGAGGTTGTATAGTCTACAATTTCTTTCTGATATACTTTGAGTGTTAGTAGCGGTATAGTGAAGTCTAGTTATGAGAGCTGAAAATGGGTAAAGCTATATCGAGTAAGTGTGAGGTTGAAATAATTTATCAAAACTAAGAAGATAGTAGTTCTTTAGGATGTTATAATAAATCTTAGTGGTTTATCATTCATTATCTTAACATGTTGTCAACCTGGACTCGAACAACTGACATTTCTCACAAATGGCAGTTTTAAACGATGTGAATATCTTGTTTTATAAATCAAAGCAACAGGAAAATGAACTTTGTTCTGACCTGCCATCAAGCAGGACCTCACACTTCCTGTTGTTGATCTCCTTGTCCATCCTGTGCCGCGCCTAGTAGAAAAACATTAAAAGAGGTCAGAGCAAACTGGATAATACAATACTTAACACTATACTACTTAATATAATAAAAGGTAGATACGTTCGATAAAATAGGCTAAATTTGATCTGACTGAAATAAATTAACTTAAATTCTACTCAAAGTAGCTAAAACTTGAGCTTGAAGTACTTTCACAAAAAAATTCAAAATCAAGGTTTACTTAGATGTAGTTGAAATCTCAGGAAGAAAAAAAAAAAAACTACTTACAATAAAAACAACCAGAAGTGGATTTAGCAGTGAGTTTCTCTCTCTCTCTGCCTTTGTCTCTGACAGACTCACGGGACACAATGAACATTAACCTACCGCTAACCGGTTTACTAACCGTTTTTTTATTTAAATTTGTGATCCATACAGTTACCCGATCCATACGTGATCTAGCATTGTACATATTGTTTATATTTTTGGATTTGCACTCCTTGGATTTTCACTTTTCCCACTTTGTATTGCAACTTCTGCACAGCAATTTCCCTGTGGATAAATATGGTGTTATCCATTCCAAAAGGGGAGAAATCTTACCAGATCGTCCACCAGGTCTTTGATGCCAGTGACTCCAAGCACCACGACTAGAGGAATCAGTGTAGTGTACCAGGGCAGAGTAGCAATGTCTGGAATAATCTAACAAACAAACAAACAAACGTGATGGCACTTATTGTTCCTTGTTTTTTGTAACACTGTAAGTCAGAAGACCAGTGGTTGATCTTTTATTATTTTTTTAAGATATACCTGTAAGATTAGCAGAACCAGGAAATAGAGGTTGGCGACTCTCTTAAACTGCTCGTACAGGTTCAGAGGAAGGAAGGTGAGGACATTGTACTTGTACGTCTTGATGGCGTTTCCCTGCAGAGGAGAAACACATAGCAGACAGTGATTAGCAGTTGGTATTTTGTCCTGGGCTGTTTAGCTGCAGAAAATATGCACCTTAAAAAAGGGGAAGTCCACCAATTTTACACATCATCTGGCAGAAGGATCCTCGCCATACAATGAGATCGGGCAAGAATCACGGGTGACACATCACTCAAAAATCATGTCAGGCTTCAAGCAATGCGTTTGTGTCCGCAGTCCGCACAGCCAGAGCTTAAAGCAATCAGCATCCTGTGAGGGGCTACTGGACGCTACGGGCATGGTTTACGTGTGTATGATGACGCCGACTGTTTGTTGCAACAATGGTGAATGTGACAGCCCAATGATTCCTCCAATCACCTGCCAGGTTTAGTTTTTTTTATTAAAGTGCCCTTTTCCAAACAGTTTCCTAGCTTATCAGATGGTTCTGTTTAACAATCTATCTGGTGCGTCATGTTATGGCTCAGGAGGAGCTTCGGAGAAAATAATCCTGATGATGTCATCTGGGTTATTTCAGCTTGGGCTTTGATACTACACATTTTAAACTATGTCTGGTTTTACAAACTGGAGATCTGGAGTTTGAAAGACATGGGAGCTCACAGGGAGGGTAATGAAATCCAACATTTTGACCCTTGACCCATGCTAATAGGCTCTGCTCATTGGACTTCGAGCACTCTTTTGTAAGTTTGTTTATTATGAGTCCTCCAATTTTATGGAAATGCAATACTGAAACGACAGGACTAATCTTTTTAATTTGTATTTCTTTAGGCCTTTATTTTCACAGGACAGATGAAGAAATGAAAGGGGAGAGGGAGGGGGAATGACACCCAGCAAAGGGCCGCAGGTCGCAGTCAAACCTGTGGCCGCTGCGTCGAGGAGTAAACCTCTATACATGTACACCTGCTCTCCCACCTGAGCTAACCCAGGCCACACGACAGGACTAATCTTAAATTATTCAGGTTTTACAAATAAATCCGTGAAATTAATTTACGATTGTCCAACAATTTCTCCTCTTGTTTGAAGAATTTCAGCTTTCTATAATATGTAAGCTGAATATGTTTAAAGCAGTGGAGATCTACTGAGGGTTTTAAGTGAAAGTTTGGTCGGTAAAAGTTTGGCTTTACGGAAATATCTCATCTACAACCAAAGGACTAATGAGAATAAGTGGTTTACAACTTGGCCGTCAAAGTCCTGGTTGACTATGCAGGCAGTGGCCCAGTTTCAGTAATGAGACCGCTGCATTTCATTACAGATAACCATCCAAACTGTGACCAGGTAAAGCCTCAGCTACAGGCCAGTCAAAAACAAACAAACAGTCATAATCTTTTTTACCTTCTCTCCAACAGCTTCCTGTTAGATCTAGGACTCTAAGGCTGCATCTCATAACCCTTGTTTGATAGGTCCTCGGCTGAACCGGAGGTTGTTCGGTTCCTCCTCAGTGAAGGCTGTCTCAAAGCCCTTATTTCTGCCCCAAGGAGCGAGCATCGAGGAGGTATAATCGAGGAGCTATAGCCGAGGATACACGAGAGCAGCCTTCCCGGAAGCCGTGCAGCTGAAGGAGTTGCTAACTCCACCCATACAGCTGATAAATTCATGTGACGCTTCAGAGGAAAGGACTTCTCATCCCTCTAAATTACATTTGTTGAAGTTGTTAGGGTTAGTTTAAAAGGTTCTAGCTTCAGTCCCACCGAGTCTTGCTGTGTCTTTTGGTAACATACAGGTCAGCTCAGCTGGACAATCAGGTTTCAGCCACCAAAGGCCGACGACACAATAGTGATTTTTTAGGGCTGTGTTCAATTGAAGAAATTCTTAGTCGACTAACACTCATTCAATTGTATAGACTAATCGATTAGTTTATTTAATCGACAGAGCTGTAAATCTGAGTTTCTCCGCAAAGAGTCATGCAAAAGGATGCATAAATTGAATAAGATAATGCCTCCTTTGCATATTTAAAACAACATTTCAGAAAACGTGTAATACAACAAATAATTGCCTTAATGAAAGGAATCAAAGTAGGTTTGACGCTGATATCTATTAGGTAAAATGTCAACCCTTAATTCTTGGGTTTACCAGAGATCTGCTCGTACGTTTCTTGGAAATATGTCCTTCAGCATGAAAAAAAGCATAAAACATAACTAAAGAAATCTAAGTTGACTAAGACCAAAACAACCGATTAGTCGACTAATCGACTAAGAGGGAGCAGCCCTAGTGATTTTACCCATTAAGTTGCTCCATTGATGTTTTATTAAAGGCTTGTATAAAAGAGTTTTAAGCCTGGAACCAAGCCAACCAGCTACAAGAAGAATCGTGACCATAAAACATTTGATTCAGCGCAAAAAAATATTTGGAAAACAAAAAAAGGCAAAGACATTATGGCTAAAAATCTAAATCCTTATGCAATATATGAATGGGACATTTTTGCTGAGCTCAGCAAGTGCCAGCAGTGACTGAGCATTCTACCAATCAGCTAAAGCTTTAAATTACAGGAAAAGGTGCAAACTATGTATTCGTTTTTCATGTGTAGGGTAGACTAAGTTAACAAAAGAGTTGAGTGGTAAACCGAAAATGTGCAGAAACCAAGTAAAGCCATGATCTCTTGAGGGTATGAAAGCTCTCCACTAAATCATGTACAACACCCAGTTGCCATTCATTCCCATGCTTCCACCCCATCTTACATTTCATCTACATCTAAAAAAAAAAAAATAAAATGTACAACAGTATCAACAAAGCAGAAACCGCTCTTAACATATCAAACATGACCTTTCAGCAGCTCAGGGAGTCCTGATTGAGTCAGGAATGACTCAGCAAAAACATAAGGAAGCAAAGGAAAACTTTTAAATTAATACAGCAGGCTTCCTTGTTAGTGTTGTTTATCATGTTATTTATAGTGTGGGTATAGAACAGGTTAAAACCTGTTCTATACCCACACACCCATCCTCAATTTACCCACTTTCTTTGTGGATTAGATCAAATATTGTACTAGACCTGGCTAAAATCTATCATAATAGATTTTAGCCAGGTCTAGTACAATATTTATAAGTCACGTATGTATGTAGGTCAGTTGACGCTTACTAATGTCCATCGTACACATGATTTTGTTCAGTTAAAAATAAATTCAGCCTCCATAGTTGACGAACAGAAACTTATTATTTACTTACTGACTCTTGCAGGTTTGAATTTTTATCAGTATGACTTGTGAATGCAGTGCTCTTCTCTAGTCTCCTGGGACTGATCAATTAACCATCAACTCTCTTCAGCAAGATTTAATTCTTTGCAGGTTGATTGTAGGGATGTCACGAGAATCAGTACTTCGGTACCAACATCCTTAAAATATGACTGTTCTTGTTTTTCTGCAGTAGCAGAGGTACCGATGGTAAATAATAATGATAAAAAAAAAATAAATAAAAAAAAATGTACTGATGTTGCAATTCTCCACAACATCAGTAGCTAAGTAAAAAGCCTACAAGCACACAGGGAAAACTACTGAAGATAGCAAAAGGTTTAGTCTAATATGGAAGTACTTTGCATTTGTGACGATGACAACGGACATATAATTGATGCTGGGGTGCCTTTGTGCAAACGATGCCATCATTCACTTCAAACAAAGGGAGGGAACACCTCTGATTTGGTGAAGGTGAGTGAGTTTCATGTCATATTGACATCATAAACAAACCGTAAAACTTCTAATCCTTATCCTGAAACACAGGCCCTATGAGTTTGTTTGAGGCAGCTGGCATTGTTGCTGTGGAGCCAGCTAACATTATGCTCCATGTAATGTTTGCGATAGCCAGTTATTTGTTAACGAAGCTAGCCCATTGCAAGGTTATAAAAGTTCCTCCTAAGGTGCTACCATGTATCGCCAATCAGCCTGTGTCCTGTAAGCAAAATGTAGGCTATGTCACCGGATTTAATAATTATTGAAATGTTAATGGTTTTAAAAAATCTTTTCGGCCTGCCACCATGTCAGTGAATTTAAACTAATGCTTGCAAAAAAAATTTATAAGGAGTTAATGTTTTTGAGTGTACCTTAGCACCTGTGGCCTACCCTGTTTTATTAGTCAACTAAAATCTCTCTCTCTTCTTGTGCCAGTATCAGCCAGAGGAGGAGGTCCACCAGGAGAGTACAGTGGTAACAGTTGAGGTTTCTTGTAATAGTTGCGATTTTGGAATTTATCTATTTTGTTTTTCTATTTTTTTTGTTTGGAAGTTTGGGGTCCCCTGCTGGAGCTGCTCCCCTTGCGACCCGACATCAGATAAGCGGCCGAAGATGGATGGATGGATCTATTTTGTAATAGTTTCATTTTATTTATTATTTTGAAGGCTACTACTGATGTGTTTTTATGATGTTCAACTGTTTAAATATTATATATCTATTTTGTGATTGCTTTTTTAATATGTGACCGCTTTGATAAATGTTAAAATAAAGGAATTAATGTTGTTGAAGTAATCAATAATTGTTTTTTATACACTGTGGTATCGACTTTGGTATCGATTATCGTGCACTTTTGGTGGTATCGGTACCGACTACTAGATTTTTGGTAACGTGACATCTCTAGCTGATTGTGATGGAAACTTCCTGAAACTAATGGTGGCTTTAAAGGAAGAAAATCAATGACTGTTGAGGATTCAAATAACTGTCAACATGATGAATAGCTTGTTTGAAACATGCAAAACACACAAACTTGTCCTGCTCTTTACCCAGGGTGTGTTAGCTAGGCTCAGCTCTATGTGCTCAGGATCAGGTTCTACCAGGACCAAGAAGGGAGGAAGATAAAGGCCCCGTCAGTCTATGAAATTGTGTTATGACAACTTACAGAGTATCTGCTCTTCTTGATGCACAGGAACACTTTTTTCTTAAATTCTGGCAGGTGGTGATAAGGTCGGTCATTGGCTTTCACCTTCCATGCCATCTCTGAAAAAGAAAACAATTATGAAAAAATTGGTTACTTAACATAAAAATAAGTAGGAGTGACCCAAAATAGTTGAATATTCTATCCTTTGATCGAAGGAGCCAGATTACAGTCGAACTTCGTAGAGGCATTATGACATGAGGATAATGTCATTTTAGCTATTTGGGGGGTGCTCAATGTCGGATTTTACATACGCCTACCCGTTTTCTCCTAGTTAGTTAATACACACTTATGATATAAATTTCAACATATAAAGCTGTAAATAAAAATGTATGATAACAAACCAACCGCCCCTTTTAAGAAAGAAAGTTTCACTTTCCACGATCCGTGACCGGAGAAGCATCTTGGCGGCAGGGATTTAAACCTTTATCTGAAAATGCCTGGGAAAAGAAAATCTAAAAGTGTGGGTCAAATTTGAAGATGATCCAAAGTAAGATGCAAGTAGTGTGCCACCACCCGATACAGTAGCACAGTCGTGATCCAGTGAGCAGCCTACGGCATGATCTGTCCGCCCCAATGATCACCAAATCCTGCACACCAGACCAGCAAGCCACGGTGATACATGCAAAGAGGCAACATTTGCAACAGAAAAACATGACAAGAGGATTGTAAAAGAAGTATAGAGCGCATTGCAGGACAGCAGACTTTTGCTCTGTGCGCTATGCTTCTCGTCACCGGGGGCCAGCTGCTGACTGCTCGAGTGACACGCGAGGGGGCGCTCCAAACCCATTTCAATTAATCTTTTCCACCCCTGCAACATTTATACAATAAGAAGCTACTCTTTTTATGTCTGTGTCCTAATCGGTTGCATGTTTTCCTACAGTTACATACAGGAGCTCAAACGCCATGTAAACACCTTACCCTGGTTAAATTTGGAGTTCTCATAACCCCCGGTTAACAGACTGAGAGAACTCCTTCAGTAACAGGGGTAATCCTGCATGTATACACCTTAACTGGGGTATGATCGGCGTATTTGAGCATGCTTCAACTGCCCCTTCCCACTCTGCTGGAGTGGTTTTTGAACCGGAAATAATCATAGACAGTGAAAGAAATGGACACAGCAACGCCATAGACTTCGACGGAGACCGGTGAAATCAATCAGAAGCACTTTTCCGATGATGGCAGAGCGTTACTGCGCAGCCTCAAACTGAGATTGACGACATAGATGTGACGTGAGCCACCTGTCTGAAAGTTGTAAGTCTTCTGGTAGCTGTGCCAAAAGAAATCTGTTTGTTTGTGGACAAATGTTACTTTATATGAATTCCCTCGCCACATATCGAAGTATTTCTTATCCATCAAAACGTTGCTGAAATATTTTGTTCCGATGCTTTCATGGACTCTGTATGGGCTTCTCCCTTGACTGTATGCTTCCACATCCCCCCAGATTGCCTGCAAGCTTCTCTTGACTATACGGTAATTTCTCTACTGTGCTACAGAAAGTCGCGTGGTTATGACACAACCGTTAGCCTATTTTTACAAAAACGGCTGCTATGGGGCCATAACGTGAGATACAGGGTAATGGAGCCTTGTATACATTGTCATGTTTCTTTAGAAATAAACAATGGACAAATAGAGTCTTTAAATGCTTCAGATGTAAAGTTATTCGCGGTCATAGTGAATGGTAGTCAATGGAATGCTAGCGGAAGGTGATGGCTTGTTAACCTCAAAATCTCCCCATAGGGAGGTACACTTTCCAGATGCTCGCTTACCCCCTTGGAAATAATCCGTCGGCGCTGTGATTCGTAGTCCTTGCTATGATACCATACAACAAAACAGCATTGCCTGAATCAGCGGAGGGCCATGGGCAGCAAAGAGTCTCCGTTTGACTCCCTGCCGAGGCAGCAACAGACACCGGGAGATGGCTAAAGAGATTGTCCATCTCCGGGGTTGTCAACGCTGTGTCTCGGGCAAAAAAGTGGCGGGACCGAGCAGCTGCCGCTAATGTTAGTCAGCTTGATAATTTAATCAGACACTGGTTACTGATATAATTAAGTCATAAATAAGTCATTTGGCGAGATCACTGTGCATTCCTACACTGTGACAAGAGTGTTTAAAAGCTGTGACAAGAGTGTGTAAATGAAAACATTTTAAAAAAGCCAGTTGTACTGTAACTGTACCGGAGGTAGAGTTACTCCCGGGTAAGACCCCGGTTAAGTTAGTGCGCATGTAAACGAAATGACAGCGGAATATTTCATCACTGTAGTCATCTCATTCAAAATGAAAACAAAGTCATTAGTGTCTTTAGTTACTCACCGCTGGGTCTAGCATCTGCCGGGGGATGCAGGGCTCCGGCTACTGGTGGCTCCTGTTCCCCTTCAGAGCTTTCATCCAATTCATCATCTGTCTCATCGTCACTGTATGGCATGACCTCATCGTCAGGCTCCAGGGAACCATCGGAGTCTGCACGCCGCCGACTCATCTTGTCGACTCAGGTATCTCTGAGAAAGATGAAGAGATCAATAAATGGAACACAAAATGTATTGAGATTTTTAAAGCAATCACATAAAGTGGGAGAAGGAAGGGCTGTACCCAAGAAGTTTTTTTTAACCTTCCAAAACAACCCACCACACCCACTTCAGCCATTTTACCAGTGGCTCAAGGGATAATGCCTGCCTGTTGGTTGGTCCGGACTGAAATATCTCAACAACTTTTGAATTGATTGGCACAAAATCTGATACAAACATTCACAATTCACGCATCTTAATGACTTTGGAGATCTGACTTTTCCATTAGGGCTGCCACGAGGTTCACATTTGTGGTTTAGAGTAAAAATGATGAATTTTGCCAAGTCAATGTTTCCATACTGGACTAAATACTCAATACTTGCAATAGCTCAATGCCTCACTGTGCCCAAGTACAGCTTCACAGAGCCAGTAGCATGGCTGTGGACTCAGTCTTATTTTATTTATTTTTTCCAATCAAGAAACCCACGTTGTTGGAGAAAGATAAGTGAGGAAGTGGGTTGCGACCATGAGGAGACAATGACAGCAGGCTTTCTGCGCCCTGCCCTTACCTTCCAACGTTGTCAAACGACACCTTGTGCAACCTTGTTTATTTGAAGCATAATAAGGCCTCGAGGATTTTATGGTTTCAGTAAGCTGGCGTTGAGCAAACCCAAAGTCCAGGACTGCAAATGCCCCTTCAGAAACAACAAGGTGCAACCATGTTTTTATGGCCAGAATACATGTACTGATATCAAAAAAACAAATGCATGTAGAGTGTGAGGAAGACCGAAGTAAACAAACACTAAGACAACAGTGACCTTCTTTACATTAACAAGGCCTACATGTTTAAAAATGTCACATCATGACTGAAAAAAAAAAAAAAAGAGCACAGACAGAACAAGATATGCAGATACAATGAATCAGGAAAGAAGTATAATAAATGACTCAGCTGTGGGAAATGAAGTCATAAAATGAATCAATGGATGATCCATCTGATGGATCAGTTACAATCAAGTCAGCCTCCAAAATTTTTTTACAAGGAAATTCATAGCCATAAAAACTGAACATCCATCTTGATAAAGCCATCGTCATTGTGTAAAGCCATCGATACTCCTTAAACAAACCGAAATAACGAGCTGCAGTCCAGGTTTACGCTCTGATTTGACCCGCGGTTTCTGCCAAACTTCCTAACGTTGCAGCGTGTTTAACAGTCATGATGAATTGGCATAAATCTGCAACTCGGGAATGTGCCCAAACCTTCCTGATCATTGTCACCTTCTACTCCGAGACCTTGGGTTTACAAAGAGCTTTATTCAGCTCATTTACAGTCTGTTCTTAGCAGTAACCTGACACCAAAGATGTGCAGGATCCAGCCAAGTCTCAGCAAATGCCCAGTAGAGAAGCCACAGTCGGTGTTCACTCCACATGCCTCTGTGGCCCCTCAGATGTAGAGATGGACGCACAAAGATGGTCTTGCTT
Organism: Perca schrenkii; assembly: GCA_025617405.1. Classification (NCBI taxonomy): domain Eukaryota; kingdom Metazoa; phylum Chordata; class Actinopteri; order Perciformes; family Percidae; genus Perca; species Perca schrenkii. The sequence continues at coordinate 6,406,948 of CM046802.1, read as the reverse complement.
GTCTAAGTAGACGGGATCGTAGCCATAGGGCATTGCCGATAAGTATCTTCACATTTTCCTCTTCTCTGATGTTTACATTTGAAAACTTAAACCGGTCCAGGCTAGCCGAGTCAGCAGGAGACTAGTGAGTTGATTCTTCTGTCGGGATCAGCAACCCAGTCAGGAGATGGCAGTAAAGATGGTTTAGCTAGCTTGGGCTCATCTCCACCTTTTCGTCAGTCGGCAGGAAGTAAGCAATGCCAGCAGGAGGCTGGAAAGCTGATCTCCAGATCCTGATAAGGGACTCAAAGCCACATGCCATCACCGTCCGACGTCAACCACATAAAGCATAACTAATGTTCATGAAATAGACAATTCCACGTACATTTTGCAGGGTTGATCGAGAGGCGCCTTTTAGAACAAGACTGTAGGGTAATTTCTGTGCGACAATGTACCCTATCCGCTCTCTCATTGGATATGCCTGTAACATCCACCTGACAGCTCCTGGTAAGCAGTTGACAAGTTTGGCGCTTCCCATCAGCTTAATGTTTAATGATGTGGAGGAGCCAATTAGCACAGATGAGGTTCATTAGTCTGGTTTCCAAGATAAAATACACCTAATAGCGCTTAACAGGGTCTACGGCAGGACTCAAACTTGGGAAATGGAAGAGTTGATGAGAAAGAAGGAGTACTTTAAAGTTCAGACCCAATATTTTACCGCTCTAGATCTGTCCATTTCGCTTATATCACTGCAGTTTTTCATTTTCGTGGTTGGAAAAAAATTCATATTTTATTTTGAAAAGTGCCAGATGATTAACATGTATTGCCTAGATAAAGGAGCATAAGAGGCAGACATTTACATTAGCATCTGACATTAGCAATAAGCTCAACACCGCTGTGCCCAGGCTGTATACTCTCATTATGCTCCATTTGGGGAAGGCGAGTGAAGTAAGCACTTTCGGACGGACAATAGAAAACCGAAACACTTAGTTTTTCAGTTTTCTGTACTGCGCACTTGGCGATCCTTTATTTTTCTATAATTTCATTTCATGTTTAACATGTTTCCCTGCGAGGTTTGGAGATTTGTTGTATCCCCATTTCTGCCAGACTCTGTGTCTGATGTAATCATGTGACAACACATTTGTTTGACTAATCATGATTGACAGCACGGCCAGATACCTCCGCAAGCTGGAATTCATAGTTAGCATCCCCTCGTCAGCAGAGCCATAATCAGTTTCAGGAACATGTCACATCACAGATATGTTTGGTTAAGTTCCTGTAGTGGAAAATATGTCAGAACGGCGGGTATCATTTGAATTCACATACCAGTGCAGCAAGACAATTCTATTTTTATACCAAAACAAAAGCAATACTTTCAATGCACAATCCACAAAATCCTTTTTTTGATGTCAGAAAGAAACCCCAATATCAGTTTTAATTGTGTCTTACCACAAAGCAGCTAGAGGAAAAACTAGCAAATATCTGACCAAAGAATAAGTAGACAAGACTACCAATCAAGTCAAGGATTTGATGACAGATTTCAGTACTTAAGAGATTTGGCACTTGATGCTACAAACACTTACGTTTCGTTAGTTCTCTTATTGCCTAACTCTCGTCAAAATGCAACCTAGGGTCTTTTTGTGAATTTACCCGAGTCAAACTTTCCTTTGAAAGCATAATTAGGACGGAAAAACAAATTATCCGTGCATTTATATGGAACTAAGCTTTAGGAGCTTTCCATCTTTACTCTCCTCCCGGTTATGTTGCATTCAGAGATCAACTATTTTTGAATGGCAAGATGGACGGCGACTGGAAAAACCAACTGCTAAAGGGAGTTGTTAAAACCTTTTTTAGTAAACTCTGTGTACAGAAACAATGTTCTCAATGCTGGAGTTCATGTGTAGAGCCACTGGTGAGACTTGGAGCAAAGTTTCATGTTGTGTCGAGCCTTCTTAGTGTAATAGTGATTTTAATGCAATCATAGTAGTGCCCCTAGCACTCCCATTCAAAAGGCCATTTAACCGAAAACGAGAATACGGTCAATCTTAAAAGTGGCGTTTCCGTCCTAATTATGCTTTTAAACCAAAGTATGACTCAGGTACATTCACAAAAAGACCCTAGGTTGCATTTTGGCGAGAGTTACGCTCTCGCCAAAATGTATGTATGTATGTATGTATGTATGTATGTAATGCACGCAAGTATTGAGGCTCAATCTCAAACATACAGTGCCCTCCACAATTATTGGCACCCCTGTTTAAGATGGGGTCATGGACTTCTAAAAAATTTTTTTTTAAACAACATAGAACTCAAATGCAAAAGAAGAGAAAAATCCAACCTTTTATTTAAGTACATTACTTTGGTGGTAAAAAAAAAAAAAAAAGAATCACACATTTAGAAAAAGAAAACTTGAAATCATGTGTCCCACAATTATTGGCAAAAAAAAAGTCCTAAGCTCACTGTCACAGAATTGCATCAAAGAGTGGCATCTTGGGGTCACGAAGTCTCCAAAACAACCATCAGACGCTCTCTACATGCCAACAAGCTGTTTGGGAGGCATGCAAGGAAAAAGCCTTTTCTCACTAACACTCACAAACGTAAACGTCTGGAGTTTGCTAAGCGGCACTGGGACTTCAACTGGGATTGTGTGCTTTGGTCAGATGAGACTAAGATTGAGCTTTTTGGCAACAAACACTCTAAGTGGGTCTGGCGTAAAACAAAAGATGAGTATGCCGAAAAGCCCCTTCACCACCGTGAAGTATGGTGGAGGATCTGTGATGCTTTGGGGCTGTTTCTCTTCCAAAAGGCCCTGGGAACCTTGTTAGGATGCATGGCATTATGAATGCTTTGAACTACCAGGACATTTTAAATAAAAACCTGATGGCCTCTGCCAGAAAGCTGAAGATGGGTCGTCACTGGGTCTTTCAGCAGGATAATGATCCTAAACATGTGGCAAAATCTACACAAAAATGGTTCAGCAGTCACAAACTCAAGGTCCTCCCATGGCCATCTCAGTCCCCAGACCTCAACCCATTCGAAAACCTGTGGGGTGAGCTAAAGAAGAGAGTGCATGAGAGAGGACCCAGGACTCTGGATGATCTAGAAAGATTGTGCAAAGAAGAATGGTCAAAGATCCCTCTCTCTGTGTTCTCCAATCTTGTGAAATGTTATAGAAGGAGATTAAGTGCTGTCTTGTTGGCAAAAGGGGGTTGTACAAAGTATTAACATCAGTGGTGCCAATAATTGTGGGACACATGATTTCAAGTTTTTTTTTCTAAATGTGTGATTTTTTTTTTTTAACCACCAAAGTAATGTACTTAAATAAAAGGTTGGATTTTTATCTTTTTTTGCATTTGAGTTCTATGTTGTTTAAAAAAAAAAAGGAGAATTTTTAGAAGTCCATGACCCCATCTTAAACAGGGGTGCCAGTAATTGTGGAGGGCACTGTAGATGTAAATGTTCAACTTCAGAAAGCTGATGGGTGGCAAACATTTTACACTATTTCACCTTAGGTCAGAAGAAACCAACCACCTCTCCTCTAACTGAGCAGTGCAGTCATTGTTTCCCAACATTCAAATTAAATGTGAGCAGAACACTAAGGAATCCAGCCCAGTGAACATTCCTGTAACTGTTCATTCATGTAAGTCGGCATTAAAGAAACTGTGGTTTGACTGAATGAGCTTCGGCTGGTTACACAGGTCTGCACATGAAGACTGAGTGAGAAGGGGAAGGAAAACAAAGAAGTTTAAAGACTATGAGAGGCGGGTAAAGAATGAGAGGAGGAGCTCAACCTGGAGAAGTAAATAAGATGACAGCTAAACTCTCAGAAGATATTTTGAAGTATTACAACGTCTTTCTTTACTCGTTTACTAGCTTTTGGTCTTGTTGACAGTTGTTGAGCCAGAATACAATTGTCTTTACATGACAGGTTTTCTATTAAACAATGAACCAAATAAAGACTAATTTCCTTCCCAGAGGAAGAATGTGTCCACACTTAAAGATGACCACTAGTTGTCTAGAGACAGTTTTCCGCAGTGTCAGTCAAGATGGCCTAAAGGACGCGGTCTTCATCTGAAGATAGATGTGTGTTTTGTTATCAACATCCCGTCAAACAACGTGCCACACCAAATGAATACACAACATCAACTAAAGCCCTGCGTCACGCCAGCATTCATCACACACACACACACACTCTTTACACACCGTCACTGAAGGCATGCACGCTATTAAAAGATAAAAGGTTTCCTCGATTGTGAAACACGGAAAAAGAAAAAAGAAATTGCAGCGACCTGGCTTGAAGACATGCCTCAATGCACGTCCTGTCCATAAATTAAATGTTATATCTTAAATCATTGAGGGGGAATTCTACAGCCAACTCCTACATCTGATTGGCTGAAGAGGTCAGGTCCAGGCAGAGAGAAGACCCTGTGTAAGAGCAACTACTGGGAGTTTGGGTTCACTTTGACATTTCTGTTTAGATCCTACAACACGCCATGCCCCCTGCCCTCCTCAACTGCTCTACGCACCCCCAGGTGGAGAGTTAGGGCCAGCAGTTTTGAATAATTTGCTCTGAAAAATAATGTTTTCTTGTATTTTTTACCTGTCTGGCAAACAGATGGATGGAAGACTGACGTAAATTGTAGGGAGCAAAACACGGCATGATAGATGCTAAATTAAACCAAAAATAAACCCAGAACCAAAAACTTAAGTCTTACTAAAAAAAGCATCTTGAGTCATAGTTTGTATGTAGGCAGGCTTATACCTCCAACTTTTCATCAAAGGGCCTGATTCTTTCTTTCTATCTATCTATCTATCTATCTATCTATCTATCTATCTATCTATCTATCTATCTATCTATCTATCGCAGAGCCACTGCTACAAACATACAATAAGCTGCAACCTTTAGTGAACTAAAAAGATTAGGAAATGTAATGGGGCAAAACTTTATAAGAATTAATATTACTGGCTACTGTTAACGGTAAGTATTGAAATAAATGAAGAAACTTCTGCAACACTGCAATCCAATGAGCCTCAAAACAGCCTCATTAAAAAAGACAAATTCATGGGTTTTCCTCGTGAGGTCTAAATTACTGCTCTGCCCACCTCCCAAAAACCAACCAACCGGAGGGCAGCAGCAGGGCAATGAGGATCGAAAAACAGGTTTTGGTCTATTGGTTTTGTGCCAGGGCTTCGCTATGGCAACAACAAAGAGCAGGCTGGGGGTGGGACAAAAGAGAGCATACCTGAGCGCGACAGTGAAACCTGAGAGGAGGGAGGAGGTGTAGCTCTCGCTCAGACCACTGAGGTGAGTAGGAGGCTTCAAAAGAAAAACTTAAGGAGGGAAGTCGTTGTGACCAAAACACTGCAAGCACAGTGTGGATCTGTAGTCTATTTCAGAGTTTCTAGCTCCAATGCTACAGTAAAGAAAAAAAAAAGCCCATTTCCTATAAGCTCTTTAAAGATATGTGGTGACTTTTTATATTTTATCTTTCCTGTGATCTATGAAGGCAGTTTTCCGCAAACTTAATGGCTAATAAAACTAATCCAAAAGGGGAAAAAAAAAAAAACTCTTTCAAATTATATTTTTCTATCATAGTCTGTTGACATTAGTTTCATTTTTATTATTTTAAAAAGGACAGGTTAGTGGTTCAATGACAAAACCTCATGGCCACTGAGTTACAGCCATTTACTGTAACTGGGGTAGGCAGTTTATTTTTGGTGTCCTTGGGCAAAAAAAATCGTATCTTTCAGCATATTGTAATTCAAGTGGTCTGAGAAAAAAACAAGGCTTCTGTATTCCCTCCTTGGCTCCGTTTTCAGGCTTTAGAATATCTAGGCTGTGACAGGACACTTTGGCAATCTCAGGTCATTGTATGTCCCTTCGGAGAAAGTTTTGCGGACCATAGCCAAAGACTCAGGGCTGCAGCCAATTCAGGGTTAACCTATTAGATAAATGAGACTTTATGTAAGGCCCTTATGGAAATATTCCAGTGTATATTTTCCTTCTATAATCATAAATGGGCCTCTAAAAAATTCCCATTGTAGTGAGTGACAGGAGCAAGACAGGCCAAATACAGAAGGGCATTCAGTAACTTACTTGCGCTACAAACACACAATTTCTGTACTTCCAAAAACGTCATTACTAGCAACTGAACTCTTAAAGTTACTGACAGTCTTTTGACAAAATACATGATAAGACAATGATAATGCCACCAACAGCAAACGGGTAAAAAGTGTGTTTTGGTCAGGTGTAAATCGCGGTAGGACAGGACCATAACGTTATCAAGCTAGCAATAATAACTTAGTAGTAACTAGGGCTGCCACCTCTTAGTCCATTAGTCGGCTAATCGGTCGTTTTGGTCTTAGTCGACTAAGATTTCTTTAGTCGATTAGTCATTTTTTATGCTTATTCATGCTTAATTACTGATTTCCAAGAAACTTCTGAGCACATTTATGGTAAACACAAGATTTAAAGTGGTGCTTTTGCAGGATTAATTGTGGAGAAACTCAGTTTTACAGATGGTTAATTAACTACATTTATACTGTGCTTTTCTAGTCTTAACCACCTCTCAAAGCGCACAGCTCTGTCAATTAAATCAACTAATCGATTAGTCGACAAAATCGTATAAGTGTTAGTCGACTTAGAATTTCTTTAGTCAAGGACAGCCCTAGTAGTAACCGAGGCAAAGTTATGTATTAATAATATTTGGTGATCTAAATCAACATACATGACATGCCTGCGTGGTAACAGTATATTACATCTGAGTTACAGATGACAACTGAAGTCAGACTACCTTAAATTCAAGTCATGACTATGGCAAGATCACAAGCACTTCTAAGCATTTAGGTAAATGGAGTGCTAGCAAAAAATGGCTAACTTGAAACTTCATTCATTTCTAAAGTAGTGTTAGAACTTTTTTGACAGCCTGGTACACATTAATGATGGTTTTACTATATTTGTCCTATGTAATTTGTTATAAGTCGAAGAGAGAAATTGACATTTACCTCAAAAAATGAGTAGTCACTTGCCCTCTAGTTTGGTCTTTTCACCTTCAGCTCCCATATTTTGCCTTTTGGTTCACGGGGGGAGCTTCCCGGTCTTTCATTGCAACCAAATGTGTAACAGTTTGGCATTTTTTCAGTGATTTGTCTTTTTTTCCCACTATTCCCTGCACTATGTCAATGGGAATCAGATGAATGTTGGTATCCAACATGGAGTCCACGAAACACGTGACCACCTCGGAATCAATCGCATAACGGGATAGCTCAGACCATTCGATTCCCTAGTTGGCCAAACTCTCTAAAGGCCGAGACACATCAGGCCGATTATCGGCCGTGGGACAGTCTGGCAAGGTCAGTGACTCAAATCGGTTTGGTGTGTCCCGTGTCGTCGTCCATCTGGGGGGCTGTCGGCGTTCATTTTGGCCGACCTGACATGTTCGGTCGGCGGCAGGGCCGTCGGGACTCACCCAGAAATGACGAGCGGAATGAGGTGACTACAGTCTCTCAAAATCTGATGAAAATCTTTTAAACTGACCTTTGTTGAGCTGATATGAAGACAGATTCAGCAACTGCTTGGCCTATTTCTCGCTTAAAATGTTTTCAGAAACACGTTTCAGTGAACTATTTTAGTACAATATGAGATCTTATTCTGAACGGCCGCCATGACAGTCCAGGTCTGAATATCCGGAGAAAACCAACCCATGTGACCATGTGTTTGTCCAATCAGCTGCCGGTTTTCATTTCTTGGGCAACATTACAGATTAACGCCGCCTGCTGTTAGGGTTAGGCTTAGGGTTCTTTTTGATGTGTCCCGAGGCAGTTTTTTGGACCTCTGGGACGCAACTGATCATATCGACGGGGTTTTTTGTCATCGGTCGGCCGTCTGCTATATGTGTCTACACCATAATATTCAGTTCTGGTCCACACAGCATTGCGGGATGAGGGAAAAAATGTGCTCTGGCATTTGAACTAATCACAATTGTCTTGGGCAGTGCTAAGTCCCGGACACAATGATAGTGCCTCTGCAAAATAGTCCGGTGTCACCACCCGATGAGAGTCTAGTGCCGATGGGAGTCGTGGATACGTCACTTTGCGACGAGTGCAGATGTGAGTTGCGCAGGCATCACTTAGCGACAAGTAGCCTACAAGATGTTAACGGCGTTTTGAGCTAACGTTAGCAATCAAGTAGCATACTTGACTGCTAGCTACAAGTTAGCAATCAAACACAACAAAGGCTGTCACCTGAATGCCGTTTTGAGCTAACGTTAGCAACCAAACAATCAGATAGCTAAAGTGTTTTGTTATTGTATGTAAAGAGAAAAGTTTATTATTTTACAGATTTCACAAATGTCATTATGACACATTATGCCGTAAACCTTTTAAATACTAGCACGCACAACTCCCATCGGCACTCAACTCACATCGGGTAGTGACACTGGGGAAGGAACTTGTTTTGGTGGAACATGTGTACGTTCAAAAGTTTTCTCAGTCGTCCAACAAACTCAGATTGACAGATAGCTAGCTAGACTATGTGGATTTACCCTGCAGAGATCTGAGGAGCAGTTAACCATAGTCCTCATAAATCCACCGGAGTTTAGAATGCAAACAAAAAAAGCAGAAGCTGACGGACATTGGGCGGAATTTCTGCTGGCACCTGAACAATCCCTGAAGTGGAAAATCGTCAATATAGATTAGCTTCAGTCTAGCACAAATACTGGCTTGTTTCTTTCTGCCTCCGGCATCCCCTTGTTCGGCGGGCCCTTGTTAGCCTGCTACGAGTCTGCGGCCCTGCCTGCTGCTGCCATCCAAATGAGTGTTATAGGGAATGTAAACGTGGCACATATCCACCCTAAATCATTGTATGTGATCTCAAAAGGGCTTTACAAAAAATAAAAAAAAATAAAAATGATGCAATTCTCATAATTCTCTCAGAATTGTCACCATATAAACGGCATCGGAATGAAATGAATGACTAGTGCTTGTATGATGGGAGGGGCTGGGCAGAGAGGAAAGAGGAAGAGTACAGGAGGTCCTATGCCACGTCAAATTCAAATTTTTAACAATTTCATGGAAATCTGTGGGATAGTTTTTGAAAAACTGAAGGATGGAACAGAAAAAGCCTCCAGGCAGATGCAAATGCAATGGCCTTCATAAAGAGATCCTTTGTGGAAGCAAAAGCTGGTAATTGTAGGAAAAGTAAGATATTTTACTTATTTCAAATTTTTCAGGATGAGTACCTTATGTGACAGAGGTCTGGGCTACAGCAGAGTGGAATGTCGTGTGTGTGTGTGTGTGTGTGTGTTTTGTTTGGGGACGTTACCTCCACATGTCCTAGTCTGCTGTGCATTACGTTATTGCTCTGCTGATCTAGCAGGGTCAACCCAGACTACAGTCGAAATACATGGAGCATGTAACACGTACCTGGCCACCTCCATCCTTGATGGGTGTGTGTGTGTGTGAACATCTAAGCCGGTCAGAACAGACGCTATCAATTACATTAATGCAGTCGGGTTTCAGCAGCACCTGCCGGGAATCCGTTTGAGCTGATAAACAATTGGTAAAACCAAAAGAATGACTGCCTGTTACTTGCTGGATCGCCATTGAATACAGTGACTCTGCACATAAAGCAGTAAACCCCAAACAATCTGCCACTTATCGCCTTTATCCATCATATTCAACTACTCGTACTCTATCTGAAAACTTCACTTAAGCCATTATTTTATCTTCAATATTTGGGTAAGTGAAGATAAGTGTAAAAAATTTGTGTGAGGCCGTGCTCAGTTATAAGAAACACAAAAGTTGTATGTCCCCAGTGTACAGTGGGTTTTTAGTGGTTTTTCTCTGAAAAACAGCAGTTGGTTAATCAATTATTCTATTAGTCTATAAAAAGTCAGAAATATCCAATTTCAATGCGGTTAACAGGGGGGGAAAAGCAGAAATAGTTACAAATCCTCATACTGGAGAAGCTGCATGTCTACCTGCCATCGATTCAGAACTAGTAAATATAAAAGCATTGCTCTCTGTTAATGGAGCTTAATAAAGCTAACGAGTCAAATCTTAATTAAGATTATTCAGTATTTTACTAAACAGCTGAGTCCAGACAATGAATCCATAAACCGACAGTCCCTGAGCAAGGCACCTATACTGCCAGAGTTAGAAGTTCAACTCCTCTCTAGACAATGAGGATGTTCTCTAGATTTTCTCATGTCAGTCTGAAGCCAGTCCTTACGGATCTCCTCGGCAGATATGATAAATGACATTTACAAAGTGAAATCTTGCAGTGCTCCTCCGACAACGAAACTACCATCCCCTTTGCAGTCAAATTGTATTTGACTTCTAATTTGCCTACAGTGTGTAGTGCTTACAGTACATGCGAGTTCACTGTTGGCTGAAACCTCAGCAGAGCTTATGCGAAGAACGTTTCTGACAGAAGTGGTTGTGGCTGGATTAAAGGTGCCTGGAGGAGGTGTTGTTAGTGGTGCTATGGATCAATGTTTTGCATAATTAATACTTCATTTTACCCTAAAGCCATACCAAATAGGCTACCTTTATCGACCCAGAGATTCCTTAGTGTGTCAATTAATTTGAAAAGGGTGAAAACCAAACCTCTTAAAAACACCTTAATCAAGCATCCCCTGGTCTATGTGCTATGGAGCGTAAGCCATTTAGCACTGCATGTGGCAGCACGGGTCAGTATCTCCTGTTTCCGGTCGGTCAATTATGGTAAAAGTAACGTATTAGAAATAAATATTGGGCTCCTATTGGCCCCCTAGATTTTGACACAGGGACCAATATACATAAGACAGGCCCATCAGAAAGTCATAATGTAGGATCCACAATATTGTAAGTTTGATGAAATTTGTGGCCTCACAGCGAGAAGGTTCTGGGTTCGAATCCAGATTGTTCCGGGCCTTTCTGTGTGGAGTTTGTATGTTCTCCCCACGTTTGCATGGGTTTCCTCCGGGTGCTCCATGTTCCCCCACCATCAAAAACATGTACTAGGTTCTCCAGTCAGTGCCCTTGATCAAGGCACTGGCTCAGATCTGGAGTTGGTCCCCGGGCGCTGTAAATGGCTGCCCACTGCTCCCTTGAGGGATGGGTTAAATGCAGAGAATGAATTCCGCTACATGTATGTGTATGTGACAATAAAGTACCTTTACTTTATCTCAAAGATTAACCGTATAAAATGTTTCACACTATTCCGTAGTTGGTGGTGGTAATGTGCCAATAACCATGTTAATATGTTAGCTAAAGAGGGGACAGAAGTTCAAATATTAAAAAAAATAATTTTATTACTATTATAAAAATTCTTTTTTTTTTTTTTTTTAAAAAAAGGATGAAACTCAACAGGCTAATTTCATTAATTTGAACTTGTATCCCTTTGCACAAAAACTGATGCTTGGTTGGGTTTATGAATGTTCTACACAGAACTGCTCTGAGCCAATTTGAGAACTGATTTCACAACAGATCCTTAATAAAAACGGAGATCCTTATAAAACATGTACAAGTACAAAATAAAGTAGAAAGAATACAGTTGTAAAAAAAAAAAACACAAATCCCTATTTGAAATAACACAAACTGCCAACAGAAAGCTTCAGCGCCAAACAGATCCAGTACTTGAACCTTCTGTATGGAAAAACATACAGAAGTAGCAATGACGCCATAACCTCGGCTAACCCTTCAATCCATTTGCCTCTCAAGTCACGATTCAAATTCTCTGTCACTGGTTTCGAAGTCAATCATTTTCATAAGGAGACGGACATTTCCCTAATCAAAAGGACTCAAGCCTTCTTCGGCTGCAAGAAGAGCTTCATTGCTCGTTTATGTAAAAAACATTGAGGCTGGTGAGACGCATGCGCCGAGAAGCTGTCACTGTGCGTCAGCTACAACTGAGACTATGTGGGTGTGTTTCACAACCTACCTGGAAGTCTTACAGGCTTCCGTTTTCAAAAATCTCTCCTTTTCCTATGAAAGATGTACCTCCCTTAGATAAAGAGGTGGCTGTAAAAAGTTTGCAGTCGGAACAAAAAGCAGCAGCCGTGGTCAATGTTGATTCATGTCAGTTAAAATAGACTCTATGGTGACAACTTTTCACAGCAGAAAAAAGGACATAGGCAAATGTATGCGCGACGTTTTTTTTTCTTCCCATATAAAATATCTTCCTCCATGGCCTTTCTGAGGCTCCATACATCCATCCCACAGATGTGAAAAGAAAAAGTGAAAGAACCTTTTCCTAAAATGTATAACTGAGCAATCAAACTAAAACAATGTTATCCTCCCTTTCAAAAAAAAAAATTTATAAGGGCAAAACAGATGCAGATTTTTGCAGAGGTACGTCTTTTCCATTTAACAAAATAACAACGTTCTCACATGTTAAATGTTGTCTTAACACAAGCAGTCGTTTGAGAGCTTTGTGTAAGTACAATACAGTCTAAAATTAGCTCACTTTTAAATCAGGAACTATTTGTTCAATAATAATGGGGGACTTACTGGAATTGTTGGGTCTTTGTAAATTATAGTGTGTGATCTAGACCTACTCTATCTGTAAAGTGTCTAGAGATACACTACCGGTCAAAAGTTTGGGGTCACTTAGAAATTTCCATTCCACTCCATTACAGACAGAGTACCAGCTGAGATCAGATGCATAGTTTTTTTTTTTTTTAATCAGGGCAGCAGTTTTCAGATTACATTATATACTTACATAATTGCAAAATGGTTCTCCACTGTTGTAGAAAGAAGTGGCTGATCTTTAATGCAATATCTACATTGCCCATTATCAGCAACCATTCATCCAATGTTCCAAAGGCCCATTCTGTTTACTAATCTGATATCATTTTAAAAGGCTCACTGAGAAAACATTGGAGAACCCTTTTGCAATTATGTAAGCACATAATGTAATCTGAAAACTGCTGCCCTGGTTAAAAAAAAAAAAACAATGCAACTGATCTCAGCTGGTATTCTGTCTATAATGGAGTGGAATGGAAATTGACCCCAAACTTAACTCTTGTTATGATTGGATACTAAAAATAAAATTGAATTAACATGCAAACAGATTATGAATGTGAACAAATATTCGATGCTAACTTTTGGTACTTGACATGTTTCCTTACTCGCTTACTTTTTGAAGGGGGTGATTTACAAATAGGGAGGAGAAAAAAAAACATTAGTGTAGATTTTCCATTACTGTATAACACTACTTTTGCCACTGCATTCCTTCATGTAGGCCTAGGCTATATAGCCTAATGTACACTCGGTTGGCAATTATCAGGTACACCTAGCTAAAACTAACGCATCCTAACACAACAGTAATGATAACGTGAAGGCTGTGGTGTTCAGTTTTAACTGGAACGGTTTTAAAAAAAGGTGTTTAACTTTATGATGCACTTTGTACTGGTGTTCATTTGTATTGGCGGATAAGTGTTTTAATAAGCTACTTATCTACACTCATTGAACATGGACAAAATGGACAAAATACAAGAAACTGGTAGCCTAGAAAATAGTACGAAAAACGTATTTCAAGACAGAGCCAGGGCACTAAGGCGGGTAAAATTACCAACTACACCGCAAACTATTTATAGTTCACTTTATAAAGCGAACGTTTTGATTGATACTGACATTTTAGCCGCAAAGAAACTATAGTTAGCCTACAAACAGCGAATGCTCTTTTGATAGGAAAGGTGTGTTGAGCAGCAGCCGCCCAGCTGAAACACTCCTCTGCTCTCGGTTTTAACACTTATTAAGACTAAAACCTCAAAGAAAAACACACTCAAGTACATTTATATATTAAACTGAACTCACCCCGTGTCCTTTGCAGATTTATATATATATATATATATATAAAAAAGGTGAACCCTCTTCTCAGTCTGTGTCCAGGCGTTTTGTCACCGCACCATGTTATCCTCTTCTTCCTGCTTGTAGAGAGTTCGGCGGCGGCTCCCCGCCCTGTTCCCCCGCTGCCTCACCTGCTTTGCTCACGGACAAACCTGCCGGACCGGTCCGACACGTCAAACGCCTTCAAACCACAATAAATAGCTTGTTAAAAACAACGCGCGTGGCATTCAGGGAGGATATCGCAAATGAGCTGCGGAAGTGGGGGCGCGTGGAGTTCTGGTCAGTGACGCAGTGCCACAGGTAAAGGTGTGTAATTGAATACAACCAGGTGATCCTTAACAGGGGGGGGGGCTGCCAGTGTTGTCAATGTCCCTTTTAATAGTTTTTTACTTCTTTTTAACCATTTCAGAAGAACATTTGTATTAGACATGAAAGTGAAGTAACAGTAAACAGTAAATATGTAATCCGTTTGTTTCAAACCGTAAGTATAAACATAAAAATAAAATATAATTATTTTGAATATGGAACTAAATTAAGGATGTAGAACTGAATTTAATTCAAAATCAAAATTTGTTGCTTATACTCTTATCAATTAATGTGACAACATTCATGATAATATCTGAACTTTTAAGGCCTAATGAATATTTTTTGTGAATAATTGATTGTATTAGTAACATAAGACTATTAAGGAATAAAAGATAATTAGGAGAGATGAGTTGATTAGGGTATGCTTAAGATTTTTTATGGGATGTGTGCTACATATATTCTAGAATTATGGAAAATTTATTATAAATTATAAAATTATTGCATACCTTTGCCAAGGTATGGCAAGTTTATTTATATAATAGCACCTTATAACAAGGTAAGATGTAAAATAGACACCAGGAATATACATTTGAAAATAATAGCATAATTTCACATTTTGGATAAAGAAATAAGATAACATTGAATAAAAATAAGGCAAATAAGCAAAAACTTTAGCCGCAAGCGGCAATCCCTATCAACTTCAAACCCTTTTTCAGGCCAACAGAAGAAAGCAGCCAATTGCCAAAGTCAAAGCCGCAAGCAGTATTAAGCGGGTTTCGGGGTTCTTAAAACAAAGTCACTGCAGCCTGTTTAATTCTGAAGGGGTGAGACCAAACACACACACGTTTCATCACTACAATGGATGCAGCATTTCTATAACTCTATAACGCCATTTTACCCCCCTTTAGCTGATGTTAAACGGAAATTTGTAAATATGTTCAGGTCTCTGTGCCAGATGTCTCCATCGATTTTAGTCGCTCAAGAAGAACTTAATTCATAGCCTAATCCCCGCCCTTTGATTTGATTTAGACATTCTTTATTTAAAAGGGACATCCATCCATCCATCCATCCATCCATCTTCGTCCGCTTATCCGGTGTCGGGTCGCGGGGGGAGCAGCTCCAGCAGGGGGCCCCAAACTTCCCTTTCCTGAGCAACATTAACCAGCTCCGACTGGGGGATCCCGAGGCGTTCCCAGGCCAGGTTGGAGATATAATCCCTCCACCTAGTCCTGGGTCTTCCCCGAGGCCTCCGCCCAGCTGGACGTGCCTGGAACACCTCCCTAGGGAGGCGCCCAGGGGGCATCCTTACCAGATGCCCGAACCACCTCAACTGGCTCCTTTCGACGCAAAGGAGCAGCGGCTCTACTCCGAGCTCCTCACGGATGACTGAGCTTCTCACCCTATCTCTAAGGGAGACGCCAGCCACCCTCCTGAGGAAACCCATTTCGGCCGCTTGTACCCTGGATCTCGTTCTTTCGGTCATGACCCAGCCTTCATGACCATAGGTGAGGGTAGGAACAAAAACTGACCGGTAGATCGAGAGCTTTGCCTTCTGGCTCAGCTCTCTTTTCGTCACAACGGTGCGATAGATGGAATGTAATACCGCACCCGCTGCGCCGATTCTCCGACCAATCTCCCGCTCCATTGTCCCCTCACTCGCGAACAAAACCCCAAGGTACTTGAACTCCTTCACTTGGGGTAAGGACTCATTCCCTACCTGGAGAAGGCATTCCATCGGTTTCCTGCTGAGAACCATGGCCTCCGATTTAGAGGTGCTGATCCTCATCCCAACCGCTTCACACTCGGCTGCGAACCGATCCAGTGAGTGCTGAAGGTCACAGGCCGATGATGCCATCAGGACCACATCATCTGCAAAGAGCAGCGATGAGATCCCCAGCCCACCGAACTGCAACCCCTCCCCATCCCGACTACGCCTCGATATCCTGTCCATAAATATTACAAACAGGATTGGTGACAAAAGCGCAGCCCTGGCGGAGGCCAACCCTCACCCGAAATAAGTCCGACTTACTGCCGAGAACCCGGACACAACTCTCACTTTGGTCGTACAGAGATTGGATGGCCCTGAGTAGAGACCCCCCTCACCCCATACTCCCGCAGCACCTCCCACAGTATCTCCCGGGGGACCCGGTCATACGCCTTCTCCAAATCCACAAAACACATGTAGACCGGTTGGGCATACTCCCAGGCCCCCCTCCAGGATCCTTGCGAGTAAAGAGCTGGTCCGTTGTTCCACGACCAGGACGGAATCCGCATTGTTCCTCTTCAATCTGAGGTTCGACTATCGGCCGAACCCTCCTTTCCAGCACCTTGGAGTAGACTTTACCAGGGAGGCTGAGAAGTGTGATACCCCTGTAATTGGCACACACCCTCTGGTCCCCCCTTTTTAAAAAGGGGGAACCACCACCCCAGTCTGCCACTCCTTTGGCACTGTTCCAGACCTCCACGCGATGTTGAAGAGACGTGTCAACCAGGACAGCCCCTCCACACCCAGAGCCTTGAGCATTTCCGGACGGATCTCATCAATCCCAGGGGCTTTGCCACTGTGTAGTTGTTTGACTACATCAGTGACCTCCGCCTGGGAAATCGACGACAATCCCCCCGTCATCCTCCAGCTCTGCCTCTAACATAGAGGGCGTATTAGTCGGATTCAGGAGTTCCTCAAAGTGCTCCTTCCACCGCCCTATTACCTCCTCAGTTGAGGTCAACAGTGTCCCATCCTTACTGTACACAGCTTGGATGGTTCCCCGCTTCCCCCTCCTGAGGTGGCGAACAGTTTTCCAGAAGCACTTTGGTGCCGACCGAAAGTCCTTCTCCATGTCTTCTCCGAACTTCTCCCACACCCGCTGCTTTGCCTCTTTCACGGCAGAGGCTGCAGCCCTTCGGGCCCTTCGGTACCCTGCAACTGCCTCCGGAGTCCTCTGGGATAACATATCCCGGAAAGACTCCTTCTTCAGTCGGACGGCTTCCCTGACCACCGGTGTCCACCACGGTGTTCGTGGGTTACCGCCCCTTGAGGCACCTAAGACCCTAAGACCACAGCTCCCCGCCGCAGCTTCAGCAATGGAAACTTTGAACATTGTCCACTCGGGTTCAATGCCCCCCAGCCTCCACAGGGATGCACGAAAAGCTCCGCTGGAGGTGCGAGTTGAAAGTCCGTTGGACAGGGGGCCTCCTCCAGACGTTCCCAATTTACCCGCACTACACGTTTGGGCTTACCAGGTCTGTCCAGAGTCTTCCCCCCACCCCCCTGACCCAACTCACCACCAGATGGTGATCGGTTGACAGCTCTGCCCCTCTCTTCACCCGAGTGTCCAAAACATACGGCCTCAGATCAGATGAAACGATTATAAAATCGATCATTGACCTTCGGCCTAGGGTGCTCTGGTACCAGGTACACTTATGAGCATCCCTATGTTCGAACATGGTGTTTGTTATAGACAATCCATGACTAGCACAGAAGTCCAACAACAAACAACCACTCTGGTTTAGATCAGGGAGGCCGTTCCTCCCAATCACGCCTCTCCATGTGTCTCCATCATTGCCCACGTGCGCGTTGAAGTCCCCCCAGCAGAACAATGGAGTCCCCCACTGGCGCCCCATGCAGGACTCCACTCAAGGTCTCCAAGAAGGCCGAATACTCCGAACTCCTGTTTGGTGCATATGCACAAACAACAGTCAGAGTTTTCCCCCCCCACCACCCGCAGGCGTAGGGAGGCGACCCTCTCGTCCACCGGGGTAAACTCCAACGTAGCGGCGCTTAGCCGGGGGGGCTTGTTAGTATCCCCACACCCGCCCGGCGCCGCACACCCTGAGCAACTCCGGAGAAGAAAAGAGTCCAACCCCTATCCAGGAGTACGGTTCCAGAACCGAGACTATGCGTAGAGGTAAGCCCCACCAGATCTAACCGGTAGCGCTCCACCTCCCGCACCAGTTCCGGCTCCTTCCCCCACAGAGAGGTGACGTTCCACGTCCCCAAAGCCAGCGTCTGCTGCCCGGGTCTGGTCCGTCGAGGCCCCCTGACCTTCACTGCCACCCATGTGGCAGCGCACCCGACCCCAGCGGTTCCTCCCACAGGTGGTGGGCCCATGGGATGGAGACAGAGGTGCCACGTAGCTTGTTCGGGCTGTGCCCGGCCGGGCTCCGTGGCAAACCCGGCCACCAGGCGCTCGCCGAAGAGCCCTCCGTCTGGGCCTGGCTCCAGACGGGGGCCCCGGGCTTCCTCCGGGCAGGGTCACTCCATCCCTTCCTCGTTCTATCATGGGGTTTTTGAACCATTCTTTGTCTGGCCCCTCACCTGAGACCACTTTGCCTTGGGAGACCCTACCAGGAGCACAAAGCTCCAGACAACACAGCCCTCAGGTTCACAGAGACACCCAAACCTCTCCACCACGATAAGGTGATGGTTCACGGAGAGGGGACAATGCACATTAATTAACATGAGCACAGCAGTCATCAAAGGGACAATGCACATTAATTAACATGAGCACAGCAGTCCAACATGTGCCAGATTTAGCTATGCAGGCTAATTTTCATCTGCAGTCCGTAGCAGGTTGACGGCTTAAAAGAAAACATTAGATAAGCTACAAAAATACAACAAATAAGCAAGGTTTATGGCATGACAAAAAAACATAACACAAGCAGTATATAGACACCCAGGTAAAAGTGCATAGACACACATTAAAACACACTAGCATTTAAGCACGGACAAATTCACCAAGCACATGAGCACGTAGAGAAACACTACTAGTAGCGACAAAGACAAACACATTATTCCAGATTATGGCAGCATATTTGATTTGTCAATAACCAGTTTTATGGATTTGGAGAAGGATTTGATAGACGTGATGTTCTTTAGTTCTGTAAGTATGGTATTCCAAGTATGTGCTGATCGAAAAAGCAGACTGTCCAGAACTATTTTTCATGGTATTTTACAATCCCCTCTTAGATGCTCTGGTGGATGAGTTTAGATTTTGTTGAATTTATTGAGCGGAGGGGAAGCAATGCCATGAACGATTTTAACCAGTTTAAGAAATCATATTTAATTACGATTTTACAATGGTGATATGAATTTGACTTTTTAGCCAACATTTTCAAGGCCTGTTTATAAAGTTTTTTAACTTTTTTGTAATGTGGTCCGTCCTGTCTGTGTCCAGCTGGCAAGACAGCAATTCATATGTGAGAAAATCACATAGCATCTGTGTTTAAATTATTCCTAATGTGTTCATAGTTTGCCAAGTTAAATTTGATTCTGTTCATGACTTTTTTTGACTTGTGTTTTAAATGTGAGTTGTAAATCTATTATTATTCCCAGATATTTGAACTCTTGGACTACTGAGAGTATTCTCCTTGTCAGGAATGGGGGACAGAACTCAGGCGCAGACTGGAGTAGGTGGTAAAGAATCTTATTTTATTGAAGCAGTAAGTGCGGGCTGGCAGTGGGGGTGCTGGGTCCGAAGATGGTTTGGGGTCCTGGCTGTGGGTGGGTTATTTCTGAGAACAGAGATCTTACAGCCAGTCACGTCAGGAAATGGAGCAGACAGGTAAGTACAAAGACAAGAAACTATAGATACAAATATCGAAAGGCTGGTGAATAAGCATACTCAGTGGTAAGCAACTATCCGGCAGGGAGAGGAAAGTCAGACTGGAATTTGAAGGCAGATGTTGGAGCAGGATGAGTAGCAGGTGCGCTGATTGGAATTCAATCAGGAGAGACTTCGTTGCAGATATGCAAAGGTTTATTTGTACATATGCATAATATGAAATGTACAGGGTCTTCTTTGGAGATTAGACTCCATCATTTTAAAAATGATTTTTAAAGGGGTAGAGAAGCCAAGACATATCCCCTCCCAATGGAGTCTAGACACTGGTGGTGGTGGTGAAGGAGCCCGAAACTGGACAGAAGGAGCTGACGGTAGAGGTCCGCCCGTAGGAGGACCCAGGGTGCCGTGGGTGATGGTGACTGGAGGTGGAAGGATAGGAGGAGGGTTGCAGCTTTGCCTGAAAGGACAGCTGACAGCAGCAGAGAGAAGAACAGATTCAAAGCAGGGATGCCATGCTGTGATTGGCTCATGGCCAATGCTGGTTGGTTTAACTGAAAAGTGAACGCCTCGAAACAGCTGATCAGTTTTAGGAAGACAGAGAGGTGGATGAAGTTTTTGAAGTCTTCCTGAAATAATTTGCGCTGAGCTTCATTTGGTGCCAGGTGTGTGGAGAGTCAGCATACCAAACACACAGCAGAAATAAAATGAAGAAATAAACACACACACACACCAGACTGTCACCGTGCGGAAATCACGGCAGGCGGGAGCGTGACACTCCCTACTTCTGTGAAATCTGGATGAGGTAAATATGCATATGCGTTAACGTTGTTGAATAATCGCGATAACGATATTACTTGCGATAAATAAACAAACATTAAAGTGCCCATATTATGCTCATTTTCAGGTTCATAATTGTAATTTGAGATTATATCAGAAAAGGTTTACATGGTTTAATTTTCAAAAAAACACCATATTTTTGGTGTACTGCACATTGCTGCAGCGCCTCTTTTCACCCTGTATCAGGTCTCTATTTTAGCTACAGAGTGAGACCTCTCAACTTCTAAGATCTTTATTGTCAGTCGCACATGCGCCGTAGCTAGGTAAGGATTACATGAGCTAGCTAGCTGTTTCTCAAACTTCGGCCTGTACAAGGCAGGATTAGCCGGGAGACTTCTTCTAAACGAGGGCGCACTTCCAACTTTGCATGGAATACCTGCAGAACAGGGACACATAAGTAGTTCTATACAATTTATTTTGTAGATAAGGGTGAATATGTACCCCTAGTTTCGGCTAGTTACGTAGAAAGCCGTGCAGATTTTGAACAGCTCACCCGGAGGCAGGATACATTCAGAAACCGTATCTCACTCAGAACAGAATGGATGTTTGTTTTTTTCAAAGTTTGTATGCGTGTGGAAGCACCAGAGACACAAAATAACACCCCAAATCCCAGAAAAAGTGATTTCTTTCATAATATGGGCACTTTAAAGTGTACACAGTTTTGCCTTTCTGCTTTCTTTCAGTATTCTGCTAAAATACAGCATATTGCTTGCTCAATCAAAGGAAATCATTTTCAACATTCTTGTATTGAACACGTTGAACACTGAATTGAATATAAAAGGCAACACAAAAGAAGGAACGACAGTTACATTAAAAAGTGCAGTTTTCTACTGATATTTTTGTTTCAACTGACGCAAAAAATGAGTGTGTCTCGCTATACTGTGTGTCGCAGCCTTTCGCAATATGGTTATTGTGCCAGTTGATATTGCCATGATGATTAAAAAAAATTGTACATTGTGCAGCCCTAATCTGGATTTCTATTTGCAAATTTTGAAAAAACATATTTACTATTTTATCCTCATTGAGGTGCAGGCACGAGTTTGCTAACCAATTGAAATACTGATCCCTGTAGCTGACAGCTCTTCTGCAGCTTGCCTCTTGTTTTTAGCATGTAGATATGTGACAGTGAGTGTCATCAGCGTACATCTGACAGGTGACAAGTTACGGTGACAATTTTCATGGCTGTAGCTCGTTCCAGCCCACAGCAACTTGAGAAAAAGACGTAAAAAAAGCATATGATGCTAAATAGGCTACGCCCGCATACACCAAATCAATGCCACTTCAGATCCTGGTTAATACTTGACCCCCAGGGCGCCTGGCTAGCTCACCTGGTAGAGCGTGCCTCCTGCGGCCTGCGGCCAGCGATGTAGTCTAATGTATTGCAGTGGACATACTGTACTGTATATGTGTGTGATATATATATATATATATATATATATATATATATATATATATATATATATATATATATATATATATATATATATATATATATATATGGGCCAGAATGGGTCATGGGGGGGTGGCATATCATATTGGGGGGATCTGGGTGCCCTCCACCAGGGAAATTTTGAGCTTCAAAGACTTCATTTCCTGCATTCTGATACACTTTTATGAACCAATTTACAGTGGAAATACCTTTAGTTAGCCTATGCAAAGATTAAAAAAACAGAGATGACAATTCTAAATATGTCAAAAATATAATGGAAAGTTTGTTGTAGCGTGTCATTGAGCATTTTTAAGTGGTATATGGAAATCTTGGATCTTTCTTAGTGGGTATACTGCGTATACCTGCGTCTCACACAGACTACACCACTGCCTGAGGCCCTTTGCTGCATGTCATTCTGCCTCTCTCTCTCTCTCCCCTTCCACATCTTCAGATGTCCTATATAATGAAGGCCTAAATTGCTCAAAAAATAAATCTTATATTTTTTTTAAATACTTATGCCATAACCAACGGACAAACCGTTGGTTATGGCCAATTTCCTGCTTCTTTGATATTGGCCATGTTTTTTCACAAATCCTATTAATTCATAGTAGAGATGTGTATCTCAGTCCTGTAAACAAATGTTGGTATTAATAGAATCAAAATTGACCAAAGTCTATTCATATTACTATATCACATTATGCTATTTAGTAACAAATCCATAATTGTAGACTTTTATGGTCCAAGTAGCTTTTTTAGAGCACATTGCATCACCTTTCCAAAATCCCTTTTTTAAGGGCGTTGATTACAGCACCACTATGTGGACAATTTGGCTTCTATTTCTTGTGTAGCATTCGCACATCATTTTCAGTTATGGTGAAGTTAAGTTTCAGGTTTCTATGTTAGTCTGGCTCCAATAACGAAAACGTGCCACTTCCCACTCTTAATGTTTGATTTTTAATTTACTATTATTAAAGCATTTCATTTAATGTTTTATTGTTTATTCCGATTTACAGAGCAGCTTTGCGTTGAGGGACATAAAATGGCACATTTTCTTATAATCACTCAAATAATAATAATAAACCAGCAAAAACACAATACGGTTCCACCACTTTGGTATTTGAACCCTAATAATAATAATATTATTATTATGACTTATTACTTATATACTTTCCTTTATTAAAGGGTCTTTTGATTGATACAGTAGGATACTGTGTTGTAATGATCGTAAAAAAAAGAATACACATATTTTAAGACTTAATTTATGCAACATCCAATAGGAAAATACCATAGCCTATTTCCGAGCAGGAGGGACCGAGCAGCCCCCAATGCGGCTCCTGGCTAACATAACGTTAGTTAGCTATCCAATGTCATTTTGACATACGTCCACCGTGTGTTGGCAGAGTGCGAGCTACTGTACCGGAGGTAGAGTTACTCCTGTCATTCTCCCCCATTCCTCCCCATTCATGTATACTGGGAGAACTGGCATAACCATACCACGGCTACTGCTGTGGATGTAAACGCACTGACTGTAATCACTGTTTTTTATTACCGTATAGAAGTGTAAAATGTGAACCAAGGTTATTAGTGTTTAGAATTTTCAATTGTTTTTTTATTTATTTTGACTTCTCAATTTCACTTTTATTTGTTTAAGTTTTTGAGAAATATATATATTAAAAAAAATGTTCTTCCTTTATTTAGTTTTACAGTTTGCTTGTTTTTTGTCAGGGCCATGTTAATGCCTCGGAAGTATGTAGCTACATATACTTGGAGAATAGCCATGATATTTAATGTTTAATCTTCACGCTAATTTAGTGTCTGATGTGAAGCAATTACTACACAGTGCCATCTTGTGGAATGTCAATATCAACTACATTTAGTTTCTGTAAAAAAGTGAAACGGAAATGATTTGCACTTTTTTATTTTTAACTTTTAACTTTAGTTTTATTTTTTCTTGTATCCATATTTTTCACTGCTTACTTTTGTTTCAGTTTCAGTCATCTATAATAACCCTGGTGTGAACCTGCTATATATTTCATACATTAACATTTGTGTCCGACCAGATTCTGGCCAAATGTTTTGCATTTTTGTTTTGATAAATGACAAATGATTAAATGTTTAGTCAGGCTGTTTTGGAGAGTGTAGTCCGCTGTGGAATGACTGCATGATTTGGGAACCTTCCTGTATCATCAAAATCAAAGTTTCTTTTAATTTCTTTTTTTTAGCATTTGGTAAAGAAAGATCATCATTATCTTCAGTCTCTCTTTGACCATGTCATACTTAAACAGGTAAAGATGATCCTCTTTGTTTCATCCCATGTTATGTACTCCCAGTATGAGCTGTCACCAGATGATACAGAGCTCAGCAGTGCAAATTAAATCGGTTTAAGAACTCCTTTGTGCCTGTATCACTTTTTTTGTATCACAATAAAAAACAGGAGCCTAAGATAAGCAGAGGTTAGAGGCTGTACTGCAGTGCAAAAACCCACACTGATTAATGCCTCAGGGTGTGTATTTTCATTTTATTACTCTTTAATGTTGTGTGTTTACTGGTGCTGTGTGCCCATGTGTGTTGACGGGTTCAAGTCAAATTTCCCCAGAAGGACAATTAGGTATCAATCAAAACAGTTTCCGATTAATTCCAATTAATTTTGGAGAATAAAATGTCAACACTTATAAGTAGAACTAACCCTACCCCATTTACACATGCATAACTCAGCAGGATAACATCCAGCTCAACTAAGGAATTGAATTAAACTGCAATTGTGACAAATTCGAAAAAAGTTGTTTGATATACACTGTGAAATGAATACATAATCTAAATACTGCATACTTGTATTTGAGTTCAGCTGTTATACAGCCTTCATCAGTGGTACTCAACTGAATAACTGTGAATTACACTGTATTTCTACCTAAATATTTGGAAGACTTCTTCCACCTCGCCTTATTTGTTTTTATCGGAAATCATTATCTGCGAAATAACAGAAAGATGATTGTTAAAATAGTAGTTTATTAAAGAGTACTAACTGTCCCTGTGAAATGACCAAAGTAGATGTACATCCTTACTGATGATGTTAAACACGCAAGCCGTGGTGGAATGTAACTAAGTATTTACTCAAAAGAATTGTACTTAAGCACATATTTGAGGTACTTGTACTTTACGTTAGTTTTACTTTCTACTTCACTACATTTCAGAGATATAAATTGTACTTTTTACTCCACTTCATTAATCTGATTAATCTGGCATTAGTTTCTACCTTACAAATTAAGTTTTTTTTTCACACAAAGCACATGTAGTTTACACAGTAGGCTACAATGTTGTACTAATGTATAGGCCTAGCCTACACTGAAGTATGATTAGCCAAGTTGATTGCCACAACAAAAAAATCATTGCAGGATTTTTACTTTTACTTATTTGAATACTTCTTCAACACCACTGGGCACCAAGGATGTATAAAGAGAACACACGATTGAATGAAATGCTATCAGCTGAAAAGGGAAAGAAAAAAGGGCGCGCACGTCCACTGTCGGAACTTGATCAGTGTAACACCCAGCGGAAGTAAACAACTCAAGCACGTGGAGCATGTTCAACCGCAACATCAAAACTGTGTGCACCGTTTTGCTACCGTTTCTTGACTGGACGACATGTTTCCTCGCAACGACGTTTAACGGCTTTGAGTTATGGTTTCTCTCGTTTGGTGCTTGCGTCCCAGGTGATACCCAATCAGCAGAAACGTGTCTGTAAACTCGTGGTAACAATAACGCCGCCTTCCCACTGGCAGTTGAAATCATAGAAATCAGCTCCGATACGGCTTCGAAACGACCGGAAGTCATTCATTTCCTATGGAGATTCGCAGACTGCACGCGAATGGGTCCGAACTAATGCGGTGCGAAAAAAAAATCGTGTCAGTTGGTCATCCGGATGCGTTCAAAAAATTGAACTCTTGCGAAAGGCTACGGACGGTTCCTATCCGACGGAAGTTAGCGTTGCTATGGTACTGATAAACAAGCCTGCTAATGCTAACTGGTAAGCTAGCAACAGACACCGAACTATTGACATTATACCGCTATATCACATTAACCGACCTGACATGTCAACGTCCTGGGCAACTTCTCTCCACGCAGCAGCCTTTCTATTTATGGCTGTATAAGAGAGGTCAGAGAGAATCTTACATTCAGACACTTATCAGTCCTTCTAGTCTCTCCGCCATTTTTGAGAGTTGCTTCCGAAGCTTTTCAACGGTGTAGTACGACGTCCGCTGGGGGCGTTTGCGCACATCAGGGTGTTCAACGCACGCCCGTTTCAGTTAAAAAAACAACAACAGCGTGTTGCTACGTTTTGTCCGGGCTGAACGTGGCCCTGGTGTAGAATAAACTGGAAGACTTGTAAACGTTGCTAGTGCAGATTCATTAAGCAACAATGTCCTCAGTTGAGTATTTGAGAGAGTTTGTCAACGAGCGACTAGTTGCTGCTGCTGAAGAAATATTCAACGTTTTTGAAAAAACTATCGTTGAGTACGAGGGAGATATCTATCGTCAGCGCAGACTGTTGGACGTCGTTTGTAAACCCGAAATAAAGTTACACAGGATAGGTGAGTACACGTTATTTAAATATCACATCATGGTTAAAACCACAAACGTCTGACTTCACGATCCAGGGATGTTTATTGAGATACCAGATGAACAACAAGTTGAATATTGTATGTGGTTCTAAAATATTTAACCCTCATGCCCTCTTCGGTCATTTTTGTACATTTTTCTCAAGTTTTTTTTTTCATTTTGTGATCATTTTTGCTGTGTTACTTCTTATGGCATGACATTTTGTAGGAATCCTTCTTTTCAGTCAAATTTTTTTAAATCCAGTGTTTTTTAGTCTTACATGTCTTTTATACTTAAATGATTCATTTTGTACCCTCTGGACAACTTCAAGGCAAAAATGTCCACGCACACAAAAACTGTTATTAGATCATCATATATAAATATTTTTTTCAGTTTTTTTTCATGAATCACTTAAACAACTTCTTACCTAATCAGAACCACCAAACATTCAATCATTTTCAGGATTTTAACCTTTTAAATGCCAGTCTATGTATTTGAAGTATGTCATTATTTATAAAAAAAAAAAACACAAAAAAAGATTTTTTTCCCATATAATGAATAATATGTAGATGGGTCTTTGGTGGTGATAAGAGGCTTGGATATGTCAAAGATAAGCAACAAAACTGATTTGATTGCATTAGTATTTTTTATGTAGTTCCAGATACTCCCTCTGGACACCTTCGAGGCAAAAGTGGCCCCATTGACTTCCATTATAACCACATGTTTTGATCTCACTGCCTTTACAGTATAAAACCATGCATTCTGTAATGTCAGCATTTCATTTGGAAGAAAACTAGTCATATTTGACATTTTTACAGTATTTCACCAGATTCAACCATTTTGCCCTTGTAGCCCAATGCATGAAATTATAGTTATAATATGGAGCTCTGTGTGTGTGTGTGCACGCGCGTGCTTGCGTGTGTGTGTGTGTGTGTATGTGTGTGTGTGTGTGTGTGTGTGTGTGTGTGTGTGTGTGTGTGTGTGTGTGTGTGTGTGTGTGTTTGTGTGTGTGTGTGTGTCTGTGTATATATGTATATTTGTGTGTGTGGGTGGGTTTGTGTGTGTGTGTGTGTGTGTGTGTGTATGCGTGTGTGTGTGTGTGTGTGCATGCATGTCTGTGTGTGTGAGATGGTTTTTGTAAATCTGTAAACAAACAATGATAATTTTAGTGGTGAAAAAAGCGCACCTTACTTTTGCCAGTTATATTATGGAGCCGTGTGTGTGTGCATGCGTGTCTGTGTGTGAGAGAGAGTTTGTGTAAATCTGGGTGAAAAAAGTGCTTCTTTTGAAGGATGCATTTCATGTGTCTTTGAAGACGTGCTTGAATAAAAACATTGTCTCCTGCATTTGCTGTAAACAGAAACAACTATTAGTGTGTTTATGCACCTGGCTCTATAGAAGGAGAAAGACCTGGAGTAAAGAGAAGGAGCCTTTATCTTCCAGCCAACTGCAGGACTCATCTGAAGATGACACAAGTTTCTGGAGTCTGACACAAAATGGTCACTGGTGTCCTCCAATTCTGTGAGTGCCTCTAACCCTTCCTCTGAAAGTGGAGAGGACACTGAAGATCCTGTCCATCCTAACATTGAATGGACAGTGAAGAATTGGCAAGTCTGGTCTCCATCTAATACTGAGACGCTGCACAATATTCAAGCACCGACCGACATGATGCCAGAACCCACGAGATATGCCATATCAAGAATCCATGATGTGGTATCCTCTTTCCACCTTTTCTTCACTCCTGACATGATCCAGCTGATTCAGGAAATGACAAACCTACACGGGAGGTGTTCAATCTCAGGATGGAGTGATGAGAATGGTCAAGAGAGTCGAACATACATGGGACTTCACACTTGGCTGGTGTGTACCAGTCCAAAGGGGAATCCACCCGGAGCCTGTGGGATGTCCATAGTGGGAGACCAGTCTTCAGGGCCACCATGTCCCATAAACCATTGGAAATGATAAGCGCCAGTTTACAGCAAATGCAGGAGACAATGTTTTTATTCAAGCACGTCTTCAAAGACACATGAAATACATCCTTCAAAAGATGCCTTTTTTCAGCCCTAAAATGGTCATTGCTTGCTTACAGGTTTACGCAAACTCTCACACACACACACATACACAGTATACACACACACACACACACACACACACACACACACACACACACACACACACACACACACACAAACACACACAGAGCTCCATAATATAACTATAATTTCATGCATCAGGGCTACAAGGGCAAAATGGTTGAATCTGGTGAAATACTGTAAAAATGTCAAATATGACTAGTTTTCTTCCAAATGAAATGCTGACATTACAGAATGCATGGTTTTATACTGTAAAGGCAGTGAGATCAAAACATGTGGTTATAATGGAAGTCAATGGGGCCATTTTTGCCTCGAAGGTGTCCAGAGGGAGTATCTGGAACTACATAAAAAATACTAATGCAATCAAATTAATTTTGTTGCTTATCTTTGACATATCCAAGCCTCTAATCACCACCAAAGCCCCATCTAGATATTATTCATTCTATGGAATCATTTTTTGTGTTTTTTGTAATAAAAAATGAAATACTTCAAATACATAAACTGGCATTTAAAGGGTTAAAATCCTGAAAATGATTGAATGTTTGGTGGTTTTGATTAGGTTAGAAGTTGTTTAAGTGATTTATGAAAAAAAGCGGAAAAAAATATTGATAGATGATGATTTAATAACAGTTTTTGTGTGCGTGGACATTTTTGCCTCAAAGGTGTCGAGAGTAAGTTTTTTTTTAAGGACGGCATGAGGGTTAAACAAGAGTTAAAGTGCGGTAACGTTAGAAGGATGTTCACAGATTCAAACTTCTGCGATCAATGAAGCATCAGCTAAACGTTATTCAATCACAAATGACACTTTTCATGCGCGTTCAGACTTTCATACATAGTAAAATTCACCACAACCTAATTTCCATAAAAACCAGTGGCTTTGCTATGGAGGCAATATTTATTCATAATTCAAATTGTAAGTCCAAAGAGAAAATGAAGCAAGATCAAATTAAAATTAGTATTAGTAGTATTAGAATTAAAAATAGTATTTTAATTAAAAATAGTATTATTTTACTACACTACTAGGAAAAATCATGCCATAGACTAATTAAATGTGAAATGTTAAAGCTTAAATTAAAATCTCAAATAGAAAAAAAAAAATTATTTTAGCCTTTCCCCTTTATAATTTTCAATTTGACATTTTATCTTTTGAATTTTATGTTTTACATTTGACATTGACATTTTAAAATTCACCTTTTAGATTTCGATTTAACATTAAGCTTTTCATTTAGAAGTGACAGGGGTCAATTTAAATGAGGAGGCGTGGCCCAACGGCTGGTGGGAGGGTCTGAAACCACTTCCAGCTGACAGCGGTTGCTAGGGTTGGGTATCGTTTTGGATTTTTACGATTCCGATGCCGAGCTGGTACTTATAAAACAATTTCGGTTCCTAAACCGATTCTTGAAAAATCGAAGATGTAATATGTTTACTAGCGATCACGTGCAGTGAATATGCTTCTACATCCGTTTTGGTGAGCCCGGGCTTTTCCCTTTATTTGATAGTTGCAGTGGATAGACAGGAAAGGGTAGAGAAAGAGAGGGGATGAGACGCAACATCCACAGGTTGGATTCAAACCTGGGCCACTGCAAAGGACTCCGCCTACATGGGGCGTACGCTCTTAATGGGTGAGCTAGAGGCCACCCCCTCCTCACACTTCTTGCAGAAAATCCTCTTGCGCCCTCCACTTTCCTGTGATATGCACACCGAGATTTCTGCTCATGACAGGCCTTCTTTTGCCATGTCTAAAATCACATCACCGTAGGAATCCAAAGCCATTTTAGCCAAGCAACACTGGTACACTGGCGCAGTTGCCTTCTAAATGACATCCGATCTCAGAATATGAAAAAATAAAAGTTCCTTTTCTGTTTTCTTGTGATTTTATTTTGAAAATGAAATGAAATGAAATTAGAAAATAAAAATCAAAGCATATTTTAAATTTCTCATCCCCTTTTGACCATGAAAAGGAAAAAAAACGGCATGTATTTCAATTTAAAATTCTGTATTTTAAAACGAAAATCAAATCAAACACTCGTTTTTTAATACCCATTTGTAAAAGGAACATCAAATGACCAAAAGATACACTGACCCTACAGTAACAGGAGTATCCTATTTATTTTGTTCTCTGTCCCTCCAGAGCTCCCACAGCAACATGTCTGTAAGGAGGAGGAGGTTCTCGATTACCAGCAGCTTTGTGTACTGGAGAGAATCTCCAGTCCTGACCAAGAGGACCCAGAGTCTCCGCAGAATACAGAGAAACAGAAGGAACTGTGCACCAGTCAGGAGGGACAGCAGCATGTACTGAAGCAGAAGACTGATACCTTTATGTTGACTCCTACTGATGAGGAAAAGGACCACAGTGAAGGTCATCCTTATGACACTCTAGGTGCAGCAGAGAAAGAGTCTGTAACCTACATGCCAGTTATAACCTCTGTGGTATCAGAAGCAAACGGTGACCACCAGCTCCTCTCTCACAACTCTCATGAAGCCGAAAGCCAAGATCAGAAAGGAGGCCAGCATGGAGACGCGGGATTAACTCGAAATGTAGAGCCAGAACCGAAGAAGAGACATCATAAGAGCAGAAGTCACAGTAACGATGTAAACAACCCTAACTTGTCAGCGAGTCACTGTATAACTCAAGAAGGTAAAACGCCTTTCATATGTGGCACATGTGGGAAAGACTTTAGGAGAAATTCAGGTTTACAGAAACACCTGAGAGTCCACACAGGTGAGAAGTGATGCGTTTGCAAGACCTGCGGGAAAAGATTAAGTGATGCCTCGGTGCTAAAAAACCATATGAAAATCCACACAGGTGAGAAGCCATATTCTTGCAGGAAATGTGGAAAAGATTTCAAATGTAAAGGTGGCTTGTTGATCCACATGAGAATCCACACAGCTGAGAAGCAGTATTCTTGCAAAACGTGTGGGAAAGATTTCAGACGTAATGGTGACTTGTTGGTCCACATGAGAACCCATACAGGTGAAAAGCCGTATTCTTGCAAAACCTGTGGAAAAGATTTTGCACGTAATGGTAGCTTGTTGAACCACATGAGAACCCATACAGGTGAAAAGCCGTATTCTTCCAAAACATGTGGAAAAGATTACACACGTAATAGTGGCTTGTTGGTCCACATGAGAACCCATACAGGTGAAAAGCCGTATTCTTGCAAAATGTGTGGGAAAGATTTTGGAAGTAAGGATGTTTTCCGACTCCATATGAGAGTCCACACAGGTGAGAAGCCATATTCTTGCAAAACATGCGGAAAAGATTTCATACGAAAATGTGACTTGTTGGTCCACATGAGAACCCATACAGGTGAAAAGCCGTATTCTTGCAAAACGTGTGGGAAAAATTTTGGACGTAAGGATGTTTTCCGAATCCATATGAGAATCCACACAGGTGAGAAGCCGTATTCTTGCAAAACGTGGAAAGGATTTCACACGTCATTGTGGCTTGTTGGTCCACATGATAACCCATACAGGTGAAAAGCCGTATTCTTGCAAAACGTGTGGGAAAGATTTTGGAAGTAAGGATGTTTTACGAGTGCATATGAGAATCCACACAGGTGAGAAGTAGGGCTGGGCGATAAATCGATTTTCTCGATTAACTCGAATGTGTAGTTAACGTGGATTTGTTTAAATGAAAATC
Source organism: Perca schrenkii (assembly GCA_025617405.1). Classification (NCBI taxonomy): domain Eukaryota; kingdom Metazoa; phylum Chordata; class Actinopteri; order Perciformes; family Percidae; genus Perca; species Perca schrenkii. The sequence goes on along the minus strand of CM046802.1, from coordinate 6,374,675 downwards.
GATTTTCTCCTTAACATCCGCCGACGCTTTGAACGGGCTCCAATAGACTGTATGTTTCTAGTAGTTATAATTATCAAGTTATTAAGATATGAATCAGAAGTGCCATTCGGCGTTGTATACAACGCACTCGACCTCAGAAGGGGTAAAAAGGCCCAAACTGGTCTATGTTGATTATAGCGCTCTCTAAAGGCCGATCTTTACCAAATTTGGTACGAGGTCTCAGAGCGGCATGCCAAACAAGCATTACAAGTTTTGTGTTGATAGCATTTACTGTGGCAGAGATATTGCAATTGCAAATTTCACATTTAAATTTAAAAGTTATTGGCCAAAACAAATAAACATTGATCATAGCGCCCCCTTATGGCCGATCTTCGCCACACTTGGTACACAGTATCGTAGTGGGATGTTGAAAATGTTCTCAAGTTTTTTGCTGATTACATTTAATTTGGCTGAGATATCATGGTGTGATGATATGTGTGTGTGGTAGCTAGCTAGTAAAATGTATTTGATCGTCAAATGCGCATACTTTAACATAGCAAAATTCTTTTAATAGCTTTTGGTCAGGTCCATCTGGAGATGTTATCTACCAGGTTTCGTGCTGATCGGTCGCACAGCCAGCACAGTTTGGAAAAGTTGGTTGGCGGAAATGGGCGTGGCCTATATCAGGCGATTTAGTTGGATGGTGGAAGTGAGTCAGTTATTGCCCCTGAGGCCCTTGCGGAGGCCCCCCCCACCATGTACGGTTTACGGGAGTTTTAGGCGGAGAAGAAAAATTATAATAATGGAAAATAATAATAATCCTTAGAAAAACAATAGGGTTCCACAGCCCTGCAGTTCTTCCAGACTCGTGCTTGGACCCCTAAATATATTTGAAAAAATAGCTGTTTAACATAATAAAAATTAGGCTGAATGGATGGATTGAGTGCAGAATGTATATAGTCTGTGCAATGGGCAGGTGTAAAGCCCAGGATGGAGATTAATGCATAGTAAAGTGTAGTGACTAGGGGTGAGGGGCTTAAAAGACTGTGTCGGGGGTGGGGATGATGCTGACTGCAGAGGGAAAGAAACCGTTTTTGAGGCGCGATGTTTTGGTCCTGAACTGCAACCTCCTGCTAAAGGGGAGGGATTCAAAGAGTTTGTGTCCGGGGTGAGAGAGATCGGCTACAATTTTTCCTGCCCGCCTCAGCGTCCTGGAGGCGTACAGTTCCTGAAGAGACGGCAGAGTACAATCACCTTATATAAGATCACATACAGGCAAATTGCCTTCTTTTAATGTAATTGTCAGCTTTTTTGGTGCCTCACAATGTTGCATTGTTTGTCTTTATGCATGTAGTACTGTACATACTACATGTTTGCTTTACTGTTAGTTTTTATGCATATGTAACTGTCTGTTTATCTGCTTTAATTGTTATTGTGTCTATTTTATAGTGTTTGACCATGTGTGTCATTTCTAAAAGCTTAACCAAGGACAAGGACTGCAAATTGGCCTACGCCCATAAGGCCCACATACATTGCATCGGTTGCACTTTAGATGTAATAATGCCTATATGTATAGTCCCTGACAAATAAACTGATAAAAGACGAGACAAAGTTTTTGTGGGTCAACCCACAAGACCTCACAGAAGTAAGAGAGTTAAATTTTTGCAGCAACTGTGGAGAACGTTACCTGAGGATCATCATACAAGAGAAACTATTGAGCTGAAACTGTCGTGGAGACGTGTTCACCAACTTAATTAAAAATACTTTTGCAGTCCCTACATCTCTGTTAGCGAATGTAAAATATAAATAAAGATGAGATGACAGTATTATTTGTGGTCTGTGTTAAACAGTTGTATTCTCCCAAATTAAGAAAAAATGTGGGTTTCACAGTGATTGCACCGTAGGGATAGTGACGGTTATAGAAGTAATAATAACTTGATGGTTAATTTTCAGAGTATCTTAGAATCACTTTTTAAAATCTATGTACCTTGAGTATTTGATAGTTCTATACGGTATGAAGTATACTGTACATCTGTGCAAGAAGTCAGGTTTTACATGTGAGAGTGACTGACATCGCTGTTTTTTATGACTATGAGAAGTCCTATTAGATGTGAACCAAGGTTGTTAAAGTTTTTAATTTTTTTAAATTGCTTTTTATTTTAGTTTCTCAGATAGTATTCCGAGTATGTTTGCTAGTTTTCGTTTCTCAAAAAGATTTAATTTTAGTTTTTATATATTTTACAGTATTTTTGTTTTTGTCAGGGACAGGTATAATGTCTAAGATGTACAGTATAGCTAAAAATAAAATTCATGTTTGAAGAATAGCCATGATATTTAATGTTTAATTTTCACACTGATGTAGTGTCTGATGTGCAGCAAATATCAAATTTTAAATCAAAGTTATTGCATTTGGTAAAGAAAGATCAGAATTATCTACAGTCTCTATTTGACCAGTGCATACCCTTGTGTTGACTTTGGGTCAAATTGACCCGTTTTAAAATGTTTGTTTTATATCAGAAAATATGGGACGTAGAAATAAGCGCTGAAAATGTGTAGAAGAAAAATTGAACAGATTTAAAACGTTGGAAAAAGCGAAAACAAACTGTGAAAAAAGGCGTCAAAAACTTTGAAAATATGTTGTTTTTTTTCAAGGTTGACGGGAAGACAACACAAGGGTTAAACAGATGATCCTCTTTGTTTCATCCAATATTATGTAGTCTCCGTATGAGCTGTTACCAGATGATACAGAGCTCAGCAGTGCAAATTAAATCGGTTTAAGAACTCCTTTGTGCCTGTATCACTTTTTTTTTTGTATCACAATAAAAAACAGGAGCCTAAGATAAGCAGAGGTTAGAGGCGGTACTGCAGTACAACAACCCACACACCCACTAATGCCTCAGGGTGTGTATTTTCATTTTATTACTCTTTAATGTTGTTTGTTTACTGGTGCTGTGTGCCCATGTGTGTTGACGGGTTTAAGTCAAATTTCCCCATAAGGTTCAATTAGGTATCAATCAAAACAGTTTCCAATTAATTCCAATTAAGACCCTCCTCCGCTCTGCAGGATGGTCTGGCAAAGTGAGACTAGATGGAATGTAACCAAGTATTTCCTCAAGACAATTGTACTTAAGCTCAAATTTGACGTATTTGTAATTTACTTTAGTTTTTTCTTTCCATGCGACATTCTATTTTTACTCCACAATGAAGCCAATCTGCAAGTGCCAAAAACTGCAGTTCATCAAGTAGCCACTTGAGGCTGGCAACCAAAAAGGAGTCAATCTCCATAGACCCCATGTTAAAATGCCCAAATTATGTTTACAGCCTGGTACAGTGAAATGTTTTAATCTCTAAAGCTAAGTTCACCATTTATGACAACTTTTGGGGGTAGTAGACACAGGAGGCTAGTCACTAGGCTGCAAGAAGTCCAAGAAGTATGCACTCGTTTGTAAAACTCTAATATTTATATTTACCGTTATATGTTAGCATTATTAGCATGTGACATAGCTAATTATACATAGACAAAAGGACTTAGAATTGGAGCCAAGGGGGTAAGCGTCTGTCAACAACCCATAGCTCCTATGGCGCCATTTTGATGCTAACAAGCCATCACCCGCCGTTAGCATTCCATTGACTGCCATTCATTTTGACGTCACTTTGACAGCGAATAACTTTACATATGAAGTGTTTAAAGACTTTATTTGTCCATTGTTTATTTCTAAAGAAACACAATGTATAAAAGGCTCCATTACCTTGTACCTCACGTTATGGCTCTGTAGCAGGCGTTTTTGTAAAAATAGGCTAACGATTGGGTCATAACCTCGCGACTTACTGTCGCGTTCTATTCACCTCAGAACTTGAGGTAAAAGTTGGAAACACGCCTCCTGACCTCGTATTTACAAGCTCTGAACTTGTACAACCTCGCAGTAGCCCGAGTTCAAAATCCAACATGGCTGCCCCCTGTATCAACAGTTGTGAAAGCTGCAGCAACATAAAGTTATAAGCACTTCTGTCTTATTTGTGTCACAGGCCTGTACAAGTTCTATCTGTGGAAATGTTACACTGTTGCATGCACTAAAAACGGCGTAATGTGTTGTTATCAACTGGTTGCTAACAATAGCTAACCGGGCTAGAGCTAATGAAAACAATGAAAATCCGACTTTTAAATAGAACGGTTTAATTACTAACGTTAACTAGCATTTTAGTTCGCAATGATGTTATCTCCTTACATATACCTACGCTCTCCGTCTCTGCAAGATTGGGAATGATTGAGATTTCTCTTGGCACAGCTACCAGAAGACTCGCTTCAGAACTCGAACCTCCTATGGCGCCATTTTGATGCTACAAAGCGATCACCTCCCGCTAGAATTCCATTGACAGCCATTCATTTTGGCGCCACTTTGACAGCGAATAACTTTACATCTGAAGTGTTTAAAGACTCTATTTGTCCATTGTTTTTTTTTCTAAAAAACACCACAATGTATAAAAGGCTCCATTACCTTGTATCTCACGTTATGGCTCCGTAGCAGACGTTTTTATAAAAATAGGCTAACGATTGTGTCATAACCAAAGTGCTTCTAATATCCTTCTGGTCTAGACCACACTCTATAATTTAGCCTACAGAAACCTAAAATGTCCTCCCAAAAGCATGCATTTGGGAAGACAGCTGTGAGGAAAATCTTCTTTTTAACAGGCAGAAACCTCAGACAGAACTTTACTCTCGGTGATCGGCCACGGCCACGACTGGTTGGGGTCTTTTTGGGGACCTGTATTTGATTATTTGATTTAGTTGTTTAACCTACCCACCTTTCTTAAGCACTAACCCTGATCCCTGATCCCTGCCCACAGAGCTGGTAGCTCTGTAGCTCGGAGGAGAGCCGGTCTGCCCCTCGATTCTGGCTGACTGGAGGTCAGTGGCTTCAGGCAGGGGGGCCTCCAAAGACCAACTGCTTTCTCCGCGCCTGATCTCTGCCATGGATGGGTCTCTGCCATAGACACTTACGTATAGTAAGTATACTTAAGTATACTTACTTATAGACCGCGGGCCCTGTGCCTGTTATGTATTATAAGAACGATGGAGGGCAGTAAAATCCCTATAAACTTCTAAACTGCTAAAAATCACAGAAGAAGAAGGAAAAAAACCCCGCCTTTGTTGTCTATTGGCCAATCAGGAGTCCACATCCCAAAACAGCTCACTGTACCTGTAGTGTGGTTCAGAAAGCAGCTAGTTAGCTAGCTAATATACTGGCAGAAAGCTAAAAACACAACACTTTATTTTGACTAGGTGCTCCTGAACATCACCCGGGTAACCAGCTCACACCACAGCTGCAAGCTGTACCATGGTCGGTGTTAAAGTGATCGGGAGCGACCCGGACTTCCAGCCGGAGTTAGCGGCCTCCGGCTCCAGGCTTGCTGTGGTGAAGTTTACAATGGCTGGGTAAGCTTACCAAACTGGCTTCCAGGCCGAGCGGCTAGCCGAGCTTAGCACTTTAGTCTGTCCTATCAACATGAGACTATAAAAACATCCAGAGCTCGTCATTTTTACTGTTTTATGGAGCTGACACGAGATGTATATAGGCTATACGGTATATGATAGGTGTAGCTCTCATTGGTAGGAAACCAAGGTTAGCATGCTATCGTTAGCCGAGTTAGCTAACTAGCTCTAATGCTTACAATGACATAGCAATATTACATTAACTTTGCTGCTGAGGGATCCTACGATTCTATGATGAAAAACAGCAACATTAGCAGCAATATAAATGTATTTAAAATTGTGTTTTATTTCACTCCCCACTGTAGCCAGTCCTTGTAGAGTTAGTTATATTTAACGGTTAGCTAGCTACACTTTCATTGTAACGTTAACGTTAGGTTACTTAGTAACGTCACTAGACGTTGAATTTAGTCTGTAGACTGTAAAGTTGGATGAAATTATTGAAAACGTGGCTAATGTAGCTTGTATCTTAGCTTATAATGATGTATTGTTATATTAAATCGTTACCTTGTGAGATTTATGAAAGAAATTAAGCAATTTCAACATTGTATAGGTTTAATCAAGCATATTGCACTAGCAAAGTTTATGTAAGTGTTATAACGTGATGTGTGACTATGTAGGCTAGCTACTAGCTATGTGTTAATAATGAGGAATGTTTAACGTTAAGAGTAATACTAGCTAGAGGAGTTACCACATTATAACAGTAAATTTAGCTCTTGGGAAGTTTTAATTATGAAACGTTTAAGTTTAACCAATTACGTTACCTCGTTGGGGTCGATATTAGCTGCGATGTATTGTATTGTCAGCCAATAAGTAGCACGAAATGTCAGTAACGTTACAGTATGTGATATATGTAATTTTGAAACAATGTCTCCATTACATAGTCCAGTTTGGGGGTGACGATGTACAACAGAGATGAGCAGAAAATCCTCTTATTTTAGAAGCTGGGACCAGCTAAAGTTTATAAATAAGTATGATGCATAACTGAAACCGTTCATTGATTATTTAAACGTACAATATGTAACTTTCTGCTGCTAGGGGTCTCTCAACCAAAACAACGGATGGTATACACGGACTTTTGATGACGTTTGGAAGTTGCGTGGAATTATGGGAGTTGTAGTTTTTAGTGTTAAACACCATCGCTGATTAGAATGCATCTGTTCATGGACGAGTTTACCCATTCAAGTGTATTCACGTTAAGTTTAGTAACGTTTATTCATGTCATTCTAATAAAATAGCTGCAGTTTCCCCAACATAATTATGTTTTTCTTGATTCGATTTTTATTGGTAGCTGACCCAAGGGGGTAAGATTCGCTTCAGAACGCGAGCCATCATGGCGCCATTTTGTTGCTAACAGGCCATCACCTCCTGTTAGCATTCCACTGACCGCCATTTTTTTTTTACGTCACTTGACTGAGAATAACTATTTGTCCGTTGTTTATTTCTAAAGAAACACCACAACGTATAAAAGGCTCAATTACCTTGTACCTCACGTTATGGCTCCGTAGCAGACGTTTTTGTAAAAATAAGCTAACGATTGTGTCATAACCACGAGACTTACTGTCGCACAGTAGAGGAATTACCGTATAGTACAGGAGAAGCTCGCAGGCAGTTTGGACTTCCATTAGCTGTTTAGGTTTAATTACTAATGTTAACTAGCATGTTAGTGATCAATAATTAGCCTGTGCTTATGTTATCTCCTTACATATACCTACACTCTCCGTCTATGTAAGATTGGGAATGATTGAGATTTCTCTTGGCACAGCTACCAGAACACTTACAACTTTCAGACACGTTGCTCACGTCACATTTACGCTGTCTCTCTCAGTTGGAGTCTGCGCAGTAAAGCTGGCCATCACCGGAAAAGTGCTTCTAATAGCCTTCACTGGTCTCCGTCCAGAGCAACGGGCTCTGTTGGTCCATTAATATATATGTCAATGAGCTGACCAGTTAGCTAGTGAGTCAGCAAGCTAATGGTGCGGTCTTTTTGTCTTGTAATCGCGACTAGTAGCTCAAGTCTCGAAAAACGAGAAACAAACTCGGGGTCCTCTGGGTTCAGACGACTTGACGAGTCGTATATACGACTTCGGGCGTTATTTTTGCAACTTCCGGTTCGTAACTCAGAAAAACGACTCGTAGATCGACTTCGGTGGACAAAAAGAACGCACATGCGTTCTTTTTGTCGGAATTAGAGGTCGTATATACAACTCGTCAAGTCGTCTGAACACGGAGGACCCCAAGTTCGTTTCTCATTTTTTGACACAAATGTGACGTCACACTCGAGCTACTAGTCGCGATTACAAGACAAAAAGAATGCACCATAACATATTAGCCAGCAGCTTAAACCACACTTTCACAAAATATTTCACATGTCAATGTCACCTTTTGGATGGTTTAAGCACCGGGCGGACAGGGTTTGTTGGAACGCTAGCTAGCTACTCAACGAGGCTGAGAGATGGGTGTGGGTGGGGATTGCCGTGGGAATAGCTAGCTAACTGTAAAGACAGCTAAATGCGATGAGGGGAGAAATTCGGCAGGGAGGAGATTTTCGGCACGAACACCGGAAAGTGCTAACTTAGATGTAGCTAATGTTATGGATGGCTGCTGTTGTGACTGTTTCCCGCCGCTTCATTAAACTGCCATTAGCGTCGTTAGCAACCAGCACTGGCGTTAAGTGCTGGTGGCTAAATTAGCATTAGATTAATCGTCTATCTATACAGTTAACGTTACTAGTGAACTTATTCGTGGGTTAGTCCAGTACTGTTAACCGTGGTCAAAACAATCATGCTAAAAATAACTTTATGAGCTTGTTGAACAATGTTGTAACCCAAGCATTAACGTTAGCTACTTGTCAACCAGCACATTGTAGTAACGTTAAGCTGGATCGATATTGATATTTATCAATAAATAAGGTCTCTGCTGTATTACTGTGTTGCAAAGTGGCATGTAATTAATCACAAAATGATGCTGTGTGGCAAAAAAAGCAGTAGTACGGCTACGAGTATTTCTTTCTGTGACATTGTATGATTTACAATTACTCTTGAACGTATCGTCTGGCTGAGTAACTAGACGGTGAAAGGTTATATGACGCCACTTACATGCGACTAAAGGAAACGTACCGTGTAAAATAAGAGATTTCTCTGGGTTTGCAATTTGGTGGAAACATTTGGGATAGTGTAAGAACACAACTACTTAAATTATATAACATAGGTATGGTTGTTTTTAGACATTTTAATGCAGACATTTTACATATTGTACCTTTTAATGTTGTCAGTGTTGTCAATGTTAAATGACTTGAAGATTAATTGACTAATCGTTTCAGCACTACTTGAGAGATGAAAGCAGATCCCTAACTCACTCTCCTCTGCCTCCTCAGGTGTCGGCCCTGTGTCAGAATAGCTCCGGCTTTCAACATGTTGAGTAACAAGTACCCGCAGGTCGTCTTCCTTGAAGTAGATGTTCATGTCTGTCAGGTAAGTCTGATCTACCATATCGTTTTCATCCAGAGTCCCGTCAAAGCTGGAGAAATGATTCAATAAGAACAATGTTTGGTAAACCACTTTCCACTGTAACCCCAGGTGTAGCATTTATATTTAACGTTTTAATATCTTATGCTGTTTTTGATTATTCTAGCATTGTCAGACCTCAGCTAAAGTCAGGTCTGAAATCTTTTTTTGGCCCTTTCAGACCAATGACAATCCTGTTCTGAAGTGATATTAAATGAAAAATGTAATAACTGAATTCCTTTAAGGAACCAACAGCAAAACAAATGGACCTGACAAACTTCATTCACTTATGTAACCTTTGCCTGTCAGAGACACAAATATGATTTTGGCGTAAATAATGAGGAAAAAAGGCTGCAAGGCTGCAAGCCTGCAGATCCAGCCTAGTATTAGCAGTTAGGTTAGACAAGGTTTTGCTAAATTCTTGAAACCATTTCTCTTTTTCTCAGGCAACAGCAGCAGCCAACAACATCTCAGCCACGCCAACGTTCTTGTTCTTCAGGAACCGGGTCCGGGTGGATCAGTATCAGGGGGCAGACTCGGCCGGTCTGGAGGAGAAAATCAAACAGCACACAGAGAATGACCCGGGAAACAGCGAGGACTCCGACATTCCAAAGGGATACGTGAGTTGACAATGTTACTGACACCTCTCTGCTGAAGGATCATGTGTGTGTGTGTGTGTGTGTGGATGTAATGTTAAGTTTTATAAATTGACCATCAACGTGTTTTAAATAGTCCTTTTTCGTTACTCTTGGAAATGTCCTGTAGAAAGTAAGAAATTATATCTGATGGGGAAAAACCAAGAAGCAAAGCAGCGTACACTTTGCTTCGAGATATGTTTGCCTTTTTATATCAGCGGAATAAGAAATAAGAGAATGTTGCATATATATAATATATGAAGAAGAAGAAATAAAAGTTTAAAACGGAACAAGGCAATAAGTATGTACAGTATTTGTGCGACACAGAGAAAATGTCAGCCACACAAATATGTAATTGTAACATAAAGGCAGGAATAGACCCAGGAGTTGAGTTTGTTTTGCTTCTTTTTCAGATGGACCTCATGCCTTTTGTCAGCAAAGCTGGCTGTGAATGCCTCAATGAGAGCGACGACTGCGGCTTCGATAACTGCTTAATTAAAGACTCCACCTACATGGAGTCTGACTGCGATGAACAGGTACGAGCTGTCCAAAATCTGCCCAAATGTGTGATCTTGCAATCACAAGAATGAAGAACAATTCAGTCAGTTCATGCATTTCTCACATACGTTTGTCATTTTTCCCAGTCCCAAAAAGTTGTGCAAAAAAAAAAAAACAAGCAGGTTGGAAGCATGTTAGCAATTTCTTTTAATCACCCCAATTTCAACACAAAACATGTCTCCAACAAGCCAAAAGTCTCGCAGATTCTGTATGTAATTGCATATGGGATTTTATTTCCCCAATAAGTTGTTGTCAATCAGAGATTTTTCCCAGCGGTCCGCTTCAACACTGGATCTAGCCTGTTTTTCAACTTTTTGTCATCTGCATTGGTCGATCAAAGACATGCGATCACACATGACATGCAGCATGTAGTCAGTCTCATTCTGCTGATTTACTTTGTAGCGGCTAATGTAACCCTAAACTGTGATAGCAGGGCCAGAGCTGGGGAGATACTTTACAGTGGAGGTTCTAGTTGCGAACAGTTTATTTTTTTTATGTAACCTGTAGCCTCACAAACCCATACCATGTAGTTGGCTAACAATGTGCTCCTGCAGGGTTTTCCCTACCATTAAAAGGCTTAGGCGAAGCACCCGAGCCGTTTTGGGCAGCACCTAAGCCAAATTAATGTAACTAATGTGGAGCTGCTCAGTGGCCAGCAGATCAGACTGTGGTTGTACTGGGCAGCTTCCAGGTATGAATGTGGAACTGTGTGAATGTGATCAGGGCGGTCCTGCAAAAGAGAGGCTGCCTCTCAGTGAACCTCCCCTGAATAAATAAAGGTTAAATAAAAATAAAAATAAATAACTTTTCTCAGATGATTGTAGTTGATCCCCAGCAGACTGAGAGGGTTATTAATTGATTGTCTGCTCTAGATTTTCCAACGTTTTAGACACAGATATGGTAATAATAATGGTCCAAAATGATATGAAATAGCTTCTTCTTTTCTTTTTTTTTAACTTAACATTTTCTTGAGGAAGGACCTCTAACCCCCCCGCCAAATTCGTTCGTCTAAGTCTTTCACAAGCCTAGGGGAAACACTGGCTTGGTCTGTAAGAAGCTAGTTAGCCGAATATGCTAACAATTGCGTTTTGTGGCAGATAAACAACTCCTGCCTGTTTACCTGCCTGATAAATTGTAAGTTGTCTAATACGTTGCTGTCCTTTTCAATCTTGTCTAGTTGCTGATAACTATTGCCTTCAACCAGCCTGTGAAGCTCTTCTCTATGAAGCTACTATCTTCAGATTTTGGTGAGTTTTTATGCTGCTCTGCACTTAGTTAATAATTACTAACAGGGCGCCCGGATAGCTCAGTTGGTAGAAGGGGCGCCCATATATAGAGGTTTACTCATTGACGCAGTGGCCTGGGTTTGACTCCGACCTGTGGCCCTTTGCTGCATGTCATTCTCCCTCTCTCTCTCCTTTAATTTCTTCAGCTGTCCTGTCAAAATAAAGGCTGAAAATGCCCAAAAAAGTATTTTAAAAAAAAACATTATTAAACATAATTAATCTGAATCTCTCATCTGGAGGTATTGCGAATATTCAGTTCCCCGATAACGAATTTCCTATCCTTTGCTCCGTTTTCCCTTCCCTCCCTCCTTCCACCCTTCTCTCCCAATCCTTTCCCCCTCCTTTCTCTCTGCTCTTATTTCTTCTTCTTCTCGTCCTTCTCTGCGTTAGCCCAAGCCCCTAAGGTGGTGAAGCTGTTCATTAATCTCCCCCGGTCGATGGGTTTCGACGACGCCGAGCGATGCGAAGCCACTCAGACTCTGGAGCTGTCGGAAGAAGACTACAAGGAGGACGGGTTGATTCCTCTGCGCTACGTCAAGTTCCAGAATGTCCAGAGTGTTACGGTAAGGAGCAGATTAACGTGCAGAACTGCTGAAACCGAGCCGTGGTTAGACTTGAGACAAAATGTCTTATTCAATGTATTGAAATGCACTGGCTAATGTAAAGACGTTTACACACTGGGGACGTTTTTTTTTTTTCTAGCGATTAATCCACACGTCAGTATAATTTTTCAAACTGTTGTTTTTGTCATGAGAATGCAGATATTATGTGGCGATAAAGCTATTTAATTTTTTTAAGTGCATTTTTCGGGGCTGTCGCACCGCGAATAAAAACATCAACCAATCCCATTGTGTTGTTGACTTATTTTGAGGATCATAACACAACAACACAAGGCTGTACAAACGGGGAACATTACTTTCAACCTTGAGAAAGGCAGCGTTTTACCAGAGACACTCTCCGTTTCACTCTATATACAGTCTATGGCAACATTGCGTAACTGTTAACCAGAGGGAATTAAATTCCTCAAGAGTATTTTGCTTAAAGGAAACTCAGTAGAATAGCTTATTATAGCTTAGTGTTAGTTTTTCCTGCTTCGGATCCCGACCGTGGTCCACCCAGTAGCCAGAGAAACAAGACACGGGAAACCTCCGGTGGTCTGGAGGAGCTGCAGCATGTATTTGTGCTCAAACTACAGACTCTAGCTACGGTACATTCACTTGATATCTTCACCGCTACGCGTTAACTCTCCTCTGCTCCGATCGCTCGCTCTCGTCCGATCACACCACGTGGACCGTCACTTTCTCACGTTCGCTTCACCAGCATCCCCAGAAGGACCTCAAACTGCCCCACCAACATGGTAGATGAGCTGGCACCAATACTCAAATCTTTTATTGAACAACTGTCTCGAATGTGCATCGCTGCCGGTATGAATAGTTTTGATGCAAAACTAGGGCTGGGCGTTGTGAAATACGAAATATCACGATATTTTTGACCAAATACCTCGATATCGATACCACAAAAATATTATAGTGTTGACTAATGGTGCTTTCACAAAATATTTACACAATGAGATTTTTGATAAATAATCATCAGTAATGTGGATATAATGACTAAGTCATTGAAAATGACATCACTTTACTGTAATGTAGCCTTTAAAACCAGGAAAAGAAAACACTTATGCCATATTACAATATTACGATATCCAAAATCTAAGACGATATCTAGTCTCATATCACGATATCGATATAATATCGATATATTGCCCAGCTATATGCGAAACATTTGCAGGCGATGCTTTGTCGGTATGACTTTTTTGCTGTGTCATCACCATTAATATCTATACAATGTGTTTATGGTGAAATTGTTCACAAGAAGTTCTTCATAGATCTAGCTTCTAATTGTTACTCACAAAGTGCACCAGATTGATGCATTTAACTTTCAAATGTACAAAACTTTATTCTGGGTGCGCATGCCCACAGACACCCCTAGAGGGTCCAAGGTCCACCACAGTCTCACAGAATCCCGTGGGAAAGCTGCAGGACCAGGTTTCACTCTGCTTGGAATTGTGCCGTTTTTGAGCGTGCTACCTACTTCATTTTCAACTGGGTTACGATGTATATTGATGGTATTTGTCATGTTTTTCTCCCCCTTTACTAGTTGTTTGTCAAGTCAAACCAAGGAGATGAGGAAACGACAAAAATCAACTACCTGACATTCATAGGCACTCCAGTACAGGCCACCAACATGAGCGACTTCAAAAGGGTATGGAACAGTTAGAGCACCCCAGACTCATCAATGTTCAGATATGAATGAGTGTTTTGTACTCAACATGGTGGATCATTTTATTCTGTTGCCATTGTAGGTTGTGGGAAAGAAAGGAGAGAGTCACTGAGCAGGTGAACCAACAGGAGGATGAGAAGAAGAGGAAGAGGAAGAGGAGGCTGCAGATACATCCAAGGACTGTACCTCTGCCAAAGCTGCCACACTCTGCTGTGCCACACAAAAGAAACCCACAGCCTTCAGCGGACCTCCTCAAGCTCTAAATGAATTCTCCGTCTGTGGAGACTATAAATCATTTGTATTGTAATTCTGATGAAAATCACTGTAAATAAAACACAATCCTTTTTCAAGGGAAAGTGTGTTGTGTCTGTTTTCTGTGGGAGCAGTAGCAGTGAATATGGCACTGGTAGCAATACAGATAGTAGCATGTGTGGATGTAGCTTGGACATCAGTAATATAGGCAACAAGTGCAGCACTCTCTGTATTACGGATAAATAACACATTTAGTTGTCAGTGCACTTTGCAGCAAACTGCCCAGAAATTGTTGTTATTGCAGGTTTAAAGTCTGTTTAAATAACTAACCAAGTACAGTACAGTTTTCATGGTTCTAGGAACCTGAAGTTTCTTTCTTCCAAATTAATTAATAAAGTTGATTTTTCAAGGGAAAGTAGTTCTCAGAACAAAGTGCAGACAGGGTGTTTAGAGCAGATGTGAAATCCAAACTGTGAGTCAGAAGTACAAGTTTCTCTTCTTTTGGACTGTAATCTCCGACCTCAGCAATTAAACATTTAAGTACATTTAAATGTAATATATATTGCCTACAGTACAGGTATACCTACGTATTAATACGTACAATATTAAATACATATTGATCAGTGTGTACTTCATAATGTGTTACTTCTCCAACTGATTCAACCTTTGCTCAGCCTGTGTGGGTGTGTACGACAGGGATTGATTGACAGTTTATGACCTATCCTATGCAGTATTTGCACACCTGTCATACACCTTTATTTCATAAGGATAGGGGGGGGGGCTATAAACACACGATGCCTTTTTCTCTTCCTGGAATGAATCAAGATCATAGCCCTCGCTCCTCCTCCTGCCCTCAAACAGCCAATCCCCTCCGTCCATGTATTTCCTGCTTCCTTTCCCCTCCACTGTCCTGCCAGTATTGATGAGCGGACCGACTCTTTTCAAAGAATTGGTTCCTTAGAGTTGATAAATGGAAATGTATCAAAGCTTTTAAACCTTTCGAGTTTAGCAAACTACAGCGTCAGTTTATCAGTGATACAGTCCGTTCAAGTAGTGCAAGTCAGTTTTCTACAACAAGGCTGCTGCATTTGTTTGCATATTTGTTCGTTCATTTCCGCCCATCACTATTCAATTCAAATTGCTTTATTGGCATGAATGTCAGAAATAACAATATTGCCAAAGCATCAAGGATAATAATGAAGAAATACATACATACAATTAATTGAGTAAACTAAAATAGCCTATATACATTTAAAAAAACAAAACAGGAAATCAACAACAGCATATCAATATACAGTAAAATCGCTAGTGTCAACGTAAGAAAGAAAACAAAGACAAAAGCAAAAAAAAAATTATCAGCCAGTGTGCATATGAGTGTAACCAGTATTGTGCAAGAGCTGACTGTAATGTATAAAATTTATAACTAAATAAATTTGACGTTATGATGTTATAGTATTTCCACATGTGACGTGTCTTAGGTTGTAAGCAGACATTGTTTTATTCAGTCCACAAGGGGGCGCTTTAGTTTAATTGTTGTGTTGAGACTGCGGAAGCAGCGAGGTATTCAGAAGTCAAGATGGCGTTAACAGAAATGTAAACTATTGTAACGGGGCGTTTCTCAATACCAAGAATGCAAACTAAGGACTTGTGTTCTTGGGGAGAACGCTCTTGCTGGTTGTTCTTGGAAGAATTAACTCGCAAGTTCACAAGCACAGAAAACGCTGTTAACAGTTTGAGACGATGCGTTCTTCCTGTTATTGCTCAACACTCCCAGCACAGAGGCTACCTGCAAGGCTCCAAAATAACACATAGATATAAAAACCACAACAATATAACCACTTTGTATTAAAACAATCTCCGGACAAGAAAACCTCATAATGCTACAACTATTGCAATAATATTGAAAAATAAAACTAATTGACCTTTAATTTTATTGTTTATGGTTTAGCTCAAACACCCCTTACTTATTCAAAAGAGTGGAACGCGATACCTGTTATCAGTGTATAAGTTTAAGTCAGTTTAAATTAAACAAATAAATAGGCATATGCACTGGTGTGTCCTATGTGTTCCTATTAGTCTTATGTGGAATTATTATTTCTATATTATTGTAGTGCACTGTATATGTCCAGGGAGATGGAAATTAGAAATTCTAATTATAAAGGTTGGTGTCTCCCCTTTAGTCTACATAACATGTCATAGCATGTTACCACTTTATGTACAACTGTTCATTTAGGCTATCATAAAGACTGAAACTCAACTTCTAATAAATCAGAAAACAAATACACCAAAAATATGAACTAACTACAAAATATAATGTAGGCTATAGCATATGGCATAATTTAAACAAGTCTCCCGAAAAGAAACGGGTGTAGGCCTATCTCATAGACTAATATTATACAGTCTATCTATGGTATATCTCTCCTCTGCCTGCTGTGCTGTGTGTGTGTGTGTGTGCTTGTTGAGTTTAACTCCGAAAAGACAGTTAACCACGTGTGTTGTGATATTTACACAAACGATCCGAAACGGCGAAATAAAAGCCTCTTATTCACGGAACCGGTCTAAAAGAACTCCGGGGTCAAACAGCGGGGTCTCCGAGTGCGACTGTCCGAGCGCCGAGCTGGTGGCCCCGGCAGGCGCAAGCTGGCGGCCGCGTCAATTTATGGAGCTCCGAAAACTCCGAAAACTTTGGAGCAAATTGTCAATTCGGCAAAGATTTTCGCAAGACTGCCTATATTCGAAATATAAACGGTTCACTTCTCGCCTAAAATGTTCTCAGAAGTGAATTTAGTGATGAATAAGATGGCGAAAATTGTTAAAATTGTCCCGTTTTTGGGCTGTCTATGTACTGGAAATCCAACCATCATTGAATGCCGAAATGAATGTTGGGATACAGGTGCTGCGAAGTTCATACAAGTTACCAACTGATGTATCCTCGGTAAATGTGCGTGTCAAGAATACATCCGGGAATTTTAACTGTTTTTGGTGAAATGCGAACTTGTGTATTGGGACAGTACTTTGGCAACACGAGATGACGTTTCACAGGGACACAAGAACACAAGTCAATAGAAGAACACAGATTGGGAAACACCCACGGAGATTTAGAAATTCACTAGAAGTCTAAAATAGGGTGACCATACGTCCCGGTTTGACCGGGACAGTCCCGATTTTTAAGTTAATGTCCCGAGTCCCGACAAAAGCCTGTCGGGACGCTAATATGTCCCGGTTTTAGGAGGAGCGGCGTCAGCCGATTTTGCCGGGGCTTCAGCCCCGAATGTTTTGAGTGTAGCCCCGAATGTAACTTTGTACAGATTATTTTTCCGAGGCGAATACAACGGGCAGCTACGTGCGGGGTCCCACCATGCTGTGTTGGTTGCCATCACCTAGCAACCGTCTCTCCGTGGAAAGCTGTTAAAGCCGGGTGAAGTTTTCGGAGGAATCCTAGCCAAATCAGTGTAATACATTGATGCCATCAACACAAAGTTAAGGAGCGCAATACTAATGATTTAGTTTAAAGTTCCTGTGACGTGACGTTTCCAGTCTATGGTTCAGACACAGACACACACACGGAGCTCTGAAGAAGACCTGTGCGTCTCTTTGTGTCCACTCTCTCTGTAAAATGCAGCGCAGCCTCAGGTTATAACGGGTGCGGTCTACTGTTGACATGCTGCAGTAGATGTGTTGCGTTTGTGCTCCGTGTATTTCTGAAGTAGATTCGGTTTTCCACCTCCGATCTCTAGCTAAACTCTTTGTCTCATTCAGACACCCAAACAGGGCTCTGTGTCTGTTATGTTTTTATATTTGGATTGTAATCTATTTTTCTTTTTACATAAAGATATTTGCAGAATACATTGATTGAGAAAAAGTTAGTTTTAGCTCCCGGAAATCCGGGAGCTAAAACCGGGACACTTTGCGTGTGACCGCAGTGCTTGTGCACGCGCACACGCTTTTTAATGTGAACATGTGCCAGCCGAGGTCAGACGTATTTTTTTCATTTTTTTGATCATAGGCATAAATGGGTTTTTTTTTTCAGTAAAATTAACAAAATTGCAGCAACAGCCTTTTTCATATTGAGACTTTTCTAAAAAAAGATTTTTTGAAGTGTTACTGATTCCAATAACACCAAAAGAATTAAAATGATTGAAAATTTTGAGCATTAAACACTTCATTTCCTGCATTCTGGTGAATTTTTATGCACCTATTTCTAACTTTTTCTCAATCAATGTATTCTGCAAATATCTTTATGTAAAAAGAAAAATAGATTACAATCCAAATATAAAAACATAATGGAATGTATTGAAGTAAGGCTAACAGGCATTCTGTATTGCTTTCAAATATTTATTCTCCTTTGGATGGACTTTTCTAATTATATCTGAGTCAGCACACATGTAGACTAGGAATCATTTACTCCCCCCTCCTGTTTTGCTCTTTTGTTGTTAATGTATTAATAAACCCCTGGACTGTAATATGTGTTTGAGCAATGTCCAAAACTTTGTGCACACTCAAAATACAGTATATATGTGTTCTCTGTGATTTGGAGGAGTCGTGATTTTGAGAAAAATAAAGTTATAATAGGCTATTACAAGAATAAAGTCACTGTATTTCAGAAATCTACCTGCACCATAGTCTGCTGTGCATTACGTGAGTAGCTCTCAGACCTTCTGACAGACACAGAGCCCTGTTTGGGTGTCTGAATGAGACAAAGAGTTTAGCTAGAGATCGGAGGTGGAAAACCGAATCTACTTCAGAAATACACGGAGCACAAACGCAACACATCTACTGCAGCATGTCAACAGTAGAGCGCACCCGTTATAACCTGAGGCTGCGCTGCATTTTACAGAGAGAGTGGACACAAAGAGACGCACAGGTCTTCTTCAGAGCTCCGTGTGTGTGTCTGTGTCTGAACCATAGACAGGAAACGTCACGTCACAGGAACTTTAAACTAAATCATTAGTATTGCGCTCCTTAACTTTGTGTTGATGGCATCAATGTATTACACTGATTTGGCTAGGATTCCTCCGAAAACTTCACCCGGCTTTAACAGCTTTCCACGGAGAGACGGTTGCTAGGTGATGGCAACCAACACAGCATGGTGGGACCCCGCACGTAGCTGCCCGTTGTATTCGCCTCGGAAAAATAATCTGGACAAAGTTACATTCGGGGCTACACTCAAAACATTCGGGGCTGAAGCCCCGGCAAAATCGGCTGACGCCGCTCCTCCTAAAACTGGGACATATTAGCGTCCCGACAGGCTTTTGTCGGGACTCGGGACATTAACTCCAAAATCGGGACTGTCCCGGTCAAACCGGGACGTATGGTCACCCTAGTCTAAAAGCTACTTTGTCATGTCAGAGTTTTATTCCAGAACTTTACACTGACCAGCCCTATTCACTGCATATCAGCAGGCGTATTGCGGATGAAGAAAACTTACTGCGTATTTGTTTCGAGGGCAGTGGTTATCTGAAAGTGAAACTGGTGACGTTCACTGTCTCTGAGAGGTGAAATGGCGCAGCGAGGAATTCAGATGGACCAGGAAAAACTCTGCTGCTCGATCTGTCTGGATCTACTGAAGGATCCAGTGACTATTCCCTGTGGGCACAACTACTGTATGAGCTGTATTAAAAGCCACTGGGATGAAGAGGATCAGAAGGAAATCCACAGCTGTCCTCAGTGCAGACAGACCTTTGGATCGAGGCCTGCCCTGGGGAGAAACACCATGTTGGCAGATTTAGTGGAGGAACTGAAGAAGACAGGACTCCAAACTGCTCCGGCTGATCACCGCTATGCCGGACTTGGAGATGTGGCCTGTGATTTCTGCACTGGTGGGAAAGTGAAAGCTCTCAAGTCCTGTCTGCAGTGTCTGGTCTCTTACTGTGAGCAGCACCTCCAGCCTCACTATGAAGTTGTTCCATTAAAGAAACACAAGCTGGTCGACCCCTCCCAGAAGCTCCAGGAGAACGTCTGTACTCATCACAACGAGGTGATGAAGATTTTCTGCCGCACTGATCAGAAATGTATCTGCTATCTGTGCTCCATGGATGACCATAAAGGCCACGACACAGTTTCAGCTGCAGCAGAAATGACTGAGAGGCAGAAAGAGCTCGGGTTATGTCTGCAAAAGATCCAGCAGAGGATCCAAAACAGGGAGAAAAATGTGAAGGTGCTTCAGCAGGAAGCGGAAGCTATCAATCACTCTGCTGATAAATCTGTGGAGGACAGCGAGAAGATCTTCAGAGACGCCAAGCAGCAGATCAGATCTCGTCAGAAAAAGGAAGTGGCTCACGTCAACGAGCTTCAGGAGAGGCTGCAGCAGGAGATCACTGAGCTGAACCGGAAGCTCGCTGAGCTGGAGCAACTGTTAGACACAGACGATCACATCCAGTTCCTGCGCAATTTCATCTTGCTGTCGCGTCTTAGTGAAGCTACAGACTCACCCGGCGTCGATAGCCGTCCTCTGAGGTACACTGAGGATGTGACTGCGGCTGTGTCAGAGGCCAGAGATAAACTACAGGACATTCTGAGTGAGGAATGGACCAACATGTCGCTGACAGGGACTGAAGATGTTTTACTGCCACAAGCAGAACCCAAGACCAGAGCTGAATTCTTACAATATTCATGTCAAATCACACTGGATCAGAACACAGCATACAGGAAATTTATGTATTGCATTGACCTACAAGCAACACATGAATATGATAATTATCATCAAAATAACTTTTATGGTAACCCAGACAGTTTTACTGACTGGGCTCAGGTTTTGTGTAGAGAAAGTCTGACTGGACGTTGTTACTGGGAGGTGGACTTAAGAGGGACAGGCATTTTTGTAGCAGTTGCATACAAGAATATTAGCAGAGCAGGAAGAGAAAGTGCATTTGGACACAATGACAATTCTTGGGCATTACAGTGTTTCCATTATGGTTATGAATTCAGACATAACAACATCAGAACTTCTGTCTCTGGTCCTAAGTCCTCCCGAGTGGGGGTGAACCTGGATCACAGTGCAGGGGTTCTGTGTTTCTACAGCGTCTCTGAAACCATGACCCTCCTCCACAGAGTCCAGACTACATTCACTCAGCCGCTCTGTCCTGGACTTGGTGTACATCATGATGGCGATTCTGCTAAAATCTGCAGAGCTTCAAACACAGAGGACTGAAATCCACAGAGACAAGACAACACAAATGAAAACTTATAATAGGGTTTACGTATGTAGCGATATGTCTCATTTAGACATAGTTGTTATCACAAAAGTTAAATATGTGCATGTGTGATTAAATGTGAAAAAAATGAAGGTTGGTTTAAAATGTGTATAAATGAATAAAATACAAATAGAAAACTAAAAACACAATTAGTTTGGGATATTTCTTCGTTTAAATCTGTGTAGTGAGAAGGTAATAAGTAACTTGTGATCTTCGTTTCTGTAAAGTAGTTAAGGATCGTCTGAGATTATCTTCTGATATTTGAAGGAAAAGTAGCAATTTAATCTCTGGCAATAAATAACTGAACACAATAAATACATGTTATTATTGATATTGTCATATAGACCTCTCAGAACTTTGCCGGTTGTAACAAATTTGCTGTGATTATTGACCATCATATAATAAAATTGAATTGAATTGAATAGTAGTTCTAGCTTGATGTATGTTTGTATTGTTGCTGTAATATTTGCAGCTCTCTGTTTTGCTGCATGGGCTTCAACGGAGTGTCACTATAAGTACCGGTATTTTCTTTGTCACAGCATTTTAATATATCAAACATTAAATAAATATTTAAACCTTTTTGTCAATCAATATTTTTTGACCCCCATTCCCAAACTCCTTAAAATGTCCATCCATCCATCCATCTTCGTCCGCTTATCTGGTGTCGGGTCGCGGGGGGAGCAGCTCCAGCAGGGGACCCCAAACTTCCCTTTCCCGAGCAACATTAACGTCACTGAACTAAAAAAACATTTGTATATTTTTCTGTGTATATTCAACATGATCAGTTTTTCCCTAATGTGCGTTGTATTTTTGTATAGTAATGCCTCATACTCTTTGTGTTTTATTTATTGTATTTCGTAAAAGCAGATTTATGTCGTGTTGATTGTACGTACTGAAGACTATTAGGCCCACAGGCGAAAAAATGTATTGGGTTCTGAGTAGAGATGGTCCGATATCGATACCAGTATCGATATCTCGGCTCTGATACTGCCTAAAACGCTGGTATTGGTATCGGGAAGTACTGGAGTTTATGCACCTATCCGATACCACGTAATAAAGCCCTGAAGAAAATCTACGTTAAAGTAGTTTATTTATGTTCTTTTTCCGTTATAACTGACTGTCAAACTGGAGAATAAAAGAAAGTTCTGTGGCATTCATTGTTTGTGTTTGTTCATGTTTCACAAAGAGTTTAACCTGAGCCAGACCGACAACAAAGATAGAAATCATATCACATCACAGGGATAGTAGTATACAGTTGTTAAAACATAATAAAATATAAGACACACTGGTATCGGATCGGTACTCGGTATCGGCCGATACGCAAGCTTCACGTATCGGAATCGGTATCGGGAAGCAAAAAATGGTATTGGGCCATCTCTAGTTCTGAGTTTAAAGTCAGAATTCTGACTTTTGGCCCTAATCCTCTTCCCTACAATCAGCACATGACATAAATCTGTTTTAGCAGAGAAAAGAAATGTAAACTTAAAAAAGAAATTGACTTAAAAAAAAGGTCAGAATTCTGACTTTACACTCAGAACTCAAATACATTGTTCACATGTGGCCCTACTCCTCTTGTCTGTGATGTAACCAGTTAACTGACAAGGAACCCCACCAATTGGATTTGCTGTTATGGGAAGTGACGTTTACACGCTCGCCAATCAGTGAACTGTGCCGAAAGCCTTCCTTCGATTCCCCCGAGCTGCGGCTGGGCTGATGTAAAGTTACATTTTCCGCAGCTGCTGAATCAGAGCGGAATATACGCCACCTACAGTAGATTCTGGCGTTTCATTTCCATTTTTTTGAATAAATATTCTTCAGTTTCCACTTCTCAGCGGACTGTCGTAACACCTGGTCTGACATGGCGACGGAGATAACGAAAGGTGTGGAACAGGTCTCAGTGGGTAAGAAAGAAATAGCTAACCTGAGCTAACAAGCTAGTGAGCTAACTCCCAGATAAACGTGTGTCCAGCATATTGCATCAGTTGCAGTGCTGCAAGCAGTTAGCATATAAGCTAACGCTAATTTCTGATTCTGTAGCTAGGTGTCTGATTCGATATCAGGTTTACACCACAGTCACTTAGCGCTAACTTAGCATGCGATGCCGATTAAAGATACAAAATTAGCCAGACAGAGGAAACCGTAAGCTAAATATTTAACCAATGACAGCTGTCAGTTGCCTGTACAGCAGCTAAGGGGCTGCGTCAGTCAGTTAACCCGGTGTAATTTTTGCTTTGTAATTTTACTGTCTTTTAGTCAACGATGTAAAAATAAAAAATATTATTAGATTTATTTAGAAATTATAAGATTAGTCTGTATGTATTCTATTCTTAACACATCTCATCTAACGTTATTTTTATGTCTCTGAGTCCGTACCAAGCTAAAAGTCTGGTGGCTGTTAGTAACTGCCTCCTTAAGCTCTGACTGTACCTTACTAAATGAATGAATGAATGAAGGTTTATTCGGTTACTAAACATATAACATAATAAAAGTACAGCAAGTTCATTACAAAAAAGGGTGGTAACCGAAAAGGTGTAGGCTGAAGCCATAGCTTATTACGCCTACCCTATTTACAAAACAACATCTACCCATTAGAAGTTAAACATAAACAATACATGCATAAACATATCTCATATGCATGCACATATACATACAACATACCTATACGATAAAGGAAATGGAGGAAAAATGAAAACGGTTTACTAAAGCTGCAGATGACTAAGCTCTTTAAAATGTGCATCCATCAATATTGCTTCAGGAGGCAGAAGTTCAAAACTTACTCATCCTTCAGCGAAAACAGTGGCTGATGTACTGATGACCAAAAATGAAAGAGATAAGATAAAATAGACTTTATTAATCCCACACTGGGGAATTTACTGTGCTAAAGCAGCTCAAAAGACAAAACATGTACACACATCAGAATAACACAAATACATTAAGAAGACATAGGAGAAAAAATATATATAAAGTAAAAGAAATAGTGTGTGACCATAGTCAAACAGTTCCTACTGAAGATGTAAATCTGGAATCAGAATCAGCTTTATTTGCCAAAACAAACAGACAGTAAGAAATATAAAAATACTGTTAAGTATACAGTATAACAATACAATAGAATTTACAAGAAATATACAATAACAATTGAAGAGAGGGAAGGAATAGTGCAATATCAGTGTAGTCTGAGATTTAAGTTTAAATATAAATGTAGTGCAAGGCAGTGCAGTGCACTGGTAATATATTAATAACAATATTGTAATTGTAAGATTGAACAATACGGGGCGCCTGGTTAGCTCACCTGGTAGAGCGTGGGCCCCATGTACAGAGGCTTAGTCCTCGCCGCAGCGGCTGCAGGTTCAATTCCAACCTGTGGCCCTTTGCTGCATGCCATCCCCCTTCTCTAGCCCCCCTTCATGTCTAAGCAGTCCTATCGAATAAAGGCCTAAAATGCCAACAAAAAAAATCTTATAAAAGATTGAAATATGCATGAGGTAGATGAGCAGAACAGTGTTGATTGGCTTTGTTCAGTTGGACAGCTGGAAACTGCTAGAAACTATACTTTTTAGCAAATGGTACACAAAGAAGAGTACATGTTAAATCCAGGGTTCCCCCAGGTATTTAATATGAGTGAGAGGGAGTTCTGCATAGGGCTGGGCGATATGGAGAAAATCAAATATCACAATATTTTTGACCATATACCTCGATATCGATACCGCAAAGATATTGTAGTGTTGACTATTGGCGCTTTCATAAAATATTTACACAATGAGATTTTTGATAAATAATCATCAGTAATGTGGATGTAATGACTAAGTGGGTAAAGGTAAATACGGTAATAGAACAGCTAGAACAGGCTGGTAAGTTCAGAAAATGACATCACTTTACTGTAATGCAGCTTTTAAAACCAGGAAAAGACAACACTTATGCCATATCACGATATTACGATATCCCAAATCTCAGACGATATCTAGTCTCATATCACGATATCGATATAATATCGATATATTGCCCAGCTCTAGTTCTGCGTCTCACTCTGCCTCTGCTTCACAGGTGAGATGTATGTATCGGACAAATGTGGCAGTGACCAGGATGGGGACGGCACGCAGCAGAAACCCTTCAAAACTCCTCTCAAGGTAGAACGGTCATGTATGTTATATGTTGTTGTTTCCAGGCACGTGTTTCAAACGGTAGTAAAAATAGTAGGCATATTATTGATATTTGCCTCACTGGTTGGTCCAGTTGCACTGATTTGTCCGTCAGCATCTCACTCTGTTTATGAACAAATCCTCACAGGCTCTGATGTTCGCTGGGAAGGAGCCGTTTCCGACCATCTACGTAGAATCACAGAAGGAGGGAGAGGTTGGTTTAAAAAAAAATATATATATAATTTCCTTATTTTCACTTATTTTCATATCAGCGTACTATATACACATGAAATTATTCTGTCTGGTTTTAGATAGTGTAGAAAATCCTCACTTTTGACTTTGCAGGCTTTATTCCGACCAGAGCTGCAGCGTCTGTTTTCACTAGTTCATATATTACACACTATCATCTGCCGAAGGTTTTTGCCACTGTTCAGCTGCACCAGTTTTTGACTGCAGTAAAAACTTGCCGAATCAGGTCTTGGTGCCGCTTGATACAGTAGATGCACAATAGATAAGCTGCACTAGACCTCAACAAGTTCAGGTTTATACTTGTATTTTGGGTTTCTACTAAACATGTTTACATGCTTTAATGTTCACACATTATATTTCTTATTATCACCCTTTTGTCTGAAATGCTACTTTTTAGCGCCTCTCTTTTAAAGATTTTTTTTGTTTTTTTTATTAGACAGGACAGCTAGGTGAGAAATGAGAGGGGGGGGAAAGATGCAGGAAATCGTCACAGGTCGGACTCAAACCCTGGACCTCTGCGTCGAGGCATAAACCTCCTATGTAAATGTGCGCCTGCTCTACCAACTGAGCCAACCCGCACAACGCCTCTCTTTTAAAGTCGCCCTCCCAATTAGCCCAGTCCGCTCTGATTGGCTGGCGTGAGCCTGCATGTGACACATAGGAAGGGAAGCCAAATCTGAATGGTTGAATCCCATGTTTTTTTGACAAAGGCAGACCACAAATAACTGACTGGGTTGTCTTATTTTCGTTGTTTTATTAAGTTTGTGGGTCGGTAGGCACTCCTGATACCCACGTGTATGTGCACAGACACTGAAAAAGTGAGTTTTTCATGGTACGTCCCCTTTTAAAGTAAAGAAGAAAAAAACGTTGACGTGTAATCCACTATCTCTGGATGCCCAAGAATAAATTGACACACTTTATATGTTGCTTTCAGTCTGTTCATAAGTGTTTCTCCTCTGTTTCTTCCTCAGCGTTGGGCCGTGATCTCTAAGACGCAGATGAAGAACGCAAAGAAGGCCTTTAACCGCGAGCAGATGAAGTGCGATGCCAAAGAAAAGAAGGAGGTGCGTTGGCTTCACATCTCCTGCGAGAGCAACGAGCTAGGATTCATGTCTGTACGATCAAGAAGCAGATGCGGCGTTTTTAAATGTTTGCTCCATGTCTGTTGTGGCAGGCAGAGGACAACGACAGGAGAGAGAAGAACATTGAAGAAGCCAAGAAGATAATCATTGAGAACAACCCCAGCCTGCCTACGCCTGAAACGGTCAGACATAACGTTTCTACCATTTTATCCGTGTCTGTATCTAATGTCCTCATTGGATGTTGGTAGAACTGCTAAAACCTTTTCATTTAATGACTTTTTGTCAAAGGTTACACTTAATCTTAAACTTCATTCTAAGTGTTTATCACCGTATTTGTCATTAATCACAACTCCACATTTAAAGCATGTGTAACTGGTGCATAGACAATTAATGAATGCTTTATAACACAAAATCATATGATATGAACGTGGTCGTAAGAATTTAACTGTTATATAGACCAGAGATCTTCAACAGGGCGTCTGGGACCCCTAGGATGTCCTCAGAGTCACTGCAGGGGGGGGCCTCCAAATTTTTTCAAAACTTAAAATGTCTTCCCATGAATCCAACATGTCATTAGCAAATATAAATCCCCACTAATGATAGGCTTACTGGCCTATCGGTAAGATAGTCCTAAGAATTCAATGTGCCACATGTATGCTTAACATTAAAAGATCATTAATTAAATCATGCCAACAATTATTCTTTTAATAGCTTCGTTTTCTATGCAGAAAACTTATGTAGAAGGGCTTTGGGCTGCCCTACACGTTATTGTAGGCCCAGTTTAATATGCAACTTTATTTTATACAATCTATGTAGTAGGGGGGTCCCTGACCTGTCTCTCTTTCAGTTAAGGGGTCCTTGGTTTAAAAAACATTGACGACCCGTGATATAGACCGAACCAGTGTGTGCTAACAACAATCATCAATCCGACACCGTTTTTAAAAGTATTGCTTTAGCACCGGTATCAGAAAAAACCAAACGATACCCAACCCTACACAACTGGTACTTGAGTTAAATTGCAGAGAGATGTTAAATGGACAAGCTTATTTATTTCTTTTGTCAGCCGTAACATTTATAGATATATAGTTAAACACGTGGGTCTGACCTCTCTGGCGGGAGGGTGCCGATTAGGGCTGCAGCTATCGAGTATTCCAACGATTATTCCATCGATTAACCGAGTAATCGGATAAGAAGTCATCCCCATCATCGTTCCTCTTCATCCCCTATGGGAAATAAGGCTTCAGTGAGCACTCTCCATTGCATTGAGTCCCTGGCAGCATGTAGTGCCTCTCCCCATGACAGGTTCATCTGTTCCAGCTCTTGTGTCGCAGTTCTGCGCCAGGTGGTTTTGGGCCTCCCCAAGTTTTCTTTTGCCATGTGGTGTCCATCTTAGGGCGACTTTTGTGACGCGCTCCTGCTCCATCCTCGACACGTGTCCTAGCCGTCTCAGGCGTCTGTACGTAATCTCCTTGGTGATGCTCCGGCTTCCCGTTTTCTTGTCCAGTTCAGTGTTGGAGATCTTATTAGGCCAAAAGATCTGGCATATTCGTCGGAGGCATCCATTATGGAACACTTCCATTCTCCTCATGTCTGTTTTGACAACTCGCCAGCTCTCTGGATAAGAAATGCTTTTGCTTTATAGTAAATAGCAATAGTAAATATATAAATGAGAGGTTTCATTTTTAGAAAAAGCAACAATTGTATTGCTTAAATTGCATACAATAACAGGAATAGACGCTAATATTTTTAAGGATTATTTTTGCTCATTTTGTAATCTGTGCCGTCAGTCTTCATGGCATGTATCAACAGCATGGATGTATAAAGAGAACGGTCAACAGCAGCGTCAGCCCGTTGTGCGACCGTTATAATCATCTGTGCGGAAACACAGCGTCATACAACGTTAGTTTTTTTTTTTTTAAATGAAGCTTCGAGGCAAAGAATTTAGCATCGAGGATTTTTAGTAATGGAATTATTAAAGTTATATTGATTAGATATAATTTAGATTTTAATATATTGAAATTGAAATAAAAAAACAACAACACTACTTTGGCTCAGACGCCTGTCTCTGTGTCACCACTCTGTAGTCTCACTCAATGTCCCGCCCACAGTACTCTGTGATTGGTTACACACCAGGAAACTCCTATCAACACCACTGAAGGCTGCTGTGCCTCTGACAGAGCTGTGTTGTCCTTTTGGCAATCCTATT
This sequence comes from Perca schrenkii, assembly GCA_025617405.1. Classification (NCBI taxonomy): domain Eukaryota; kingdom Metazoa; phylum Chordata; class Actinopteri; order Perciformes; family Percidae; genus Perca; species Perca schrenkii. Next base: position 6,345,825 of record CM046802.1, on the reverse strand, counting down.
TAAATAAAATATGTAGTATGTTTTTATTATATTATAAATATAACCAATTTAGAAATGTTTTTTTCTACAAAAATAGTATTTCGATTTCGATTTTTTTCGATACATTCATGGAGCCATAATACCTGTTGACATATTGGTCAGGTAATCAACTTTGTATTTTACATAGGATTGGAGACATTTCTTAACCTAATTTGTTCAATTGTCTTGAGCTTACAAGGAGCAAAGTAGGTCATCTTCTAAAACAAGGGTGGGCTCGTCTTAGCGTTCAATGTTGTCTAAACGCGAGTGTCTAAAATTTGCAGCATTTAGTTTTTAATCAGGAGCTGTCTGAGCAAAGAATAAGAAAATATTACCAAAAAAGTACTCAACCCCAAATATAGTTGTGCCCTGTTGTGCTAATGAAATAAGTGTTAACCATGTTTGCAGGTTAAAATCCATCATCTGGAGGCCAAGAGAGGGCAGAGAGTCAAAGTGTTTGGATGGGTTCACCGCCTCAGGAGACAGGGTGAGGAGCCTGGCACATGAAAACAAACACAACTGGTTTAGCCTGTAGCTGTTTATTAATTCCTGACGCTCCATTTTAAAAAAGAATCCAACAGCTGAGTTAGAAGATGTTTGCGTGGTAAATTAGTTTCTGTCTTTGACTTCAGAGCGGAAAACGGCACACTTAAGTTTAGAATGTCTCTTAGTTTATATTTCGTTGACAGAGTGTTTGACTCCTATCTTTGCTCACTGTATGTTTCCTGTCTCCTACAGGGAAGAACCTGATGTTCATCGTGCTGAGAGACGGAACTGGTTTCCTCCAGTGTGTCCTGTCTGATCTCCTGGTACAGCTTCATAACGTCACCATTTTACACTCTTTATAGTGTTTAATCTTTTGTCTATCTTTGTTATTTAATAATTGAAGCTGAGATCAATTATCTTCTAAAAGTTTGTACGTTTTAATTTCCATGGCTTTATTATTTACAAAAAGACAACCGTAACAAAGCTAGGTTTTTAAGTAATTTAGTTTTTCGGAAATGGAATTAACTTGAAATCAAGAATTTGAAACGGAGGACGTAACCAAAAAAACTGACAGGAGAATAAATTAATTTAGATAAATACACACACGCCACACTTGAGGTTGTGTTTGTCACTCAGTATAAGTGGATGACAAAACACTTGCATCATCTTGTAAGCCTCAAACCTGATTTACTTCAAATTGAGGCAAAATAAAGCTTTTCATCAGCGCATGCTCAAAACGAACATGTTTGATTTTTCAAATTTAGTAAGCACTTCAAACACAAGTTATCAATGTCACACAAGTTAACGATCATGCTGTATTCTTGCCTCTGATGCTAACACTGGCTTGTTTTTCTCCTTGACTTCAGTGCCAGTGCTACAATGGCTTGATGCTGTCCACAGAGAGTACTGTAGCTCTGTACGGGACTGTCACTCCTGTTCCTGAGGGGAAACAGGTAAACACACCTGCTGCTTAACAGACAGAACCTGTAGTACGTGTACATGCGTGCAAAAAAAAAAAGAAACCAGCAGGAACTGGTGGAACAGACAACATATTTACATGAACTGTATCAACCTAGTCTCTGTAAGATCCACATCTACAAACCCCAATTCCAATGAAGTTGGGACGTTGTGTAAATGAAAATCAGAAAAATGTGATTTGCAAATCCTTTTCAACCTATATTCAATTGAATACACTACAAAGGCAATATATTTAATGTTCAAACTGATGAACTTTATTGTTTTTTTTGTGTGCAAATATTCACTCATTTTGAATTTGATGCCTGCAACACGTGCCAAAAAAGCTGGGACTGGGGCATGTTTACCACTGTTTTGCATCCCCTTGCTTTGTAATGTATTCAATTAAATATAGGTTGGAATAGGTTTTGCAAATCATTGTATTCTGTTTTATTTTTTAGTTTACACAACGTCCCAACTTCATTGGAATTGGGCTTTGTACATGCGGCAGGTTAAACAGTACCTAACAGTCTATTTTAGTTCTACGAGTTTCATCACAGCGCTCTGCTGGCACGGAGGTTCAAGGTAGTTTTATCCTTCTTCTAGAGAAGAAGCAAACACCTTCCATTTTTTTTCAACGCTTGTTAGATTTGTTTTTTAAATTATTAATGTATATTGAATATCTTTACTGAAAATATAGACTTGGATCTGTTTGTGCTAAGACCTAGATAGTTTGTTTTAGAAGCTACTATCTTCTTCTGGTGTCACTTGGTCAAATAATAAGAGTATGGATGCAGTTGTAGTGCAGCGTGCATGCAGTAATACTGCAGGGTGGATGCAGTATAAAGAAACATGAAGAAGGTCGTCAGTCTTGTTTTGCTTTTCCAGGCGCCCGGAGGCCACGAGCTGCACTGTGACTTCTGGGAGCTGATTGGCTTAGCTCCGGCAGGCGGGGCAGATAACCTGCTGAACGAAGAGTCTGATGTGGACGTCCAGCTGAACAACCGACACATGATGATCAGAGGAGAGAACGTCTCCAAGGTCCTCCGAGTGCGATCCACCGTCACACAGTGCTTCAGGGAACACTTCTTCGGCCGCGGATACTACGAGGTGAAGCACACCAACGCCTGAGTTTATTTCTGTCAGCACAAAGCAATGAACAAAACAATCACTTTATCCAGTCAGACTGTTGCTTTCACAGGTTTAAATGACGTCGCAGATGATAGCAGCTGTAGCCAGCGCTTTATGGGGTATTATTTGTGCCACATTTCTGAGCGAGCGATTGTATATTTTTAGCACAGAGACATATATTTTTTAAGCACATACAGTGTTTCCTTTAGGATTTTTTTTTTTAGCAGTGGGGGCAGGTCCGAACGCCCCAGTTCTCAAGCATGTACACACACACACACACAATCTCAACTGGCTTATCATCCGGACAGCGTCTCTTTTTCCTTTCTCCCGCGGTGTGAAGCGTGTGTCTGCGCTATTCTCCGACATGCACTCTAAAAATGCCCTATTTTCTGATACCGTGGGGGGCTGCCATTGTCAAATCAACATAAAGGAAACACTGACATACATTACATTTTGAAGGTTAAAATGAAAAAAATGAGGTTATTATGTGTCCTGGTCCAAAATTCCTGGACTTTATCACAGGACCATAGGTCATGAAGTAATTGTCCGTCCTCTGTCATGTTACATTTCCTACAATTTGTCGTGTCTTTCAGATCAATTCTAAACAATCTGGAGGGAGTCCAATAGAAGCGATGCATAATCTCGAACTCAATGAGGCGCACCCTCACATCGCGTGACGTAGTTTTAATATTCCTACAGATTCTGTCCTACTCCTCATTAAGGCTGAGCCATTTTATCGATTCTGCGATATAAATCGATATTTTTTCCCCCAAGAAAGTATCGATTTTTATGCCGCGAGTATCGATACATAAGTCCCATTCAAATCCCCCGTGTTTACCCCCGTTCACGTTGCAGGAAGAGCGATTTGGTCAGCCAGCAGCTAGTGTCGCTGTAGAGCAGCCAACGTCAACTGGCGCCCGCCACCAAAGCTTTTAGTCTGGCCCGCAGAATAATCATGAATTCACAAAATGTAAAGAGGAAAAGAAGCGTTCTGTTATTTATCATTTCAAGCATTTAGAGCAAAAACCCAGCCCCCTGTATTTACGAACTATTCACATGCCGGGATTCTGTAGCCTACAGCGATGCCCGAGCTCCACACACACACGGCTGAGCCGAGATGTGTATGCGTTAAAACACACACACAGCTGAGCCGAGATGTGTGTGTGTTAAAGGTTAAAACACGCGTCACCTGACTGGGAACGATACAGAGTTACCAACGGCCGCTGGGGCAGATGAACTCACGCTGGTCTCTTTTCTGTAAATAGGCTACATTAAAACCTTCTTCAGTAGAAAGTCAATACTTATCAATGCACTCACCTGTGTAGACCGGCATAAACATGTAGAAAACAAAAGCTGTCGGTTTGTAGTCTAACTGTTTATCTTAGGTTGCCGGGAATCTGGACATTTTGACAAATTCTTGTAAACCTCACTGCTGGCTGAACAAACCAAACACTCCGCTAGAGCGGACAATCTGGAGCTACTTAATATGCACGTGAATGACGCGATCGTTATGTTCGAGTGATGATGATGATGGTTGTATTATTTTGCAACAACATCGTTTCATTGCAAATGAGGCATACATGACGAGTGCATAGCCTGCTTGTCAGTCCATCCATCATTAAAGCTGGGCTTTTGGCTTTTCCACTTTCAACTTTTCGCTTCAGCCTCGTTGACAGTGACATGTTTACCTGACAACAGCCTTTCTTTCTGCAAGCATTTTCCACCAATCAGGATGCTGCATACTACAATAATGTTTCCATAATCACAGACTTTAACCATCACTCCTCAGTGAACTGCCTCCTAGTCTGAGATCTTTTTTTAGTTAAAGAGACAGTTATCATTATGGAGTTTCCATGTTTTTTAGGAGTTTGCTCACACTAATACAAGTAAAAAAAATAGTAGCATTAATTCAGTAAGAAAGTGAAATTTTGAACAAGAATAGGCGTATTAGGTATAAATTCATTTTATTTTCTTTATTTGAAAGTCCGGCCGCCAGAGTGCTTAGAAAAATTCTGAAAAAAATGTAGTTGATGATCCCTGCTGTAGACTCTCTGTCCAGTCAGAGACATATATTGTGTAATTGATGTTTTCAGTTCAATTAATTAAATCCAAGTAAATGGAACACTCACAAGATGTCACCAAAATCACTCGGTCCCCTTTAAAGGAACACGCCGACTTATTGGGAATTTAGCTTATTCACCGTAACCCCCAAAGTTAGACAAGTCCATACATACCCTTCTCATCTCCGTGCGTGCTGTAATGCTGTCTGACGGCTCCAGCGGCATCAGGCCAGCACAGAACCTGCAGGTGAATGGTTCCAGTAATCCTACTGCTCCGAATAAGTGACAAAATAACACCAACATGTTCCTATTTACATGTTGTGATTTGTAGAGTCACAGCATGTACAAAAAACAACATAACATGAGACACAGCCATCTTTTAACAGTAAACAAACCGGGAACTGTATTCTCAGGTGGAAGAATATAGTACTTGGGCGGAGTGATATGCTCGCAGCAAGCCTGTCTGAGAATATAGTTCCCGGTTTGTTTGCTGTTAGAAGATGGCTGTGTCTCATGTTACGTTGTTTTTTGTACACGCTGTGACTCTACAAATCACAACATGTAAATAGGAACATATTGGCGTTATTTTGTCACTTTTGTCACAATTTGGAGCAGCAGGCTAGTTGGAACCAGTTACCTGCAGGATCTGTGCTAGGCTAAGCTAATGCTGGAACCGTCAGACAGCGTTACAGCACGCACGGAGATGAGAAGGGTATGTATCGACTTGTCTTACTCTGGGGGTTACGGTGAATAAGCTAAATTCCCAATAAGTCGGCGTGTTCCTTTAAATCTTTCAGAAAATGATGTAAGTGTATCGAAATATATCGAATGGTATCGTTGGCTGAATATCGTGATATATATATCGTATCGTGAGCTGAATATCGTGTATCGTATTGTGAGATTAGTGTATCGCTACAGCCCTACTCCTTATCATCCAGTGTAATCCTCAGATCCCTTTCCCATGTCTTCTTGAACTTTTAATTTGAAGCAGCAGCAGTGGGAACTGGTTTCCTATAATGGATTTGCATTAGCAGTAACTAATACACATCTGATACAGTAGCAGGAGAGGATTATAACTCGAATATTTGAGAACTAAAAGACAACAATTCATTTTTTTTTTGTATGTTTCATTAACTAGACAATAGCCAAGAATTTCTATTATCCTTTAATCTCACTTTAGTCCCCCCCCATCCCATCCCTAGCCACTACACTTGCACTAACCTCCATCCTGGACTTTACACAGATATTGTATATTCTTTACAAATTTTGCAGTCAACCCATTCAGCCTTTTTTCTTATGCAACCGTATGTATATATTTGTTTTTCTGTATTTATTTTTTTATTTTATATATATATAATCTTTAATATGTTTGTTTATGTATGCACCTTTAACCAAGGCAAATTATTGTACTTATTGTGGCAAAAAACCCTTTTCTGAATTATACAGCTGAGGAGGTCTGCTGACCATGTTTTTCTGTCAGTGAATGTGATGGTCGCAAAAATAAGGGAGCCTGCTAGGTGAATGTTTTGTATGTTGATCTGTGCAAATCAAGAGAAGTGAATAAAAGATTTAATTATAAATTAGTCACCCTCTGAGCTTAATAACAAATCAGTTATTGCACTAACCCAGGAATCCAACCTTCCAAGTTATCCAACAGATAACTTGCGAATCAGATTTCAGACACATGCAGGTCATTCTGCTGCAGCTTTCTAACTGCCTTATCTGTTTGTCTGTCTGTTTGTCTGTCTTATTTTTTTCTGGGAGTAGATCACTCCTCCTACCCTGGTGCAGACTCAGGTGGAGGGCGGCTCCACGCTTTTTAACCTCAACTACTTTGGCGAGCAGGCGTACCTGACGCAGTCCTCTCAGCTCTACCTGGAGACCTGCATACCTGCCCTGGGCGACACCTTTTGCATCGCCCAGTCGTACCGGGCCGAGCAGTCCCGCACCCGCAGACACCTGTCCGAGTGAGCATGCCGTTCAACACTAAAGTACACTCAAGTAGCCCGATGTAGGAACTTTCTTTACAGTCACATTTAGCTTTTAGCCAAGCCAAGCACAGACAGATAACTGTTTTCTAGATAGTGTTTGAATACAGCTGAACCAGTAATTTCATCGTTTTCAGTCACATAATTGTCTGTTTCTGTGTGTAAAATAGTTTTCAATGACACAAAATCAGCAACCCTTGCTGACACAAAATTAACATCAAAAGACAAAAGCTGTACTGTGATCACAGAGAAATTCACAGAGAAGTTATCAGTATATTCCTTAAAGGCTTATGTTTTTTATGTCCTGGCCACTGATGCGTATTCTGCAGCAGCCATTAAACTTTCTGTTTGACCACTGCAGGAGGGAGAGACTCTTTTATCTCACTCTCCTCCCCTCTTGACAACAGTACAGTATGTTTTTCATAAATTTGTGATGCAAAAGCAAATCCCTATGCTAAACCGGGATCACAGTGTAACTTCTGGGCTTCACTGTGTGTGAAAGTACTAGATGTCAATGTGCAGCAGTCTTCAGCCTTATTAAACTCATGGAGATTTGCATCTCTAGACTGTGACAGAAACTTAGAAATAGTTTATTGCAATAGGGACAAAAAAGTCATACAACAGCTATATATGGCTGTTGTAAATCAGCATGTGATGGAATGATGTGACTGTATTTTCCCATCATGTTACCTGCTCTTTTGGGTGCTCACTGTACGTTCATCAGTCTGATGAACAATCTGCAGTGAAATGCACTGTACCCATGGTGTATTAATCCCAACCCATATATGGCATGACATGACATCCCATCCCAAGCCCTCTAGGCTTTAACCGCAGTGCAGTAGTGGCTTTACCTGTGCATAGCTGCGTGTAAGCTGAGCGCCCTCTACTGATAACACGTTCTAGGCAGCAGCACAAGCGCAACTTGTCATTCTCACATTCATTAGTGCTGCAACTAGAGCTGGGCAATGTGGAGAAAATCAAATATCACGATATCTTTGACCAAATACCTCAATGTCGATATTGCGGCGACACTGTAGGGTTAACAATTGGTGCTTTCACAAAATTTTGTACACAATGAGATTTTTGATACATAATCATCAGTAATGTGGATCTAATGACTAAGTGGGTAAAGGCAAATTTATAGAACAGCTTAAACAGTCTGGTAAGTTCAGTTCAAATGACATCACTTTACTGCAGTGCAGTGCAGCCTTTAAAACCAGGAAATTGTGTCATATTACCATATTCAAAATGTAAGACTATATCTAGCCTCGATATCGATTTAATATCCATATATTGCCCAGCCATATATATATATATATATATATATATATACACACACATACATACATACACACACACACACACAGGGCTTAAAGATCTCCGGCGTGCGGCCGTGAGAAAAAAAAACAAACTTTCATGTTTAATATTTTCGAGTCAATTGATTTCACATAGCCTAGCAATCATAAAAGAGGAACACAACTCTAACTAACACAGGGTTGAAAGTAATCGGGCCTGGTGCCGCATTTCTGGCATATGAATATTTTAGAAAAATAAATAAATTAAAAAGTCCACACGGGATTTGTTTTGATGCGCCGTTAGGTGCCACTAGGTGTCTCAAACTGAGGGAGCCGGGTGCTTGCTTCAGCAGCGCATGTTGAAGGAAGACACGACAGCAGCGGTAAGACCATTGGGTAAGACAGTGCTTGCTAGTCACAAAGCTTCTGTCTGTGCACTCTGTCATACGAGTACGTTACCGGTGTGCCAGTTTAGCTGGTGATCCTGTTAACTGGTGATATTTGCATGAAATCGGTGAATATTCAACAAGGCCCTGCCCTGCGTTCTGCTCTGCCTCCGCCCCTCGAGTGCCAGAGGTTCACATTTTCACTAGTCTAAGTGTTTGCAAGTGAGACAAAATCATGGATATCACTGAAACCATCACCAGTTGATGTGTAATACATGTCTGTTTAAGCATTATCCACACAAATACGACACATACTGTATAAACGGAAAAAAATTAAACAAAAAACGCACTAGAGATCTAGCTGGGATTCGAACCTTGGATGTCATGGACAAAAAAATTGACAGACAAACTTCTATATCATCAATACCACTACACTACACACCACTGAATGGATGTTGTGATTACTATCTATATATTGGACTTTTAGTCTAAATTAACACAGGTTAACATAGAAGAGAAATATACGCCCATGTTAACTGGTGATATCACAATTTAACATGGGCAAATGCAAACCTCCAAATAGTAAAGTAGGTTCATCTTTGCCTCACATACCAAAACCTAACTCATGTACAACAAACAGGCATGACCCCACTTAATGCTTTATTCAGTTTTGGGGTCTAAAAATGAAACACGTCAGTCATGCGCAAACGTGATCATTTATAAGTGTTAGTGTGGGCCATCTCATACGAAGAATGTGTAGGCCTATCTCAGCACAAACAGTCTCTTTCAACCTGTGCCACAATTCAACTGATTATAGTTGTGTTTAATTTCATTAGACCCATATTAGGACTCTGAAACAGCAACATCTGAATGTTATCAAACTCTCTCAGTACATCAAAGTTTTGTAATCATATACCATAATGACCATTTTGTGTCGTAAAAGTAAGCCAGCAAATGATGTGTGGGATAAATATGAGTTAAACTCTGAGAAAATAAGCTTCATATGTTCTTCACTTCAGATCACTAGACTTTTGCTGCAACTCACTTCATAACTTAACCGAGACTAAGATAACACTAAGTTGCCCGAGAGAAAACGAGGATCAGCACCTTGCTGCAAAATATTCAATGGCTGATGGTCATAACAAATCGTGTATAGGCTACCATAAGACAAAAATCGCGATTCTGGGTCGACACAGACGTACCCTAATATGAGTCTAATTTTTACCCCAAAACTGAATAAAGCATTAAGTGGAGTCATGCCTGTTTGTTGTACATGAGTTAAGTTTCGGTATGTGAGGCACTTTACTGTTTGGAGGCTTGCATTTTCCCATGTTAAATTGTGATATCACCAGTTAACATGGGCATATATTTCTCTCCTATGTTAACCTGTGTTAATTTAGACTAAAAGTCCAATATATAGATATTAATCACAATATCCTTTCAGTGGTGTGTAGTGTAGTGGTATTGATGATATAGAAGTTCGTCAATTTTTTTGTCCATGACATCCAAGGTTCGAATCCCAGCTAGATCTCTAGTGCGTTTTCTTTCGTTTTATTTTTCCCGTTTATACAGTATGTGTCGTATTTGTGTGGATAATGCTTAAACAGACATGTATTACACATCAACTGGTGATGGTTTCAGTGATATCCATGATTTTGTCTCACTTCCAAACACTTAGGCTAGTGAAAATGTGAACCTCTGGCACTCGAGGGGCGGAGGCAGATAAGAACGCAGGGCAGGGCCTTGTTGAATATTCACCGATTTCATGCAAATATCACCAGTTAACAGGATCACCAGCTAAACTGGCACACCGGCAACGACCGCTACCGCTGCGACTGTTCCTTTACTGACCGACCGTGATACAAACAATACGTGTGTGCACGTTCACTGTATCTATCTGAAGCCCAAACTGCCTTGACAAAACTGTCTGTTTGGAATCAGCATGGCAGGTATTTAAACATAACGGCCTTGTCCCAGAGTTTAGACGTCTAGCTATATGATAAGATAAACAATGCGAAGTTTTTAATAAATGTAGCCTAAATAAAGCAGCTAATATCAACATGGACAAAATCATGAATGTACTAATTCGCTTTTTTGATGATGACCTGGCCAAAGTAGTAAAGTTTAGTTTTCACAATGATTCATTGTAGGATTATGATATTATTGCAATATGTAAATCCACATTGACTCCTTATTTAACATATGGTTGGAAGAAGTAAAAATTCATCCAAAACTTTTTAGCTTTTAAAAATTATGACTTTTTATTGTGTAATGTCAGAAGGACTTTAACTGTTTTGCCAGTCAAATTAACTTTAATGAGTGCATATTGAAATATTACACTGTTGGTTGGATCTCAAAATGCATCAGATTGATGCTTTAAAATATGGAATATTTAAAAATGTTTCTTAGAGGATATTACCTCTCTGGGAGGGTCCGGGGGCATGCTCTCCCGGACCCTCCCAGAGAGGTAATATCCTTCTCTCCTTTTTCACCCCTGACCCGTTTTCATGCCTGAGTTATTTAAACATAATGTCCTTGTCCAAGAGTTTATGAAAAGCCAAACAATGCAAATTTGTGATTGTGATGTGTAATGTAAGGAATTTACCCCCTTTAAGCCCTGTATATATAGTTATTGATTTATTTAATTTTTTTCCCGTGTTCAGGTACACTCACATCGAGGCCGAGTGTCCCTTCATGACGTTTGAAGATCTACTGAACAGACTGGAGGATCTGGTGTGTGACGTCGTGGACCGAGTGCTCAAATCCCCCGCCGCACCGCTGCTCTACGACATCAACCCTGTACGGCACCTTTTTATATATTTATTTATATATATATATATATATATATATATATACATACATACATACATACATACATACATACATACATACATACATACATACATACATACATACATGTTGGAACTTGCTCAAGCTATAATGAGTGTTACGTTTTGTCACAGATGACTTCCTAATTAACAGTTGATTTTGTGCAAAAACAAATCCTCATTACCATTCATTTGTATACATCAGTAATAGCCGACCATAACAGTGGTGGTAACGTTGAGCTGCAAAGTTCACCCTGGACATTTGAAACCGCAGTTGACATAACAGTCTTACCTCAAGCTCCATTTAGTAGCTGTTCTGGAGCTTTTGATCCCCTGCTCTTCATAACCGCATGGGTAAATTGTGTATGTCATAGTCATTTCATAGTAATAATATATTTCTTTGATGGTGTTTTTTTTTTCCCCTAGAACTTCAAACCCCCCAAGAGGCCATTCAAGAGGATGAACTACACTGAAGCCATCGAGTGGCTCAGAGAGCACGACGTCAAGAAGGACGACGGCTCCTACTACGAGTTTGGAGAGGTGACGACTAAACGCGACACACACACACACACACACACACACACACACACACACACACACACACACACACACACACACACCCAGAAAATCTAACGGACATTTGAGTTCTTGTCAGTAGAGCTCACATTAACGATTATTTTCATGGTCAATTAATCTGTTGATTTTTTTCTCAATTAATCAATTAGCTGTTTGGTCTATACAATGTTAGAAAATGGTGAAAAATGTGGATCAGTGTTTCCCAAAAGCCCAAGATGACGTCCTTAAAGGAGAACTCCGGGCAATTTTTACGTTAATCTTGATTGCTATACGTATATGAGTACTGCCGATAGCAAAAAAAACGAGCCAAATCAGTGCTAGCAACACGGAGCTGCTGCAGCTAATGCCGAGAGCTCCCACTCAGCTAAAACGGCAGTTATGGGGGCATAGGATAAAGAGTGCCTTTGTGCCTCTTAACAGACACAAAATGCAATTAAAATGTCTGTGCAACATGAACAGGGACCTTACATGACAACAAGATGCATTTAGCAACTTAGCCATTGTTTAAATTCACCTACCCTCAGCAGGCGAGGGAGGCGGGTAGGAATTAGAAGGATGCCGGTCAGGGCTGCTAGCCTGGCTAAGGAAACTACCACACAATTCGCCACTGCAGAGACTCATATTCACCAACGACAGCACACAAAATGGATATATATGCTACAAATACACATGGAACTGCTGCGTGATGATTATTACCGGAGCCTGGCTGAACACTCTCACTCATCCCAGACGGCAGCTAGCAGCTAAGAGGGTAGGTGAATGTAAACAATGGCTAAGTTGCTAAACGCATCTTGTTGTCATGTAAGGTCCCTGTTCATGTTGCACAGACATTTTAATTGCATTTTGTGTCTGTTAAGAGGCACAAAGGCACTCTTTATCCTATGCCCCCATAACTGCCGTTTTAGCTGAGTGGGAGCTCTCGGCATTAGCTGCAGCAGCTCTGTGTTGCTAGCACTGATTCGGCTCGTTTTTTTTGCTATCGGCAGTACTCATATACATATAGCAATCAAGATTAACGTAAAAATTGCCCGGAGTTCTCCTTTAAATGTCTTGTTTTGTCCACAACTCCCAATATATTAACTTAACTGTCACAGAGGAGAGAAGAAACTAGAACATATTCCCATTTAAGAGGCTGGCATCGAAGAATTTTGACTTTTGTCTTAAAAAAATTACTCAAACCGACTAATCGATTATCAAAATAGTTGGCGATTAATTTAAGAGTTGACCACTAATCGATTCATCTTTGCAGCTCTAGCTCACATCATGACTCAGTAGCCCAGAAATTGATTTCATGTCAGCAGTCATCCTGTAAGAGTATAGTGTTGATGTAGTTTTTACTGTCCATGTCGTTTTCCTGTACGTCTTTGGCTCTGCTGGATGCAGGTTCAGCTTGGATAAACGGACATCAACAAACAGGATGGTTGACGCTTTTGAGGATGGTGTAATCCTTTAGTTGTGTAGCAGGTAGTTAAAGAGCTCCCAGTTGAGTTTGTGCCGTTCTCAGTCTGAAGTTCAGTTGTGTTCTTTGTTAAACATCTGTGGGGCCGCGGGGTCATCAGATCCAGTCAGTAATGAAGTGCTGAGTGCTCAGCTGCAGTTCTCAGACTCCCCTGTAGAGGGTGGGGCTGTCTTTACTGTCAGCTGGAGCTCTATTATTCTGTCAGAAACGTGTGTGACCATGCTTTTCATTGACAGAGCTCAAGATGTTTGTGTCACTACTCACAACATTCATGATTTTGTTATTCGTTAGATATACTTTGTGGAATTTTTTCTGTTTCTTTTTTTAAAAACTTATTTAGTAGTTATTAGACAGCATTGTAAAGATTTGTCCTCTCTTTGTTTTTCATCAACAAGTTTGAAGAAATTGTTACTCAAACTTACTTCAATCATTTCTTTATTTGTGAAATCCCCCTTTTTTGTGTGGCCTGAATTGGATATTTAATTCTGTGTTTTGACTCGTCTGTTGTCTGCCTCCCTCTCAGGACATCCCTGAGGCTCCAGAGCGGTTGATGACAGACGCCATCAACGAGACCATCCTGCTTTGTCGTTTCCCGGCTGAGATCAAATCCTTCTACATGCAGCGCTGTCCCGAGGACAAACGCCTCACCGAGTCGGTACGAACCCCACGGGGCCAAACGTGAATCTAGTTGAACTTTGGGCACAAAACCAGGAGGTAGATCAGGGTGGCTCTTTCCTGCAGTGGTCTAAAACAACTAGAGATATGTCAGGGATAGGTGCAAACTGTACGGCACTTGAAACATTCCTATTGTTTTATAGTAGAGCTGCACCGATTACAATTTTCTACGCCAATTCCGATTTTTCATTGAGTTTGACCTGCCGATACAGATTTTAGCTGATTTCAATTTCATTTTTCCTAACCACTTTACAGCACACACAAATATTTATTTTCTATCTTTTCTTTAATAGAACATTTTGCATAGAACATAGAAAATTTTTTTTGGGGGGCTTTTTCCACCTTTATTTTGACAGGACAGCTAGGTGAGAAAGGGGAGAGAGAGAGAGAGGGGGAAGACACTCAGGAAACCGCCACAGGTCGGACTCAAACCCTGGACTCCTGCGTCGAGGCTCAAGCCTCTCAGTACATGCGCGCCCGCTCCACCACTGAACCAACCCGGCCACAGACAGAACATTTTTTGAACAGATCGCTATAAAATAGAACTATATAAATTACTCCTGGTGTAGGAAATTTACACACATCTAAAGTGCAATGTCATGGAAGAACCAGTTCCTTCTTTTCACATCCAATATCCAACAAAAAAAATGTGCAGGCTAACCTTAGTAGCTAGCACTAGCTAGTATCTAGCTATTAGCAGGACATAATGATTCCATCTCCTTGGTTGTCCAAATACATCCATCGTTAATAAGATAAGCATGTAAACGATCAGGAACAAGGAAAACACAATGTTTAACGCTAGTGTATATTTTAGATGAAAACGGCGAGTTCATGAGTTTGCCACGTATACCATGGATGTATTAAGAGAACGAACTATACCATACACGACAGAGAAGCTCATGAACGTGCATGAACGTGCATGTTGCTACCGGTTGCTACGATAACACAAACAAACTGTTGCTAGTGCGGCAAATTGGGAAGAAATTGTGGCCTTAAACTGATAATCCACATAGAGACGTTGGGTGCAGGAAGCCATGAAGTTATTTTCTAACTTATGAGCTATATGATTGTGTGTGTGTGCGTGTGCGTGTGTGCGTCCTGCAGGTCGACCTGTTGATGCCAAATGTTGGCGAGATCGTCGGAGGCTCGATGCGTATCTGGGACGCCGAGGAGCTGCTGGAGGGATACAAGAGGGAGGGAATCGACCCGACCCCGTACTACTGGTACACTGACCAGGTAACCGACAACTGAGTTTTTCTTTTTGCTTCGATGCATCATGGCCCAGAACGCAACAGTAATTCTGTTTGATAGCCAGCCGTGCACAATTTTGATAATTGAGTCATCATTTAAGTGAATTTTTATTGAAGCCCAACGTTAAATATTCTCTGGTTCATTATTGATGTTTTAAGAATGACTGGTGTGCAGAGCAGATAAAGCGTCGCCTTATCTCTCGTTCCTGTACCGCTCACACCATGAGTTGGAAGCGTGTCCAAGCCCGACCCAGGCTCACGGCGTGGGCTACGTGCAGATGAAAGAGCCCGTCCTCCGGTGACATCCGTCTGACTTTTTGCGGGCGGCAGAAGGAGGTGCTCTGGGCACAGGCGGTCCAAGTGCCGTTCATCTGACAGATACAACGCAGCGGAAGAATGAACAGTTCCTTGAGGAGGAGTGAAGATTCTGGACCTTTCCACTCCGCTCAGCTGCATTCGGCAGGCATGCATTCGTTATTGAAACGCACACTCCCAAGAAAGTGAATGCGGAAGACAGGAGAAGAAGCACTGGTCTCGAAGTCTCGGTTTTGTCTCGTTCTCGATACACTCTGGTCTCGGTGATGACCTGGTCTCGGTTTAGGTGGTCTCGACTACAACACTGACAGACAGATACTGAACACTGTTTATTGACAGTAAGGCAATGCTCAGACTGCAGGCAAATCCAATTTGGAAGTCTAAATCGGATCTTTAACTGCTCGGTCGGATTACAGAGCCTCTGTGTTTTTATTTTATCATCTACATAAATATTGGCACAATTAATAACCCTCAGCTGCACGAGTGTCGCAAAGGACTTTGTAATCCGATTTGAGTGTCCGGACTGAGACACATCTGCAAGAAAACAATTGAAATTGCATTTCAAACCACCTCAAAATGTGGTTTGGATGTTTGTTTTAGTTGTTTGTTTTTTTTTCCTTTTGCTGTCCAGACTTTCTAAAATCAATCTGGATAGAATTTGGATAGAACGGATTTGGGCTGGCAGTCTGAACAAGCCTAACAGGGATGGGAAAAAGAAAAGGAAAAAACAGCAGTGACGTGGCGATGAGCTTGACTTTGCACGGTAACGCGGTAACAGTGACAGCCCTAGGTGGTGTTGGGTAATGCGGTAACCGTGACAGCCCTAGGCGGTGTTGGGTAATGCGGTAACCTTGACAGCCCTAGGTGGTGTTGGGTAATGCGGTAACCGTGACAGCCCTAGGTGGTGTTGGGTAATGCGGTAACCGTGACAGCCCTAGGTGGTGTTGGGTAATGCGGTAACCGTGACAGCCCTAGCTGGTGTTGGGTTTTTTTGCCCAGTGGGAAAGGGGCTTCACAGAGTAGCAGTGCTGGTTACCAGAATCCTAGTCAGCGAGGTGTTGAGATGGAAATAGGAAACTTGTTTGTAAAAGCTGTGGACAACGTTTAAATTCGAGGAACAGCGTCACGTGGACCAAGGCCCTGCTGACCTGTGGATTCTCCAAATCCTTCCAGATCTTTTCCTCGTTTTCTTCCCGTGTCTCAGCACCTGTGTGTATTAACAGGCTGCTGTGTGTTTGTGTTTCAGAGGAAGTACGGCACGTGTCCTCACGGCGGTTACGGTCTGGGTCTGGAGCGTTTCCTCACTTGGCTGCTGAACAGACATCACATCCGAGACGTCTGCCTGTACCCCCGATTCATCCAGCGCTGCCGACCCTGAACACACACGCGCACACATCCTGTTAGTATATCTGGACCTAGCATGTGGCAGCACCCTGTGAGCCATACAATGTGTTGCTACAATATTAAATACAATCGCAAAGAATTCTGTTTTGTCCTTTTGGCTCAAACCTCAAGCAAGGTCCATGCCTTCACTCCGACATAGTTAGATATCACGTCTGCGTCAAACTTCACAGCTTCCTTTTTGTTTGTTCTGAATTAAAACCTGAATCAGATCATTGCTCGTTGGCCGATTTCAAATAGTAAACACTGTAGTTTCCTGTAATTTTCTGCAAGTCCTGGAAAATAATGTCTCAAATGTGGTCTTGAATGCTGCTAAATAATAGCTCTTTCCACCTTAAATTCAGTGTTTTCAACTTACTGTTTATTTTATTAACATTGTTCATAGGGATGTCCACTATCCTGACTGTCTTGGGGGAAGTTTATTCTCGTCATTGGTGGGTTCAGACTTAAATCACAAAAAACAACAGCTGCTTTTGTGCACTTTTCACGTATTTGGGAACATTTTACTTCTCATCTGAAATAAACCGCTAGGTCTAGAAATCAAAGGTAGTAAAATAACATGGGTAGCAGCCTGTCCATCAAATTGGTTTAGAAATTGGCATTGGGTCTCATTATGTTTATGTTTCTGCCTTTTCATCTGAAAATACTCAACTCAATAAACTGTACTTAAATAAATGGGATTCAAACAGATGGTTGTCTGAAGGTTTTCTTCAGGTTGCGTATGTCTAGGGTGACCAGATTTCCGGGAGCTAAAACCGGGACACTTTGCGTGTGACCGCAGTGCTTGTGCACGCGCACACGCTTTTTAATGTGAACATGTGCCAGCCGAGGTCAGACGTAGACAGTAACTTCATTTTTTTGATCATAGGCATAAATGGGTTTTTTTTTTTCAGTAAAATTAACAAAATTGCAGCAACAGCCTTTTTCATATTGAGACTTTTCTAAAAAAAGATTTTTTGAAGTGTTATTGATTCCAATAACACCAAAAGAATTAAAATGATTGAAAATTTTGAGCATTAAACACTTCATTTCCTGCATTCTGGTGAATTTTTATGCACCTATTTCTAACTTTTTCTCAATCAATGTATTCTGCAAATATCTTTATGTAAAAAGAAAAATAGATTACAATCCAAATATAAAAACATAATGGAATGTATTGAAGTAAGGCTAACAGGCATTCTGTATTGCTTTCAAATATTTATTCTCCTTTGGATGGACTTTTCTAATTATATCTGAGTCAGCACACATGTAAACTAGGAATCATTTACTCCCCCCTCCTGTTTTGCTCTTTTGTTGTTAATGTATTAATAAACCCCTGGACTGTAATATTTCAGATGTGTTTGAGCAATGTCCAAAACTTTGTGCACACTCAAAATACAGTATATATGTGTTCTCTGGGATTTGGAGGAGTCGTGATTTTGAGAAAAATAAAGTTATAATAGGCTATTACAAGAATAAAGTCACTGTATTTCAGAAATCTACCTGCACCATAGTCTGCTGTGCATTACGTGAGTAGCTCTCAGACCTTCTGACAGACACAGAGCCCTGTTTGGGTGTCTGAATGAGACAAAGAGTTTAGCTAGAGATCGGAGGTGGAAAACCGAATCTACTTCAGAAATACACGGAGCACAAACGCAACACATCTACTGCAGCATGTCAACAGTAGAGCGCACCCGTTATAACCTGAGGCTGCGCTGCATTTTACAGAGAGAGTGGACACTAAGAGACGCACAGGTCTTCTTCAGAGCTCCGTGTGTGTGTCTGTGTCTGAACCATAGACTGGAAACGTCACGTCACAGGAACTTTAAACTAAATCATTAGTATTGCGCTCCTTAACTTTGTGTTGATGGCATCAATGTATTACACTGATTTGGCTAGGATTCCTCCGAAAACTTCACCCGGCTTTAACAGCTTTCCACGGAGAGACGGTTGCTAGGTGATGGCAACCAACACCGCATGGTGGGACCCGGCACGTAGCTGCCCGTTGTATTCGCCTCGGAAAAATAATCTGGACAAAGTTACATTCGGGGCTACACTCAAAACATTCGGGGCTGAAGCCCCGGAAAAATCGGCTGACGCCGCTCCTCCTAAAACTGGGACATATTAGCGTCCCGACAGGCTTTTGTCGGGACTCGGGACATTAACTTCAAAATCGGGACTGTCCCGGTCAACCGGGACTGTCCCGGTCAAACCGGGACGTATGGTCACCCTACGTATGTCACATCCATGTTCAGATCATTTGTACCTTTGAGTTGGTGGCTGATGCCAAAACTCATCACCTGCTGAGTATTCAATTTTATAATCAACTTTAATTTTCATGTTTTTAGTCTCTTCATCTTAAGGCAAACCAAGTTCATTTATTTATCCCTTTTTCTTTTGACCTTAAACTGTAACAGCAAGAGAAATTGTGTAAAAGTGAAAAACATGAACTTGTAGAATAATAAGTGTACTGAAGTATTCCGTGAGTGCATGTTGAAGTAAACTTCCCTTAAATCTTCTGTAAAAGCCTATGAATACCTACAGGCTAACTAACTGACGTTTTAGCCAGCTAGCAAACAATGAAATGTAGGAGTAGCTACAGGCTAACTGACTTTTTAGCTAGCTAGCAAACAATGAAATGTTTAGTTAAGGAGTAGCTACAGGCTAACTGACTTTTTAGCTAGCTAGCAAACAATGAAATGTTTAGTTAAGGAGTAGCTACAGGCTAACTGACTTTTTATCTAGCTAGCAAACAATGAAATATGTTGTTTGTTTTTTTTTAGGATTAGCGTGAGATCTCCAGTAAAAATTTGGTTTTGTATAGACAAAAAATGGTACTATGCACACATGGACACTTGTATCAACAAGACTCCACACTAAGATGAGAATTATTCTATTTCTATGCTCTCTAGACCAGAGATCTCAACAGAGGCTCCGCGACCCTTAAGGGGTATGGCGTTATGTACTATATATACCTCATTCCTCAGCGACTTAATTGTATGTTTTGAGCACAGAGAACTATATTTTGCAAGCACATTACATTTTGAACAGAAATTCACACTCGGCTGACAAACTGGAGCGAGAAACAGACAGACAGACAGACAGACAGAGTGTGAGGAGCTGCCATTTTCTCTTCTTAAGAACTGCTACAACTATTATTTCTAGTCATAGTGCTATTGTCTTCATTGTTACTATAATTGCCACTGTTCATCATACCAACTGCTATAATTATTATGAATCATATTTCTCTATATCTGTATCAGTGTCTCTGTGTCCTAATCGGCAGCGTCAGAGGGCCGCTAACCAAGAGTCAGGTTCTGTCTGAGGTTTCTGCCTGTAAAAAGGATGTTTTTCCTTGTTTGCCCAAAGGGGGGGTAGGGTTGGGGGGGGGGAATTATTGGGTCTTTGTAAATTATAGAGTGTGGTCTAGACCTACTCTATCTGTAAAGTGTCCTGAGATAACTCCTGTTATGATTTGACAGTATAAATGAAATTGAATTGAGTGAAAATACAGTTCCTGCTTCCTCTTTGGCTGCCTTTCTGCTTCATTCTCGTAAAGTGATTTTAAAAGGAGGAAGGAAACGCAGCTTCAGGGCTCAGTTCTAGAAAAACTGGTCTTATTTCAAAAGGAACCTGACCAGTTTGTAACCAACAACTTTGTAAAAACTCTTTCCTGCTTGTCAATGTTATCATGCTGTTTTATTTGAGCAGACAGTTTTATAGGTTAGTGTTCCTTCAGTGTTCTCAAATCTTAATTAAAACCAGAACAAACCGAAAAAACAGAAAAACTTTCCTGGGCCATCAGAACGCTCAACATACATCCAAACCATTAACTTGCAGTAATATTACAATAATCATACACCATGTGCAAAGTTTTTCCTGTCCTCTCATTAGTGTTGTGATGTCTTAAATTATTCTTGATTTTTGCTATTTATTGTCTATCTTGTTCATTATCTTTAATGCACCTGCAGTTCTGGCACTCACAGTTCCGTTGCATGGGTCTCTGTGCAATGACAATAAAAGGTTTATCTTATCTCTTATCTTATTTTCATGAAGCAGTTTGAATTCAAAGTTGCAGATTCACACTGCTTGGCCAGAAGTATATGAAGTTGAAGTTGAAATGTCTTTAATGTCCCCAAGGGGCAATTTGGTTCACAACATAATTGCCCCTTGGGGACATTAAAGACATTTCAACTTCAACTTCATATACTTCTGGCCAAGCTGTGTATATGGACACACAAGAGGCCACAGACAACATAACAGTGTACTGAATATACAGGATATGTATAGGCTATGTAGACAGAGGTGTCCACATACTCTTGCCCACATAATGTAGCGGAAGGAGGATGTGAAAATTGAGGAAATGTGCATGAATTTAGTTTGAGAAAAAAAGTTTTTTACTAATTCTTAATATTGCAAGCACTGTTACCAGAATACTGTATCGTTTCTCCCCGCTCTCCCCCTTTCTTTCTTTCTTTCCCTCCTTCCTGCCTCTATCTCACTCTCTTTCCCCTCACTGATATGCTCTTCTCTCTTCCTTCCTTTTTTCTTTCTTTCTGGAACCAGAAACAGGGTTAAACAGTTACGTATACAGTCTATGGTTATAATAACTGATAATCACACACACACACACACACACACACACACACACTCTCTCTCTCTCTCTCTCTCTCTCTCTCTCTCTTTTTTCTCTCTCTGAAGTGGGTGTGACCAAAGTTCTTTGGTGTGACCAGCGGGGGCGGGGTTATCATATAATTTAGACTGACGTAGCTGTGACGCCATACTAAGATAACGGCTCTGCGTCAAGAAAACCAGAGTAAACTAGCTTCAGACCGGAAATGTGGCAAAATGGTCTCCACAATAAAAGCATGCAAATATTCACATTTCCAATATCGTATAAAAAATAGATATGGTAAGAAGAAGAAAAAAAAGGTCAAAACAACCATTACACTAAAGGTGTACTGTAACATACCTATTGTAATTAAAGTGCATTACTCTGTACAACCCATGGCATTGGCTTTGAATACACTTTCAGATCTGCAACATTAAGAGTGCGTGTAAATGTTTTTGTGCACACATTTCTAAATACTTTCTATGCTGATCCTCATAGATTTATAATCAAACTTAAAAAAAGGTTGTCTGTATATCTTTCCCTGTAAATTCTTATCTAGCCAATTCGTATGGACAATTTTCTCTTTATTGTTAAGTCATGTTTTGATTTTAATTTTGAAGTAACTAAGTTTCGCAGAGATCTTGTTTTTTCTTGTATTGCTCAGACAGAGAACATAGCCTACTAATTGGAACAGTAGAATGTACTACTTGAAAATCAGGCTAAATAACTGAAAAAAAATAAAATCTATAATTAAATATTACATAATTAATACATGAATAAAATATAAATTGAACAACTCATGAATCCATGGGATGATAATAAACCCAAATTGTCTCTGAAATGTTGCATCATCCCACGTTCACAGATCGGTGGTTTTATTGTGGAAGTACCAACCGGAAGTGTTGAGGTGAACTTGACCGGAGTTTGTAGTGCAGCCCAGGCAGGTGGTAGCTGAAGGAATCTGACTGTCAGTCTGGCCAGCGAGTCACTCAGTGCGTGGAATACTCGTGGAACCAGCCGCTGAGAGCACAAGTATCCAGCCTTTGTTACAGCGGGAACAGAACTTGACTCGGCCTGTGAAAACAGTAAATGACCACGATGGCAGTGATGGGAAGCGCCGGTCGCTTGATCCAATGTGAGTGTGACTGTGCGCAAAGTCAGCCGTGTAGAAGCTGTGCACGGAAACCTTCAAGTTTTATGATGTAGCTCAGGATGTCCGAGAGCAAACTATGTTCCTCTGTTTCTTTAGTGCAGTTTAAAGGCAGTTTTAAGTGATGCGACGACGTTGTTCGGTCTAACGGGAGTGTAAACTCAACAACACGCTGACATTGTCATCATCATTTTATAATCGGGCGTTAAACTAGCAACGATATGGAAGTTCAACTTCCTGTCAATACTCTCACAATAAAATCCTCGCTGTAACATTAACGCACAATTCTTTGTATTATTATATTATTATGTATATTATATGTTACTATAGCTTCAATGTCTCTTTGTGCTTACTCAACCGACTCAGGTGTTATATTCCTTGCCTATTTTTGCTATTTAATTAGTTCGAAATCCTAATATTTGCTGAAAGGTGCTTTTATTTTTACAGACAAATTGCGGTGTTTCCGTAGCTAGCCAGTCGCTAACTTCCGTTGTTTTGACGCAGCCCAACGTCACTTTAGGTTACAGTTTAACGTTAATGTTATATAATGAACTTATCCAGTACTTGTGATGCATTTAGTGTAAGCCAAAGGTGCCGTAAATACTGCACGTAGCCGTTAACCGTCGATGGTGTCATAGTGAGTAAGAACTAAACATTTACATTTAGTTATACAATTCCATTGTAAACTTGCATAACCAAAGTAGGCCTCCTGGCGGCGCCTCGGGGTACTGCAGCCCGGGTTATGAAAGTAAAAGCTGACTCGATCTGTTAGATCGTGTGCATTTACATAATTCAAAATGCATTGGCTTGTGTGCTCTCTGCAGCCTGTAGCGTTTGTCTTTGCTATTTCACAAACTGGTTTTGATCTCAGTGGTGCTAATTATGAAACTGTGTTTAGGACCACTTAGTGACATCATGAAATAGGTCATTAGAGTCATAAACACATTATTTTACTTTTTTAGCATCCTTTTTTCTTACAAAGTTATGTTTACTGGCCAAATATTGTTCAAACTAACAGACTTTTCTATTAAATTCTAGTGAAGATCCCAAAATTTCCAAAGATACCAAATGTATCAAGGTGAATTTTTGTATAATAATTCACATGATTATTTTCATTTGATGAAATGGTGCAAGGTCACCATCGTGACTAATGCTGTGTCCCACGTCCAGACTACCCACTAATTTGTATGCAGGATTTGAGTGTGCCACACCCCCACCCTCCACCTTGCCCCCCCTCTCCTCCTCAATAGCTATAGACACAGAAATGGCACATACTAAGGAAAGCTCATTGTGGGACTGGCTCTAGTGGCTGTAATTCTGCACCAAGGCTGAATTTCGGGAAAGAGACTTCAGATACAGTATTAGGGGACCACTAAGGTCTATATAAAAGAGACTTCAGATACAGTATTAGGGGACCACTAAGGTCTATATAAAAGAGACTTCAGATACAGTATTAGGGGACCACTAAGGTCTATATAAAAGAGACTTCAGATACAGTATTAGGGGACAACTAAGGTCTATATAAAAGAGACTTCAGATACAGTATTAGGGGACCACTAAGGCCTATATAAAAGAGACTTCAGATACAGTATTAGGGGACCACTAAGGTCTATATAAAAGAGACTTCAAATACAGTATTAGGGGACCACTAAGGCCTATATAAAAGAGACTTCAGATACAGTATTAGGGGACCACTAAGGCCTATATAAAAGAGACTTCAGATACAGTATTAGGGGGACCACTAAGGTCTATATAAAAGAGACTTCAGATACAGTATTAGGGGGACCACTAAGGCCTATATAAAAGAGACTTCAGATACAGTATTAGGGGACCACTAAGGCCTATATAAAAGAGACTTCAGATACAGTATTAGGGGACCACTAAGGTCTATATAAAAGAGACTTCAGATACAGTATTAGGGGACCACTAAGGCCTATATAAAAGAGACTTCAGATACAGTATTAGGGGGACCACTAAGGCCTATATAAAAGAGACTTCAGATACAGTATTAGGGGGACCACTAAGGTCTATATAAAAGAGACTTCAGATACAGTATTAGGGGACCACTAAGGTCTATATAAAAGAGACTTCAGATACAGTATTAGGGGACCACTAAGGTCTATATAAAAGAGACTTCAGATACAGTATTAGGGGACCACTAAGGTCTATATAAAAGAGACTTCAGATACAGTATTAGGGGACCACTAAGGTCTATATAAAAGCATCCAAAGAGCACCAGGTCATGGGACCTTTTAATAACAACAAATTAATTGATTATCAAAATAGTTGGCATAGGGTTGGGCAATATATCGATATATTAGTTATCGTCCTAAATTTTAGGCTATCGTGATAGGACAAAAGTTTGATCTTTTCCTGGTTTTAGTAAAGTGAGGTGATTATCTGAACTTACCAGACTGTTCTAGCTGTTAAGTTGGCGATTAATTAAATAGTTGACAGCTAATCGATTAATCTTTGCAGCTCCGACACTGAACATTTCAGGGAAAGTTTTAGAGGTGGAAAACGCCGTGCATGCCTAGTAATATTTATTTAACCCTGTATAAAAAAAAATTGTGTGTGACGTATGTTTTCTTCTTCTGCTTTAGTTGCCAGGAGCAGCGTCAGTCTGAGTATAAGGAAACGCTCCACTGCTGCTGCTTTAGCCCAGGCTGCAACTCTAGAAACACAGCAGAACAGGTGACACCCACACACACACACACACACAAAAACTGTTTGGCAACACACACTGTGGCGGTTTTATACTAAGTGGATGTAGATGTACGTAAATACACTCCGTAGCATAACTATTACGGCTAACGCAGCTTCAGAGAAACCCTGACACAACAAGACAACCGTCTGCTACAGCCATCTGGGATCTGTTTTGTGGGTCATTTGTTGAGCGTCTGTAGTGGACAGTTTCCCGGTCTTTGTTTGGTGTTGTTGGCTCCAGGTGGAACTTAAACAGCGAGTTCTCTGTGGAGTTGCCTTGTTAGAGTGTCCCAGAATACACCGTCAAGTGGACAGCATTACTGTTCCTCTGCAAAATGGAAAACAGCTTCTGTTGTAATGAACGCTACGAAATAGGACCAAGGTCAATTGATAGCGTAATGATGTGATTGTACACGTAATTTAACTAACTCAGAAAAGTGGATTTAGTGTTTAGTTCGTCTTTAACAGCTGTATCAGCGTCTTGTTACTGCAAAGAGTCTTTTAACTGGTTATGAAACAAAGTCTTAATTTAATGCTGATGCCTCTATATAATCACATAAGAAAACAAGACCATCAGCGAGAATATTTGTAGTTATTCTTAATGCCTTCTAGAGGATTCGCATGATTTACCAGAAACTCCTTCAGCTCATGGAAACACTAGCGCTTTTGTCCACAGAGGCTGCCAAAATGAAAGTTCCTTGTAGAAACTTTAAAGGTCCCATGGCATGAAAATTTCACTTTATGAGGTTTTTTAACATTAATATGAGTTCCCCCAGCCTGCCTGGCCTCACCCCCACTCTCTACCTAACTTCAGATACAGTATTAGGGGACCACTAAGGTCTATATAAAAGAGACTTCAGATAAAGTATTAGGGGACCACAAAGGTCTATATAAAAGAGACTTCAGATACAGTATTAGGGGACCATTAAGGCCTATATAAAAGCATCCAAAGAGCACCATGTCATGGGGCTTTTCAAAGCTGCTAAACTGTCAGTTCAAGAGTAAGAGACCGAAGCAGTTGAAATGTCAGTTTTAGAGTAAGAGATAAAAGCAGTTCAACTGTCAGTTTTAAAGTAAAATTTGAAAGCCGTCGAACTGTCCGCTTTAGAGTTAGAGATTTAGGCAGTTGAACTATAAGTTTTATAGAAAGAGATGAAAGTAGTTGAACTGTCAGCTTTAGAGTTAGAGATGAAAGCAAGAGATGAAAGCAATTGAACTGTCAGGTTTTAGAGTAAGAGATAAAAACAGTTGTGCTGTCAGCTTTAGACTAAGATGGAAACAGTTGAACTGTCAGTTTTAAAATAAGAGATAAAAGCAGTTGAACTGTGAGTTTTAGAGGAAGAGATGAAAGTAGTTAAGCCGTCAGTTTAGAAAGAGATAAAAGCAGTTGAACTGTCACTTTTAAAGTAAGAGATGAAAGCAATTGAAATATTTTAGAGTAGGAGATCAAAAGAATTATGCTGTCAGCTTTAGACTGCATTCAAGGCTTAAAAATGTGTGTAAAAAAAACAGAAACCAGAGCTGTGCACGCAATGCGTCTGTGAATCTTAAAATGATTATTGGGTACAGTTGTGATGTAGTGCAGAGTTGAAAGCATTACAGCACCCAACAGAATTTACTGACAAGCTAATATCAGCTTGTGGCGCCAACGTTGGCTTCACAAGCTGACAGAAAGAGCTAACATTAGCTACTTGAGTTAAGGCTAGTTTCATAGACTTGACATGACAAGCATGTTAATTTCACAAGCTGCACTACAAACTAACATCAGCTGCTGGAGCTAGCATTAATTTCACAAGACATGATAAAAAACTTCATACTTTCATTGCTTTTCTTGCCTTTATGCTTATTTATCTTTTTTTTTTAACTGAATCCGGTACAAAGCTGGTAATGTTCATTGCTTTGATGCTTTTCCTTGTAAAGAAATGAAAATCAAATTTTTTAAAGCGAACATCTGCTACTGGAACTAAAGTTAATATCACAAGTTGTGATGACAAGCTAACATTTGGTGCTTGAGTTGACATTAGTTCACATCCTGATACAACAAGCTAACAGTAGTTATTTTTTGCTAACATTTATGTCACAGGCTACCGTACATGCTAACATTGGGTGCTTGAGTTGACATTAGCATCAGAGCCTGATACAATAAGCTAACATTAGTTGCTTAAGATTACATTAATGTCGCAGGCTGACAGGACAAGCTAACATTGGGTGCTTGAGTTGACATTAGCATCAGAGCCTGATACAATAAGCTAACATTAGTTGCTTAAGATTACATTAATGTCGCAGGCTGACAGGACAAGCTAACATTGGGGACTTGAGTTGACATTAGCATCAGAGCCTGATACAATAAGCTAACATTAGTTGCTTAAGATAACATTAACGACACAGGCTGACAGGATAAGCTAACATTAAGATAACAATATATAATATATAAAAGTAACGCACGGAAAAAGAAACCTGCATGAAAGTAGACTTTTGAGTAAGAAAAAGTGTTGTTTCATATACATTTATCTATTTATTTTGATCACGTTTAGGCCCTCAAGCCTTGATTTTGAAGAAGGATGTTTTGGCCCTCAGGCCAGAAACGTCATCTAAATAAATAGAGAAATGCATATGAAGCCAGAGCGTACAACACCTTTTCCTTACTTGTAACATTTATGTCACAGGATGACAGGACAAGATGACTTTGGGTGCTTTCTAGTAGTTCCAAATTTAGAGCTTTTAAGTTAAGTTTAAACATTCACATGATGTCCTTGA
This sequence comes from Perca schrenkii, assembly GCA_025617405.1. Lineage (NCBI taxonomy): Eukaryota > Metazoa > Chordata > Actinopteri > Perciformes > Percidae > Perca > Perca schrenkii. The sequence continues at coordinate 6,317,799 of CM046802.1, read as the reverse complement.
AACTGGTTGAAAGCCCAACACAGACACTGGTGTTTATTATCTATAAACTATATATACGTATATATATGTAGAAATATCACTATTCTACGAATTTTTGTTTTGTGTTAGCATATAATGGCATTAGCAATCAATAATTACGATAATCTTACCAATACGTCAGCAGAAATTAAGAAAATCAATATATTGTGAGATTTAATTGTAGTAAGGCTATTGATTAAGCATCATTAATAATCAATAAGCTTAACATATTTTTGCGGGGGGTGGAGGCATTGTTAGATATGAATGATTAATTATAAGTCTTTTGTGCCTGCAGGAAACCTAAGACGGGCATCTTGATGCTGAACATGGGAGGACCGGAGAAACTAGAAGATGTTCACGACTTCCTGCTGCGGCTCTTCATGGACACAGACCTGATGAAACTCCCTGTACAGAGGTATGCACCGTGGACACACACACACACACACACACACACACACACACACACACACACACACACACACACACATATATACATGTACATTATGAGCAGTTCAAACTATTGTAACACAGTTAGAGTATTATCTTTATCTGAGTAAAAGCAGCTTTTTAAACCTGTGATTATTTTGTATTTCACCGTTTGCAGCATAGTTGTACAACAAACTGTGGAACTGACATTAACATATTTTTTTGCAAAAGACATCATAGAGAGTAAATACGTGTAACATTCATTAAGTGTGTGTTTGTTTAGGGATACAAACCCTGGCATGGGACTTGCAAATGCAGTCTGGAACACAACTTCTATAAAATCTCACACACACACACACACACACACACACACACACACACACATACACTCACGCACACACACACACACACACATATACATTATGAGCAGTTCAAACTATTGTTATTATAATTTTTTTGACGCAACACTTTCGTAGGGTTGAAACACACACACGCACTAAAGAGAACAAATGGAGAAGTTTGTTGGGTCACGATGCTCTTCTGCGGCTCTGTTTCATAATAACTGATATTAAGCCAACAATGTACTTTCTTGTTGCTGCTGAGAAGAAAAAACTCTGGCTCTTAACTTTTTTAACAATACTGTTCACTAAAGCAGCTGTTCCCAACCTTTTTTGCTTACGAGTCCTTAAAATTATTTCTTTTATTGTGATTAAACATTACATTTTTATAGTGGATGTGAGTTATGAGCAAATATTTCTTTTCCATCTAAGATTGTTTCATCTGACGTGAAAATATCCAATGTTTCAGAGGAAAAAAATCTGTGGAAAGAAAAGACACATCTGACATTAATATATCTGTTTTTCTTTGTCATCTTGTGAGTCTGTGTGAGCCCTCAGATTAATCTGGGAACCTGAACAGTCTGCTGTTTTTCTTTTAGTTTTATGTTGCTGTTGCAGGGACAATCTGTTGGTGTATACTCCCCTCTATGGTTGAAACCAGCAGTACAAAGATGTGGTTTTGGCTTAGCAGCCCTAAAATATATCAAATATTGAAATGATGGCCATTACATTTGGTTCAGACATTCATGCCGCCCCTCAGGATGAACTTGATGACCCTCTGACCTTTCATCTAACGCCACCATCAGAATCACAAATCATCAAAATGTTAATTTGCTAATACTTTGGTTTATGACCAAATAGGTGAAAAACTAATGATGAAGGATCACAGATTAAAAGGATTTAAATAGGTGAGTTTTGAGTGTGGTTTTAAAAGAGCGGAGTGAGGGAGAAAGTCTGAGGTGCTGGGGGTTAGAAATCCAGAGCGAGGTGGCAGCACTGGAGAACGCTCTTCGCGCTTTTCTTTGAGAAAAGAACGGCACAGAAATCATTCTTAAAAAAGGAAGATGTGTTCGGAGTTTTGCCGACCGGATACGGCAAAAGTTTAATCTATCGACTAGCTTCTCTTCCTTCTTCGTTGCTCTGCCTGGTTGCTCTGCCTGGTTGTAGCGCTATCCTATTGCGTGCAGAGGGAATTTGAAAGATAATAAACGTTTATCCTGCATCTCGGATTGAGCGCTGTCAATGGTGAGTTCCAAGACCCAACATCTTGATGTGGCTCGGTGTGATCAGGCTAATGGTGCGTGGCAATTATAGTAACAATAAAGATAATAGAACTATGACTAGAAATAATAGTAGTAGCAGTGCAGGGCGTAGCAGGGCGTCAAGCAGGACCACGGCGGCAGCTGCGAAAACGATCCAGGTGCCTCCACAATCTAAAGAAATCTGCGAGACGAGGAAGTATGAGGACCCTGGAGTTTTCAACGTGGTGTTTCAACGTGGGGTTCAAAGGAGAGGGTTTGATAAAAGATGATCAATCCATCTCCTTCGACCGCACAGTTTTGTTGTGAAACCTATATGGTGCCAGTTTCACAGACGAGGCTGAAGCCTTGTCCCAGACTAAAATGCCCATTTGAGCTGTCTTAACTCAAAGCAAGTTGCACAGACTTATCTTAAAATAGTCTAAGATTTAGCCTATTCTAAATTAAACTAAGCCGATTGCAAGAGGTAGGATGAGAGCTATTCTCGCACTAAATTGAAGCTCAAATGAATCCTTCAAGGAGGCAGGTTTAACTGCTTAATACTGTGAGTGGTACATGGGCTATTTAGAATATATATATATATATATATATATATATATGAAATAACTTTTCGAGACCACTTTTGTATGTACACATTCTCTGTTAGATATATCTTTGCTTGAGCCTAGACTTTCCTCTTTGTCTCGAAGAAAGAATATTGATTATGTTCATTATGGCGTATATTTTGCTTTGATAATGTTTGTTCTCTAAAAAATTTAAATATAATGCAGCAAAATTATATACGGCACCGCCAACTACATCATATCCATTTCCAGCAAGGCAGACCGAAAGCAGAGAATGCAGAAAGTACATGTTATGTACTTCTTTACAAATGAAATAAATGTCTGACTGACTGACATGTGATGTGCGTTCTTTTTAGAAAACAATTAGATTTTAGAACTCTTTCATGATATATTGTCTCTAGAAGGGTATTATTCAACTTTTTGTTTTTATTAAATAAGGAAAAGAAAATCTCAATACTATCAAATCGCAATACTTCTAGAATCGCAATAAATGAAAAAACGCAATACAAATTGAATCGGTACCCATGTATCGTGAAAGAATCGAATCGGGACAAAAGCATGGGCACAGCCCTAGTCCCTAGAATAAAAGAACAGTACAAATTTATACAGACAGTGGAACATATTATCTACCAAAGGAAGTAACCAATTTACTTTCTTTTGTTTGAGGTATAATATAATTTGCAATACTTTCCCATTCAGCCTCTATTTTTTCCTTTTCCATGCAACAGTTATTTTGTATGTATATATTTGTTTTCTGTATTTATTATTTCATATAAATGTTTAATATGCTTGTTTGTTTATGTTTGCACTATTCACCAAGGCAAATTCTACGTAAGTGTACTTATTGTGGCAATACACCCTTTTCTGATTCTGATTTCCTCAAAAAACGAATAATACACTATTACAAAAGTAATCCCTCTCAATTATCAGTTATGACCCACCAGAAGTGTGTCTATCTGCAGAGAGAGACCCTGGCTTCTGCCTGTATTCTCTCTTCTCGACGCTTCTGGGCGTCAGCAAAGAGCCTTTGGGCCCCACATGAGTGTGTAACCCCCCCAGCCAATAACAGCGTTCCTGTTTCAAACTGCCTCTTTTGCCCCCTCGTGTCTCATACTGTCTAACTGACACAGACACCCAGAATTAGACAGGAGGACGTTTCAGAACATGACCTCACTCCGAGACAATGAGAGAGGATCGTTTTAGTCCTCTGATTCACTGCTTTGTTCGGCGCTCCCTCTTTTCATTCACTCTCTAGCTCGCTCAACCACCGTGTATCCGCCCCATGATTTGAATCCACTCCAAAACTGAATGGGTTCTTCCTTGGCCCATGCTTCACCCTTCCACGAAGTTTCATGAAAATTGTGCTAGTAGTTCTGTAATCCTGCTGACAAACAAACCAACCAACCGACCAGCAGACCAACTAAGCCAAATTGAAGTTGCGTTCATGAAAGCTACTTAAATGTTCTAGTTTAACTAGCACACATTAGGGCCTATTCCTGATGCTTTGAACCTATTTGTGTTAAAAGCTACGGTTATAAAAGCTATGAGTAAATATTGTACTGTAACATTATGAGTGTTTTATTCCTAACTCTTCAATCTGTCCCTTGCTCTGCAGTAAGCTCGGCCCGTTCATCGCCAAGCGCCGCACGCCAAAGATCCAGGAGCAGTACAGTAAGATCGGAGGAGGCTCGCCCATCAAACACTGGACCTCCATGCAGGGAGAGGGCATGGTGAAGCTGCTGGACGAGATGAGTCCTGAGACAGGTGAGACAGTCCCAGAGAGCATATACACCGCTGCCTAACAGGTGCGGAGGGTCATCCTGCCTGTCACATCTCTCACTCCTGAAATCATTCGGTTTAAAGAGAGTTTGTGTGTCCATTGTCATATAATGTGGCTGTATACCTTTTTAAGGGCATTCTGCTACGTCCCTACTCATGTACGCACGTGGCGCCTGTAACGTAGGACTCACGCAGTTGTGGAGAGTTAAGTTTGAGGACCTGCCTGTATGTTACCTGCACGTTTCTTAATACAAAGGATTCTTTGAAGTCTAAGACTCGTGTGGACATTTAAATTTTTGACATCTATAACTTCTGGGTAGAAAACCTCCTGAGCAAACGGGGGCGAGGAACATCTAAAATGCATGCTTTCATATGTCAACACTTTCACTAATGTTGGGTCGAAGTCTTAATTTACCTGTTGGGCCACAGAATAAAGAACCTAACACTACCCAAACTAGCAGTCAGTCCGACCGGCGACATGTTGCTGTTCACTCGTTAGATTTGGTTCATCAGAAACGCTAGCAAAGCAACACAGGACTGAAGAAAAGAGACCACAGACAGGTTGGACCACAGTGTTTTAAGTATATATCTTAAAACGTTACAGTTCTGCTGAAAATGACAACAATTCACATATCTCCGCAATGAAAAATCAACAGGCAGTTGTCTACCTGGACAACATGGCATCATGACTTTGTGTAAATATGTACGCCACTTTCATAAAGCCAAATGGCGTGTTATTGTACGCCATTTTCAGCTATCCAAGTGTATGATACACACTGTATACAGCTGATGTAAACATACCCACCACGTGGCCTCGCCACGTTGCGCGTTATCGCGAGAACAACGTCACACGCCTGTTAACAAAAAAAAAAATGGTTGAGTTTAGGAAAAGAACACAGGGAAAGGCTTCAGTAACAAAACAGTGACAAAAACACGGAAAATAACGACAAAAACACGCTTACGACAACAACAAATGGTTGGGTTTAGGAAAGAAACATTGGGTAAGGCTTATTAAAAACAAAAACTTTAAAAACAAAAACAGCAAAAAACGGCCGAAAAATCGCCACACGCGGGGCACGAACCCGGCTCTCCCAGGTGAAAGTCCTGTGTTCCGTTCCTTTATACTACTCGCTACGGCGGAAGTTGACTCGCAATGTAGGCCAATGGCGGCCGATTTGATATACACGCAAAAATGCGATTATGCGTCTTGATAACACGCCAAAACGGAATACAAATTGGCGTTTCATACATACGCCAATTCATGAGATCAGTCTGACCTGGAAGTGTTTTTTTGTGTTCGTCACGGTGATTCCGTATACATGTAGTCATAAAGTATTACAAGCCCCATCGGTCAAACTTTAGTTTATATAAAGTAAGCATCCAAAGAGCATCCATTAGACACTCACATCTGTAACGGTTAATAAAGTGCAACAGAAAGCAATAGGAGTGTAATCCTGATGCATTATAAATGCATCATAAATTCACTATGAATGCCCATATAATGCACTGTAGATGTGGTCTGCTTAGAATGTGTGTGTGTGTGTGTGTGTGTGTGTGTGTGTGTGTGTGTGTGTGTGTGTGTGTGTGTGTGTGTGTGTGTGTGTGTGTTGTAGATAGTGACACAGTGAAGGAGTGTCTCTGCACACGCCTCACTGATAACGACACAAACGGCCATCTGAAAACTGACCACATGTACAAGTGTACTAACCTGATTCCTAATAGGAGAACCAGTTTAACACTTTCATACCAATTTATAATCTCCATAATAACTTCCCTTTATGTTCCTGACTGTATTCATTTAATTATTCATATCTAAGTGCCATATTTGTGTTTTTATTCTTTAGCCATAGTTTTACTCAAACAGTAATGAGTGTATTTCACATGACTGGCAGTTACTGACTGGCTGTCTCTCTCTTCAGCTCCTCACAAGTTCTACATCGGTTTCCGGTACGTTAAGCCGCTGACGGAGGAGGCCATCGAGGAGATGGAGAGAGATGGGGTGGAGAGAGCCGTGGCCTTCACACAGTATCCTCAGTACAGCTGCTCCACCACAGGTGACCGTCCCAGGAAATGACATAAATGAACACATAAAATAAAAAATAAAAAATGACAACAGACAAACATATCCATAAAATATCTAAAGTACAGCTGCTTTACAGTAGAAATAATGCTAATTCCATGCTATTCAGAAGTAATTAATACCATTCCACAGGTCAGCACTGAATTAATTTATAAAAAAAAAAAAAAAAACATAAAAGGGAAAACTATGAGATAAAAAAGACTTTTGTGGCCGTTGGTGTCACCACACCCAGAGTGCTATCCACCCTGTTACCCTCTGATAAACACAGACAGACACACACAGACACACACACGCGCACGTGTAGTATTATTAAACCAAATCAAATCGAGCGTCATGCTTCATAGAAGAGCTTTTGAATCGTGGCAGAGTCTGCATAACTGGTACATTTTTGAGAAGCCAGCGAGACTCAATCTGCAGACTTCCCAGGAGGTCTGAGTGTGAAGGGCTATCCAAATCCAAGGTTTATCTATTTACACATACAACACAGGGCCGTGCAATACAATGAAAAGCAGTTATAGTCACTTTATGCTTTACAAAAAACAAACAAATTTGTAACATGAAGGAATGTAAACTGCAACAAATTTAAATCAATTAGCTGTTTGGTCTATAAATTGTCAGAAAATGGTGAAAAATGTCGTTCCCAAGTTTCCCAAAGCTCAAGATGATGTCCTCAAATGTCTTGTTTTATCCACAACTCAAAGGTATTCTAAAGTGAAGAGACTAGAAGATATTCACATTTTAAAAAGCTGAATTTGTCTCATTTTCATAAAAATTGGCTCAAGCCGATTAATCGATTTATCAAAATAGTTGGCGATTAATTTAATAGTTGACAGTCTGTTAATCCGTGCAGATCTAATCCCAACAATAACTTGACATTAGGGAAACGCCCGCTGAACTTAATCCAATTCCTGCGCTTCCTTCTCGGATGTTGATGAGGGCATTTTTGTCCTAGTCCATACGTGCTCCAAAGGCAAAAAAGACGATAAATTCAGACAAAAATCTCAGAATCTTTTTTTTTTTTTTTAAGGTGGGAATAAGAATGGTTATGTCATCAAATGGCATTAAAGGAAAGGTGTTACAGTGCATAAACCTTATCTACATAAAGCAGCAGAACCTGCACATATTTTTGCAGAAATTGCCAGTGTCAGTTAGCCTGAGGGAACTGACCATTGGCAGGGCTCAATCCGCACGTTGACAGCTCTGTCACGCGAAGGGAGTGCTGTAATGAGAGCCACAAATTGAGGCTGTTAGACATTTGGATTCAGCCATATATTTGATCTTAAAGGAGTTTAATAAAAGTCAATAAAAACTGCACAGCCATATCAAATCATATAACGCTGTTGACCAGTTGTGTTAGGAGGAGAATGAAGTTGTTGATAGCTTACACTACACTTCCAACACAATGCCAAGGCACCAAAAACATAAAATCTGATAATCAAATAGCCAGCGTTTGACAAAAGAGACCCCCCCCCCCTCCCCAGGCCTTTTAATCACCTCAAATAGAGCACATTTGTGCTTTTTCATGCAAGTTCACATAATAAATGTCCAAAAGATGAATAATAAATATCTGCTTCTCTTCTTTTTCTGATCTTTGGAAAGGAAACCCTGAGACTCAGCGATGCACCCTGGTCGTACCTTTGAGCAAGGCACTTCATCTCAAAACCAGAGGTGTCAAGTAACGAAGTACAAATACTTCGTTACCTTACTTAAGTAGAAATTTTGGGTATCTATACTTTACTGGAGTAATTATTTTACAGCATACTTTTTACTTCTACTCCTTACATTTTCACGGAATCATCTGTACTTTCTACTCCTTACATTTTAAAAATAGCCTCGTTACTCATATTTCAGTTCGGCTTGTTTTCATTCCGGCTCGTCATCGTTCAAACACACACACTCAAAAAACCCTCTCCAAATCGCTCCATCCGGAGAGAGTTAATTTGATTGTGGTTGGATGAGAAGTATAAACATAGCAATTCTGACGCGATCCATCAAACCTGCACAGACCCGGTGCTAATAAGCCACCGGTGCCTAACGACCGTTATCTACCGGACCGAATAACAACGCAGATTTTGGTGCCTTATTTAGGTGCAACTTAAATGCCTGCGCTTCTCTCTGATGCTCCGAAAACGGACGTTAGAGGGAACTGGAACATCTCCGCATGGAACGCTAGTTAACACTACAGTTGGCAGCAGCTAACGTTAGCCTAGTGTTAGCTAGCAGCTGGAGTAAACACGGTTAAAATTCTGACCGCTAAACGGTTTAAAAGTTTGTCTGTATTTCACTGGAGAGGATTGTAACACCAGACTGTTGTCTGAAAAACACAGAAGAGATGTGTCACCTTTTTCAGCCCTTCTGAGTTTGCAGTTATGATTTTAATATAACATTATTATAGTCATATGATTTTTTTTTTTTACTTTTTTCATAAGCTATTAAAATATTAATTGTTGGCATGATTTTATAAATCATATTTTAATGGTACATACTGTATGTGGCACAGTAAATCTAGGATTAACTGTATCTGTGGGCTGATATCTTAGGGACTACCTTACCTATAGGCCAGTAAGCCTATCATCAGTGGGAATTTATATTTGCTAATAATATGTTGGAATTATGTTAAGGCATTTTAATTTTAAAAGACTCAAAGATAATAAAAAGACTCAAAAATGTACAATAATTTGGAGGCCCCCCTGCAATGACTTTGAGGACCCCTTGTTGAAGATCTCTGCCTTACATTACTTTTACTTTTATACTTTAAGTAGTTTTGAAACCAGTACTTTTACACTTTTACTTAAGTAAAAAGCTTGAGTTGATACTTCAACTTCTACAAAAGTCTTTTCAAACCCTAGTATCTATACTTCTACTTGAGTAATGAATGTGAATACTTTTGACACCTCTGCTCAAAACCCTCCAGTGGCGGCGCTCAGCTGTTGACAGAGGGCTGTGCTTGTTGTGTTATGCAACATGTTTACAACATTAATGTATTTGTCTCTCTGTCCGTCCAGGCAGCAGTCTGAACGCCATCTACCGTTACTACAGCAACAGAGGGGACAGGCCAAAAATGCGCTGGAGTGTCATCGACCGTTGGCCCACACACCCTCTGCTGGTGGAGGTTAGACACACACACACACACACACACACACACACCAGTATAAGTCAATACAACCAAAGTGCCTGTCAGGCTTCTCCTACTCTCTGTGAGAACAAAAATAAATTATTGGAAAATGAATTGACTAGGTCAAGAAGTTGTCATGGCAACTAATGAGCTGAAAGTGGCCATTCTTGTTAATCATAGCTAACAAGCCTGTCTGTATTCTTACATCTCAACATTTTGGCTTCCATTACGGTTGGGTGCCAAGTCCGGTACCTCTTTAGGTACTGACCGAATTACGTCGGTACTACCAAGGACCGATTCACATTACGTCAAATGGTGCCAAAAATTCTGTATCTGTAAGCGCAACCTTATCTGTCCTCTCTGCATGTTGACAGAGAGCGGGGCTCCGCTCTGATACACACGTGTAGAGGTGCGGATGGAACGAAATGACATCGCCTCAGCAGACAAATACAGGAATAAAAGTTTCAGTTTAGTGTAAGAAATTAATAATTATTTGAATTTGATAGGTTGTATGGACGGGTTTGGAAGGGGAGAAGGAGGTGTATTTTGTGTGGAGTGTAAAATTTAGTAAATAAATAACATGTTCTAAAATTCCAAGGTTTGGAAAATTACAGTATTTCGATATCACAGAAAATCAGAAGAAAATAATGTGTGTGTGTGTGTGTGTGTGTGTGTGTGTGTGTGTGTGTCTGTCTGTGTGTGTCTGTCTGTGTGTGTGTGTAGTGTTTTGCAGATCACGTCAGAAACGAGCTGCTGAAGTTTCCAGAAGAGAAGAGAGACGACGTCGTAATTCTGTTCTCAGCACACTCCCTCCCTATGGCTGTAAGTACCATGAAGTGCTAGTACTTAAAGCTGGGCAATATATTGATATTATATCGATATCGTGATATGAGACTAGATATCGTCTTAGATTTTGGATATCGTAATATGGCATAAGTGTTGTCTTTTCCTGGTTTTAAAGGCTGCATTGCAGTAAAGTGATGTCATTTTCTGAACTTACCAGACTGTTGTAACTGTTCTATTGTTTGCCTTTACCCACTTAGTCATTATATCCACATTACTGATGATTATTTACCAAAAATCTCATTGTGTAAATATTTTGTGAAAGCACCAATAGTCAACACTACAATATCGTTGCAGTATCGAGGAATTTGGTCAAAAATATCGTGATATTTGATTTTCTCCATATCGCCCAGCCCTACTAGTACTACTGATGAGTTTTTTGACCGGTAGTGTATATATACCATAGACTGTATAAAATAGCTCTATAGCCTTTGTTAACACTTTATTTTGAAAACCAGACGTCAAACCTGTATCTTTCTGCTATGTCCGTCATCATCAGCTCAATCAGTGCCGTTTGGACATTCTGATCTCAGACAAACATTATAAATAGTAAGAGGAAAAGATCTGTTGTTTTCTCGAGATAAAGAGATAATTAACTTGTTATCTCGAGATAACTCAAAATAATTGTAACGATGGCCGTTCTTGGCTTTCCACAGATACTGGTACTATTACTACTACTACTACTACTACTAGTAGTACTACTGACAGTGCTACTCCTGTGTACCATGTGCAGGTTGTAAACAGAGGCGACCCATATCCTCAGGAAGTGGGAGCCACCGTCCAGAGAGTCATGGAGAGACTGGGACACTGTAACCCTTACAGACTAGTGTGGCAGTCCAGGGTGAGTACACACACACACACACACACACACACAGACAGACAGACAGACAGACAGAGAAATCAGAATGTGATCCGTCATGTCAGTGTTACACATAAACCAGTGGTACCATCCAGAAGAAGAACTTCATTAAATTAAATTAGGGGCTTTGGTTCCTTGCTCAAGGGCACCTCGGCAGTGGTTGTTTGCTGAAAACAGTAGTGACACAGACAACCAGCAGTACTATAACAGTCAGTTTGTAAGAGACTATTAATGCTGCATCCATCCTGCGGTTTACAGTTTTATTAAATTGTATGAATCTGGTACCACTAAAATACTTGCTTAGCTTACTCCAGCTGGTACGGATGTAGTTACTTTGGAAGACTTCAGTTTGATAGTACTGCACAGTAGGGTACCCAGTATTTACAAAACCTACATTAAGGTGGAAATTAAAAAAAAAATTAGAGTTTTTGTTTAACTACATTTGAGCGTTGACTTTTTCGCAATGATACATGATGATATCGCCAAAGTCAGCGTTTTAATGATGGCGGTGCAGTCTCGTCATATATCATTAACGCATTTAATACTTAATTTCCAAACTGGCTTAGTGGCCTGTCGGTTAACTTTAAAGTATGGATTTGATTTGTGGGGGTATTTTACCAACAGTAATGTTATACTTTTTTTACAGACAATTATTCATATGGATTTTAATATTCACAAACTCATGCTGTACATCACTGCAGATGTGCAGAAACCTTTACAGTATAACTATTCAACTTTTATATGACTCTACACTGTACAGGTTTTTCATTTGTCAGTGTGAATTTGTTGTAGTTCAGTGCTGCCATCACACAACGTTTCTTTTCTTTGAACACCACAAGATGGAGCCACTTGTCTATCTAATACCTCAAAGCTCTTAGTCCTCAGGTCACTGTGGCTCAAAATTCACACATCACACATTAAATCTGGCAGCCAATCATCTGTTTACAATAGAAGAGGATTGGGACGTAGTTGCTGGATCATCATTTTGATTGTTAAGGCATGTATTTTGCTTGTTGAAAAATAAGATGATTCTAGGGAAATCCTTTTATGGGGCAGTCGTGTTATATGAAGGTGTGACTTGTAAGAACACAGGAAGAAGGACAACATACACATGCTTGATTTAACAAGACTTATGCCTAGTTTACAGTCACACTACACCACATTAGCCCTGATTTTCCGCTCACAGTTTTTGAAGCTCCCTGTAAAAAGCCGGAAATCCGAAGCAAATTGGCGCTCGAGTCATAGGCTCAAGCGCTATGTGTTAACTGCTCAGAGACGCGAGCCGACACATTCCAAATATCTAGCAGGCTTCATATCTGGACCTGTCGGGGAGTCCAAGAGCCAATGAGAGGGCAAGACACAGGTTGAGGGAAAACCTTCGGGAGGGGTCCCCTGTAACAATAGCAACTTTTATGTATGTGTTGCATTGCAATACGGACCAAAGTTGCTGTTGCACCTAGAGGAAAATAGTAAAGACGTATGAAAACAGGCTATTTTGTGGACTTGTGCCAACATCAACAAGCAGGACTACAATCCATTCTTTAACCCATTTTCTTCTCCTTTTCTTCTTAGTTTTATCGCTACAAATCAGTGCTCATTTCTGGCAGACATCCAATTTTGGAACAAAAATCCTGTCTCGCGCATGGTATTACAGTACGTCCTGCCCCATGTCACTTCTCGCATGTTTTCATGAAAGTGTAGTTTGGAGACAGACGTACACATCGGGGGATTCCTCCTGGTGAAAGATCTTGTTGTGTGTGACAGGTGTGTTTAATATGAACGGAGATTATTTCTGATACTAACTTAAACGCTTGTGTGGATGGAGATCATTTTTGTTTCCAAAATGACAAAGTAGTAGTGTGGCTCAAGCTTTAGTCTGTATCAAAGGGTTGGACCGGATGGACAAACTGTAACGATAAATCTCCACTCTAAATAGAATTAAAGACTTTTGTCATGTCTTGTGTTTGGTCATCCAGGTGGGGCCCATGCAGTGGCTCGGCCCCCAGACGGACGATGTGATTAAAGGTCTGTGTGAGCGTGGGAAGAAGAACCTCCTGCTGGTGCCCATCGCCTTCACCTCGGACCACATAGAGACTTTACACGAGCTCGACATCGAGTATGGGCAGGTGCTGGGGGAGGAGGTAAGGAAGAGACAAACTCCACGTTCCCTTTCCTAGCAGCTCCGGGCTGTTATTTCACACCCCACCATGTTCTCGCGGAAGCTCTTTTCTTTTTTTTTGTTCTTTTTGTTTGTGAATTTGCGTTCATTTGTAATCAAGTCATGTTGGTTTATCTCGAGACTTGATGTAGAGTTTAAGTTGGCAAAGGTGTGTGTGTGTGTGTGTGTGTGTGTGTGTGTGTGTGTGTGTGTGTGTGTGTGTGTGTGTCTGTGTGTGTGTGTGTGTGTGTGTGTGTGTGTGTGTGTGTGTGTGTGTGTGTGTGTGTGTGTGTGTGTGTGTTTCTAAACTTGTGAGAACCCTGACACAATTCATTATGCATTCCCAGGCCTTAATCTAAAGATTCCCAAAAAAATTTCATTCCAAAATGTCCTCACTTTTCAAATATGTCCTCACTCATGGTTAACTTGAATGTAATTACTGTTTCAGTATGGATATAAACTAGGGGGCTTTTTACACCGAACCTGTTAGATTTGGTTAAAATGAATGGTGCGTCTGGATGTTTGGTTCGGTAACCTAAACGTGTGACATTTTGTTCCGTCTTTCTTCCGTTCAGTGCGGGGTGGAGAACATCAAGAGAGCGGAGTCGTTGAATGGGAACCCTCTCTTTATGAAGGTACGTTTCACACACCAGCGTTCCCCACAGGTTGAGAATGTACTTGTGGTGCTGGGTTCAGTAACAAACTAGTCAAACAAAGGTGAACACAACGACTACATAACATTATCACATCATTTAGAAATAAATAACTATTTACATATTAAACTAATTTGACTAAAAGATGATACAGATGAAAACATTGCGATATGCTGCATCTAACACAATTTCAGGGTAGTTATTAGGGCTGCACGATATGAGGAAAATATGCAATATGGCCTAACGTTAAATATATCGTGACGATGATATTACTTATAATAACGATAAATAAACATATTAAAATGTACTCAGTTCTGCCTTTCTGCTGCTAAGTATTCTAAAATACAACAAATTGCTTGTTGAATAAAAAAAATAAAATAACAGAACATGTAGCCATGATGTGCTTTGTCAATTAAATCTGTTATTTTTTTTGCCAAATGTTAACGGTTCAGATAAAATACCCGTAATACTTTGATCATGTTACTATTAATCTCAACACTGGTTCCCCCTAACTTCTGTTAAATCCCATAAGACTAGGGCTATCTAAAGTCAATTCTTGTTCATCGTGTTTGTTAGATCATTGTTTATTTTTTGAAGTGTTTTATCTGACGCGCTATGACTAATGATAGCCTTGGTCTGTGTGCGCTGTAAAAAAAAATACACCATTGTTTGGGGGGAAAAATTTGTATTCTGATTTGATCTAGCTGGGCGGTGCGCCGAAGTAGAACCTATGTATGGGGAAACACTGCACACACTGAGCTGACTCCTGTATACAAACATAAAAAACTAACATATAAAGTATCAAGTCATTTAAACTGATGAGATATATTTCAAATGCGATTTCAAAATTGTGTTTAAAAAGTAGCATATCTGTATTTTCTTTTTTTTTAAACAAGAACAGGCTTTCAGCTTACAGCGAGAGGAAGAGATACAGAGAGCGAAATGTATAAATGTAAAAGGCAAAAGGGGAGATGATGAAAAGGACCACAAAAGTAAAGCAAGTAATGAGAAATACATGTAGGATTGAAAGAAGGAAGGAAGAAAGAAAGAAAGAAAGAAAGAAAGAAAGAAAGAAAGAAAGGAGGGAGGACTGTTGGAAGGCAGGCAGGGGTCTAATAATAGAAAAGGAGACAGCAGCAGAAGGTTCTGTGAAGTAAGTGAACTCCAAGCAGGAGATGGTCAATAAATGGATTCCTTCTTGCTTCCTTTCCTCTTTTCTCTCCCTCGTCTCCTTTCTTACTTCCATCCTTCTTTCCTTTCCTCAACCCTGCAACCTTTCTCACAACCGTCAACTCCTCAACTCCTCCACACTGTGTGTTTGTGTGTGTGTGTGGGGGGGGGGGTTTATTAAAGGAAGGGGCAGATCAATGGGAACCTTTAGAGCTGACTACAGTAGAACTGAACCGCCCGCCCGCCCGGCTGGCTGGCTGGTCAAACCCGCCGTGCTCAGAGACCCCTCGCCAAGTCTCTGTGTGTGTGTGTGTGTGTGTGTGTGTGTGTGTGTGTGTGTGTGTGTGTGTGTGTGTGTGTGTGTGTGTGTGTGTGTGTGTGTGTGTGTGTGTGTGTCTGTGTGTGTCTGTGTGTGTGTGTGTGTGTCTGTGTGTGTCGGTAAATCAATATCCAGAGGATGATTAGTTGGTAGTTACTGAAGGATGGTTTCCTTGGTGTGGTTTTAGTTTCTCAGTGAGCTGCATCAGTCTGCTGCCGTCTGCAAGCAGCAGCCTCTGGAAAACAAAGAGAAATAAATTAATCAGAGATTTTACTGCAGAGCCTGGCTGGTGTCGGGTTTATGTTTTTTGAGAAATCTTCGTTCAGATTGCCATCTTGTTCAATCAGCTTACTTTACTGTATGTAACTCCTCGCATAGACATTCTTACCCTTGAATTGCTACTTGAATTCTCTCAGATGATGCATTTGCCTCCTCTCCTCTCCGCTAATATAGCACAACACGTGTTTTTAAAAAGCCAATCCTAAACAGGTTTTAATCAAATAATTGCCATGGCCATTGCCAGCACAAACAAATACAGGATTCTCTAATAACGGTCAGGTAAGAAATAATTCATACTTCCATAGTACTAATTCCATCAGTACAGCAACAGCCGGGCTCTTACTTTCTGTTTTTAAAGAATAGTTCAACATTTTGGGAAATTTCTTGACGAGAGTTAGATGATAAGATTGATACCACTCTCATGTCTGTAGGTAAATATGAAGCTACAGGCAATATTTTTACTATTTGGATATTCATTCATTGGGTAGGTACACTGTTTTCAGTTTTGGGTTTTGGAGAGATTTTTTAAAAAATTTTTTTTAGGGCTTTTTCTTTTATTTAGAACAGCTGAAGAGAGACAGGAAGATGGTTGAGAGGGAGGGGGCCTGACACGCAGAAAAGGGCCCCGGGTCGGAATCGAACCCGGGCCGCCGGCAAGGACTGAGCCCACATGGGATAGTCTTCTATTTTTTTCAACACTGTAGAATAACAGAATCCTTAAAAAACAAATACCTTAAATTCTACCAAAAGACGTGTTGCAGCACAGTGTTTCCAACTCCGCTCAGTGTGAGTCTTTATGAGTTTTTCATCCAACTGCTTTAACCAAATATTCTCTGGTCCACATCAGCTAAAATACAACACCGAATCCGTCAGCGTGTTAGCCTGAGTTTGTAACCGTTACCTACCGACAGTGTTGTCCCTGAACGCGTTCATTGAACGATAGTTCATGAACTCGTTCATATACACGTACTGTATTCCTGCCTGATGAATGTTACTGTGAACTTGTTCATTTTGGTGTCTGTGAATGGCACGCTCTCTCAGTTTAACTTCGTTCAATAGATTTCTATAGAGCCTTCCAGGCGAAAACCCGGCTAAAACACACCGTAAACAGGCCTTAATATGTAGCGGAAAAAACACCCAATCTGGCAACACCATAGACGGATAACACCAGCCACCAGTGTCGCACCGCTGCATGCATCATCAAAACAAAAAGCAGCGTGGAGGCGACGAGGCAGCAAAGAGGCGTTGTGTGATAATTTAAACCAGTTTTATGACAAGGTCGGTGAGGATGGGAAAAATCTGACATTTCTCTGCAAACTTTGCCCGCCAGCTTTCAAAAAGAAAATCCATTCTCGCAATGTGATTGGAGGAGGTTGGTTGCTGCTCAAAATGCTGCTGCCTGTTAGGTGGATACCACTGAGCTTAAGAGAGTAAAAAAATAAAATAAAATAGAAAACCAGTTTTATGACAAGGTCGGTGAGGATGAGAAAAATCTGACATTTCTCTGCAAACTTTGCCCGCCAGCTTTCAAAAGAAAATCCACACTTCAGTCACATCCACAGCAAACCTGAAACTGCACATTGAACTGATTGGATATGAAGATGAAATCTGACACATAGTTTCAGTGTTAAAACTGATAGAATAATTGCTGTCTGTGGTTCTATATGGGCTGTGGCAATCATTTTGAAAAATAATAGCTCGCAGCAACATATGGAATAAAAGAACTATGAACTAGTTCATTTTTGGAACTGTGAACTTAGTTCAAAATGTTGAAGCATGAACTGAACTAGTTCATTTTAAAATTAGTGAACTGAACTTTGAACTAGTTCATGTAGAAAGTGAACTTTCCCAACACTGGCTACCGAGAACGCTATCCTCGCCTTACCTGTTCAGCTGACTTTAGCAGGTAAAGTTGGATAACACGCTTGACTGATCTGCCGTCACAGACGTGAACTAACCACAGACAGTTGTCTCGTTCATGGACTCTCAGCAGTGTGAAGCTACAGAACGGCAGGGTGAAGCTAAATGAATATAGGGTAAACATAATGTATATTTAGCGTTATTTTTGGCAGGGTTCCCCATTGTACAAGGAATGAATGATCCCTTGTCTGACAACACAACCAGGTGTTCACAGAGATGAACAAAGGGAGTGTCTCTCTCTCTTTATGTCTGTCTCAATATTAAATGCTGTCTGTCCTGTCCAGGCTCTGGCAGACCTGGTCAACACCCACCTGAAGTCCAACGAGGCCTGTTCCCGTCAGCTGACCCTCCGCTGCCCGCTGTGCACCAACCCCACCTGTGGGGAAACCAAGGCCTTCTTCGCCAACCAGCCAACCTCATAGAAACACACACACACACACACACACACACACACACACGCTATAGTGCCCTTCCTGCAGCAGTGCTACCTGTGAAAGAAACTTAAGGCCTTCTTCGATAAACAGAAGACTCATACACACACACACAAACACACACACACACACACACACACACACACACATAAACAGACACACATAAACACACACCGTGTCTCCAGCAATAGTATCAGTTACATAGAAAAACATAACATGAGGGACTTGGTGAAATGGTTTCTGCGAATACATTTTGACGTTTGTTTTATTGTATCTACATGTCGGACGGGAGGAGTTTAACCACAGCGAGTACCTTACCTTACTTACTTAATGGGAAAAATACACAAACTCAATCCAAAATTGGCATTTTAGTAGTATTTAGTTCATCATATTTTAATAATCAAACGAAATGCTAATATTAGGCTTTGAATACACCGACGAATACAATTTTATTTTTGGTTTTTGGTCTTTTCATGGGAAAATATTTCTAATATCTGCATCTTAACACTCACTTCAGATAATTCATGATTCCATAAATGACTCCCAACCACCACACCACACAGATTAAAGCAAACGCGAATTGCGGATACCATTTTGCAAAAAGTCTGTGAAGGTAAAAGAACTGACACTGTGCAGGAACTGCTCACATCCCATCAATGCTACAGAAAACAAAAGCCTTGCACTATTTTTTTTTTGTGCGCGTCTTTTATTGCAACTCTTCTGGTTACATTCCATGCGATCGGCCCCTGTAAACCCCCATCAGAGAGCCCGTTTCTCTTCTCTCTGGTGCTAAATGAAAAACAGTCCGCCATGACGACGACGCCACACACGAGGGATCTGGTCGTCATGCCGTTGACCCACCAGCCAGCCCTGCTGCAATTCTCGCAATGTGATTGGAGGAGGTTGGTTGCTGCTCAAAATGCTGCTGCCTGTTAGGTGGATACCACTGAGCTTAAGAGAGTAAAAAAAAATAGAATTTAGGAGGAATTGCGCGGCTACTTTATTTAGGAGAGTCAACTTCATGACCGGAAGATTTGAGTTAAAAAAATATTCTAATCCTCATTCTTAATCCTGCATCCATCCATCATCTATTCTATGTTGGTGCTTTGCAAAGCTAAGAAAGAGCTTAGAAAGAACCTTGCGTGAGTTCTACAATAATCCACAGTGCCGCTGTAGTCCATCTGCAGATTCTGTTTGGGTCAGCTCATAATGCTTTTTCCTCTCTGCCAACTGACGCGTGGTAACGTTTGTAGTTTCCTTTTTAAATCCTCTCCCTAATTACCTAATTCGTTACTGAAAATCATTTTGAGCCTCTGAGCCTAATTGCGTGCAGGTACTTCTGTTCATTACCAATTCTGATCTAATACTTTGATTCATCAATATCGAAATAGATGTTCGATTTTGTAACATATTTAGCAGTTCGCAGAAGCCTTTTGTTCCATTACTGTAAGCACACTGTATAGGCCATACAGTTTTAGTTTTAAGTGATAAGACAAAAGGTTTTTACATTTAATTCATATATCATATTCTTGGAGCCGTGAAAAGCTTTTCACGAGTCACTTTTGAAGGACGGCACGAGAAGTTTAAAAGAGCAAAAAAAAAAAAAACTACAATGACACTGGAACTGTCCTACAACAACAAGATTCAGTATGCGTTCTTTAAAAAAAAAAACTACTGTGTAGAGAAGTAGCACAATTAAGTAGGATTAGAGTTTAGTTTTAATGTAGATTCACTTTGACTTCGGTCTGCCTAAACCTCTCTGCAGTTTTTTTTCTTCCACTCACACCTCCCCTGATCACAGGGCAGTAACTAAATGTGAATCTAATTATTCCTAAGGTTGAAGGTTTATAGGTTTATTTATTTAGTTTTGCCGTCAGGTGCTACAGCTCCATAAAATGTCTTGGAGTTCACAGGTTTGATTTATCTGCTGTCCCATTCGGCATGAGACTCCCCTAATAATGTGTAAAGGTCAAAATAAAACCGTAACACTTTTTATGGGTAGTACTCGGTACCTCTAACCCCGTCCCGCCACTGTTTTTGTCCTGTGATACCATGAGAATGTGCCTTTTACACCGGCTAACTAGAAATACTGGACTTGTGCTTTATGTTATTTTTTTTACGTGTGCTTAACCAAAATGCTGACAGGAAAAATCCACCCTGAAATCTGAATTTCCCAGTGTTTTATATTCCAAACTTCCGTAAATGAACTCCGAACTGTACAACTTTAGCAAACAGCAAGCTAACTACATAGAAGTGTGAACTAGCGAGCATAGAAGGCGAGCTAAGTGTTAGCAAACGGGTAGCATAATTTCTGCAAAGACTTCGTCGCTTGCAGTTGCATATAATACAATATCCAATATCCGAGGACAGTAGGTCGATTGGAATAATTGAGAAGCTGTGCAACGTGTAGCCTCTATCTGGTTTTTACTTTTGAACAAACCGCCACAAATACGTAACCTGATAAAACGGTAGCTAATGTAGACTACCTATATGCTGTGAGTACAAGGCTAATTCACAAACACTTCGTCTTCCCGTTCTCCTCCAGATGTGGCGCAAATACAGCAGCAGCAACACTCGCTTGCTGGCTTATTAGCTCGCTTGTTAGCTTATTAGCTCGCTTGCTAGGGAGCCAGCTAACCCTAGTGCTCACATGCTTGCTAGTTAGCTCACTAACTTAGTGTAGGTGCAGCCATTCTGAAGATAATGTGAAAGAACATACAAGATAGCTGTTGACTTATTGATAGTCTGAGCTTGATTTTTCAAAACCAAAAAAAGCAGACCCTCAGACCTTTTATTCCGCCAATAACTGTCAATGAAGCTGCTTGAAGCCCTTTGAGGTCTTTAGCGTTTCAGCCTTTTTCCAGTAAGTACAGACAGTATACATTGGAGCTTTTGCATGTGCTTGCCATTGATTGCCAACGACGTTGGGAGAGACACTTTATAATTTAGAAAGATTTACATCTTTTTATCTTAATGTGTAGCTATATTGGACCTACTACCAGCACTTGCAACTTCCAAATTTATGTTTCTCTTAGTCACTCTTTGAACATGGTTACACCTAAATGTCAACAATTGTTGCATTTATTGTACTGTTCTTTTAGTTGGTAAATCTCTCTGCTTCCACTGTGTAATGCATACATGCACATTGCAACACATATCCTCGTTCAATACAAACCGCACTGTGCATTCAGTGCTCTTCCACAGGTTTGAATGTGATGGTTTTGATTTTGAGGAATAATTTACCCAGAGTTCTCTGTTTTATGTCAGTGGGTCCATGTGGCAGCTCAGTTTAAATGAGGTTCAAATGAGTATTTCATCTTTTTTTGTGCATAGCTGCTAGCTGATCCCACAGACATTGAGCTAAAATATGCCAATCTCGATGTTATAAGATACCATCAAACTGCGGTATCAGTAACGCAAAAGTAAAATTCCTCAAAAAACCTAACCGTCACTTTAATACAACTATATCTATCTACCAATTTGTGCAGAATGTGATGGGTGGGTTTTTCCTCAACCAACATGTTTCTCATTTATTTTGAATTATACTCTGTGTGTCCGGTTTGACAACTATGTGTGTTTAAGAGTTTTGCTGTGTGTGTGTGTGTGTGTGTGTGTGTGTGTGTGTGTGTGTGTGTGTGTGTGTGTGTGTGTGTGTGTGTGTGTGTGTGTGTGTGTGTGTGTGTGTGTGTGTGTGTGTGTGTGTGTGTGTGTGTGTGTGTGTGTGTGTGTGTGTGTGCGTGCGCGCTTAGCTGAAAATGCATTTAGCAGAGTTTGCGTTGTACATATAACAAAGACGCTACAGCTTTGTTGCAGCTCAAGCGTACTTTTTTGTTTGGAATTATTTATTTTTGGTCTTTTGTTTGTGTTCCTTGACCACATACTGTCTCCATTGTTTGAACTTTTTTATTTTATTTTTTTTTTATATATTTGAGGGACATGGTATTAGCATTGCGATTACAGCATTGTAAATTAAATACAATAAAAGAAAACAGCGACTGGTTTAAGATGAAGTGTTTGTGTGGTTTCTTCATATAAACAAAGATCCTCTATACTAAAGAGAGCGCGTTTTAAAGGAACACGCCGACTTATTGGGAATTTAGCTTATTCACCGTAACCCCCAGAGTAAGACAAGTCGATACATACCCTTCTCATCTCCGTGCGTGCTGTAACGCTGTCTGACGGTTCCAGCATTAGCTTAGCCTAGCACAGATCCTGCAGGTAACTGGTTCCAACTAGCCTACTGCTCCGAATTGTGAACAAAAGTGACAAAATAACGCCAACATGTTCCTATTTACATGTTGTGATTTGTATAGTCACAGCATGTACAAAAAACAACGTAACATGAGACACAGCCATCTTCTAACAGTAAACAAACCGGGAACTATATTCTCAGACAGGCTTGCTGCGAGCATATCACTCCGCCCAAGTACTATATTCTTCCGCCTGAGAATATAGTCCCGGTTTGTTTACAGTTAGAAGACGGCTGTGTCTCATGTTACGTTGTTTTTTGTAAACGCTGTGACTCTATACATCACAACATGTAAATAGGAACATGTTGGCGTTATTTTGTCATTTATTCGGAGCAGTAGGATTGCTGGAACCATTCACCTGCATCTCCTGTGCTGGCCTGATGCCGCTGGAGCCGTCAGACAGCATTACAGCACGCACGGAGATGAGAAGGATATGTATCGACTTGTCTTACTTTGGGGATTACGGTGAATAAGCTAAATTCCCAATAAGTCGGCATGTTCCTTTAAGCAGCGGCTACGGTATGAAACGGTCCACGCTTCTCTCTCTCCTAAAGGGGTGCAAAGTGTAGTGAATGTTGTGCTGATGGATGAAAGGTTATATTTATATAATTTATTAATAACTTCTTCTGCTAATGTTAGATATTTACACAGCTAAAAGACATTTAGCATCACAGAGATTAGTTTTGTTAGGGTGTTGGTGAATGTTGGCTTATCTGTGTCTCCAGATCTTGCGAGAGTTTGGTCCTGAGACAGAAAAAGGTACATCCTCTCCTGATGTGTCTGAAAAATTCCATTTTAGTGTCAGAATGTTCTGGAGATATGTGGCTTGTGAAAACATTTGTCCAATATTTAATGACTATGGGGCGAAAGAATCGCTCATAATCTGTGTTCACGTTCGCTTCTCCCATTGGAATCAACACACTCAGGACCTGCCGCTACTCTACTAAAGAGGCGTGGCCATGGCGGGGCCCAGGTGACACATACAGGAAACTACTCGGAGTTCTAAACCGTCTCTGATATACTGTAACCCTATACACAAGAATGCAATTTTTGGCTATGTTGGGTGCGGTGGTGTAGTCTAGTTTTTTGTAGCGAGTATACTTTAATTTTTTCCATCCCATCATTAGACTCGCCTGTCCCAGAGCGACAACCCCGTAGGTTTTTTGTAACGTTACCACGTAAAGCATCAGCCTCATCTGGCTCATTTTCTGTATTTTCTGTAGTTTCTGTAACGTTAACGTCTGCTGCGGTGTCATCCGAAGCGGCAGTATAGCTTCAGGGGCCAGGCTTACCAAATCACTGAGAGAGTGTAGTTTAAATTTCAGTTTAAGTTTCATATATCTACTTTAGTCATTCACATTTCAAATTTCAAATTTGCGCAGAGAATGACTTCCAAGCGACTGTGTTGTTGTTCCTCGGCGACTCGCAACACCCGCACCGAAGTGTGTAAGTTCTCTCACAAAACAATCATCGTTACGTAACGGTATCCTTGCGTTTTTGTAAGTGGGTATACTAAAATCCTTGACCTTTCCTAGCGGGTATACTCCGTATACCTGCGTATCACGTAGACCAGGGGCGTCAAACTCCGTTTCCCAGAGGGCCACACTGGAAAATAAGAATCTCATCAAGGACCAGACATTTTGAGTTTATTGACATGTTTCTGTATTATTGCATGTCTAATATACTCTTCTCACTTACAGCTCGGTCGACATAAAGACCCTTAAAAAGTAACTTAGTCATCAATGAAAAAAGGTTGACAAAAGCGAGGGGAAAAAAGTTGGAAAACGCGCCAGAAACGTTGGCAAAAGTGACAAAAACTAGGTGGGCCAAAATGTATTATGAACCTAAATTGTTATGAGGGCCGGATCTAAATCTGCCAGGGGCCGGATTTGGCCCGCAGGCCTTGAGTTTGACACGTGTGACGTAAAGTTGAACTTGGTGAAATATTTGGTTGTCACTTGTACAATGGTGGTCATGAATCAGGCTGTGGGACGCGTCCACCGATGACCGAGCTTTGGAGACCGAAGACGGTGACTCGGGACAGCGGTAGCCCAGTCTGTGGGGACTTGGCTCGGGGACCGGAGGTTGGCCCGTCCAAGTCACCGTATGGGCCGAGGGTGGACTGGCGATGGCTTTGGTGATGCCTTGACTTTTCCACGAGTGCCAGGCTGAGGTTGACATTCATGTCCTCCTAAACCCCTTTAGTGAACTTTCTGCCATAACCCTCTCTCATCTGTTTCTCTCCTCTTCATTACCTCACCCATTTTCTCCTTCCTTCATTGCATCATTTCCCCACCTTTTCCTTTTACCTCTCCTCTTTATTTCCTCCCCCAATAACCCCCTCCTCTCCCTTTTCTCCCCCTTATCGTTTTCAATCTTCTGTCTTCCCGCCCGTATTCCCACCCTCCCCCCTGTATCTCCGTCCTCACCCCTGTTTTTCCTCCTTTTCCAATCTTTTCCCCATCTTCCAGCTCGGTCCCTCCATCCCTCCACACCTTCCCGTTCTAACCCTATCTCGTTCTCTCCCCCTCCACCTCTTCTCCTCCCCCCTCCCTCCATCTTTTTTTTTCTTTTCCCAGCAGTCCCCTGCGGTGTTGCAATCACCTCTGCTGCTGTTGATTAAGCTGAGAGAGATTGGCTGTCCACAACCCAATAACCCCTGAGGGTGCCGGGCTGGGCGCCTCCTCCCCTTCTACCTCTCCCTCCCCCCCCCCATGCATCTGAGCCAGCTGCAATCTCTCCTTTCATTTTCATTTCTTCTTTTTTCTCCTCACCTTCTCTTTCCTCTTATCCCCATCCCTTGCCTTTTTTTCTCCATTCAACTCTTCCTTTTCCTCTTGTATCTCTGCCTCCTCTTCTCCAGTTTTATCTCAACTTGTCTCTTCGTTTTTGTCTTCTCTCTTCATCTCATATGTTCTTCTTTCCCTCAAGACATTCATCTCTTACCTCTCCTCTTCCTATCATCTCCTCTCTCAGAGTAGTTCTGCTACTGGAGCTAAAACTCTTGTGTGGACGAAGATCGTTTTTGTCTCAAAATGCCGCTTAGGAAATGAAAACGTCAGCGTAGATGTATAGCCTCACCGTCCCGGTGTCTGCTCTCCTCTAATCTTCTATTGTTTCTTCCTCCTCTTTTTTCCTCTGGCCTTTCATCTCTCCTCCTCTATTTTCCCTATCATCTCTTTTTCCTCACTCCTCTCTTAACCCCTTTTCTGGTCTCCTGTCTTTGAACTCTTTCCCTATCACACACCTGTACATGTGTTTTATTTGTTGTGTGGCAAATTAATCCCAAATCAAAGTAAATTTATATATATATATATATATATATATATATATATATATATATATATATATATATATATATATATTTCTGTTTTTACCCACATTGAGGGTAACCTCTGACCAGTTACACTGACACACACACACACACACACACACACACACACACACATACACACACACACACACACACACACACACACACACACACACACACACACACACACACACACATACATACATACATACATACACACACACACACACACACACAGGTTTGTGGCACTATCTTTGTGGGGACCCATCATTGACATAATGCATTCCCTAGCCCCTTAACCTAACCTTAACCATCAAAACTAAATGCCTAACCTTAACCCTTACCCTAACCCTAACCATAACCTAATTCTAACCCTAATCCTAAAACCAAGTATTAACCCTCAAACAGCACTTTAAACTTGTGGGGTCCAGCATTTTGGCCCTACAAAGCTGTCGGGACACCACATGTGTACTCGACCCCTGTTTTTTGGACCCCACGAATATAGTTAAACAAGCCCACGCACACACACACACACACTTAAAAGTGACAAAAACTAGGTGGGCCAAAATGTATTATGAACCTAAATTGTTATGGGGGCCAGATCTAAATCTGCCAGGGGCCGGATTTGGCTCGCGGGCCTTGAGTTTGACACGTGTGACGTTGACGTAAAGTTGTACATAAATTATCATGGACTCCCGGTTTTTGGACCCCACAAATATAGTTAAACAAGCTCACACACACACACACACACACACACACACACACACACACACACACACACACACACTCACACACACACACTTAACCCCTACAACAGTCTCCATGTCAACTTTCAGGCTTTGGTGGCTTTGCTCGTTGTCTGTGATATAAAGACATCAGATCCCCACCCAGTCACTGAGGGATTTAGTCATCAAAGTAGACTGGGCAGCCCCGCACATCTGGGCAGCCCTGCACATCTGTGCCACCGTGCAACTTCCAAAGACTTCCTGGCATTTGGACCGTACTTGGCTGAATCCAGACGTTGATTTGGGACAGTACTTGTGCTGTGACTGTTTTTTCTACTTGGAGTGGAGATGTGTTAACATTCCAAGTTTTATTTAAAGAAAAAAAAAAAAAAAAAGTTTAAAATCTGGGCGAATTTGCAGGAAATTCAGCGGAATTCTGCTTCCGCAGACTCTGTGTGGACCTGCTGATGATAGAAGTCCACGAAAGCACCAGAAGCTACTGTACAAGAAGACAGACCGAGAGAGACCTCTACTGTTTCTCTCCTCTCCTCCTATATGCCTGAGCTCCACCTGTCCTATCCTACCTCTCCTTTCTCCTCACTTTGTATCTCCTCTCCAGACCACCTCATTCACTTTCTCTTGTCATTCTCCTCCTCTTATTCCTGCTGTTTTCTCTCAACTGGCCTTCATTCTCACATCTTCTCTCTCTTTTCATCATCCAAACAGCTCTTTAATTTTGAAATCTTTCTCTGTTTTGTGTCTCGTCAGCTCAGTGGGGGAAGGGCTGTTCAGAACGAAAGTGTGTGAGTGTGAGTGTGAGTGTGTTTGTGTGCGTGTGTGTGTGTGTGTGTTTTGGTGACTGCCGGCTGCTAGTAATTGAAAAGCCGGGACACCAGCTCCTGCAACCCCTGTGACCTCCTATTGAGAGAACGACCATTGATTTCTACAAAGAGAGAGAGAGAGAGGGAAAGAGTGTGTGTGGACTAAAGTGAAAGAGAAATTAGAAGGGGAAAAAAATTGAGAAAACGGCGAGGAACAAGAACGAAACGCAAGAGGTCAGGGAAGAGAGGAGAGGAGAGGTAGATACAAACTAAAGGAAAGCAATAGAGGTAACCTGGAAAGAATGAAAGGAAGAAAGAGAAAGGGTGAAGACAAAGGAAGGAAAGGAGGAGCCAGACAGACAAAAAAAGGAGGGGAGAAAGGAAATGGAAGATGAAAGGACATACAGTACATGCTAATTTAGCATTATGGGAGGGAGAATAGAGGGAAAATGATTGGAGGAGAGAGGAATCAGGAAGTTTGGTATTAAACAAGGAAATGTTGGTTGAATGTCAACATGCATGGGGAAGAAATCAGAAAATGAATATTAAAAACTCGGTTTTGCTAACAGGCTGCTGTTGATGCTAACAGTCGCCAACAAGTTCCATGAACACATTTCAGATCATAAATTGGTCACTTTTAGTTGTTTTTTGTAATAATTGTTTTGTGAAAGTGTGAATTGGTTGAATTGATTATTTATCAATTTAATGGCTCTGGTGTGTTTGCGTTAAGCATAATTTGCATACTCAACTTCGATTCGGAAGTTGTTATTTGCCACTTTGTCTGGATCGACGACATTGGTTCATTTACCAGATAGTTCAGGCACTGCCGGAAGTTCCGCCAGATGTCCCTCACTTTAAACTCCGCTGGCATCGAGGAACATCAACCGGAACCTCTGAGAAACGTTACACGCTGAAAATGGCAGGTTCTTAAGAAATTTTGGATTGTGCAACAAGGCAGGCCTGCTTGGTTCTTTCGGGGAATGATTGTAAAGATTTACAAAGAATATGTTTACGGCATTTACTCTCTAACTAGGACGTTTTGGCACCGATTGATACACACAGCGATACACTGCTAGGAGTAAATTACATTTAACCATGTGTCCAGCTAAATAGCTCACATTACTGCATTTTGTCAACAGTTAACTGAATTTAATATTGTATTTGGCGTTTTCTTTTGCTGGATGCAAAACAAAACAAGTTCCTTCCAGGGACTATTTTGCAAAGCCACCGTCGCTGCGCCCGGAGCTTAGCGCTGCCCAAGATGATTTTGATTGGTTTAAAGAAATGCAAACAACCCCTGACCATTTTTTCGCCTATCCAGGAGTGTATGCTCCTGTTGCCAGACCTTCCTCCGCAGCGCTGTAGAGATAGGTCTGGCAATGCGAGACTATTTGCCATGTTCTCATGAACCATTTGTTCAAAAAGCTACGAAAAGTTAAGCACTGTAATTCATAAGCATTCCACGTTTTTGTTGTTGCTGTATTCACTACATTGACGACATATACAACATAAGAACGTGGCTGGCTGCAAGGGGAGGAAGTTGGGTGGATGGGTGGGCGTTAACATACAGGACTTTCAAGCCAGACAGCGGAGTTCGCTTCCTGGGGGAAACTAAATCCTTTCACCCAGGAAATGCATGTTCCTTGGGAGTGTTTTAATCCAAACCACGATCTTTTCCCTAATCTTAAATGGTCGTTTTGGTGCCCAATCTTAACTTTCTTTGCATCAAAACGCTCATATTTTGTGGACTACATTTAACAGTAATGTCTGCCAAAACGACCGGCATCTCGCGGTGCTTTGTACACAGCCCAAAGTCACCTATTTTCGGTTAACTAAACCACCAACTACCTCTGATACAATGGAGTTCTGTAGCCGGCGTCAGGAACAGGTTAAACAACTAGCAACTGCCGCTCTGCGTCATGGAGTTCGTAGCCAGCCGGCGGTCTCCTAATTTCATAGGATATCATACGTTTTGGTGTGCATATCATATGGACCTGTTTATGAGAATGTGTCGTATACTGGAACAGGACAAAGAAGTTGGTGTTCCAGAAGGATGTGGTTTCTTGCGTTTTTTTTATCAAAACTAACACAGAGGCAGACTTACAGTATTTCCTCAAATAAAAACCGGGAGTCAATTAAAAGCCAGGCCTCTGATAGTGGCCGGGGGCGTGGTCAACACGGACAAATAAAGGCCGGCCTCAAATTAAGGCCGGGGAAAAAATAGTGTGGATAATCTCCTAAATGCTTTACATATAATATTAAGTCAAAATAAATTTCAAGTTCATTGTACATTTCTACCAATTTAATTTAACAGATTCAACAAGATATTCATGTTTTTTTCCGCACTTTGTTTTTCTGGATTATTGTCCTATGCGGCTGTATGTGTAACTCAGCCAGGTGTAGTGTGCAGTAACGTACAGGTGCCAGCAGATGGCAGTAGCTACATTGGATGTAACACAGGGCTCATTTAGTGCTAGCAGAGAAAGACGGACTCTGGTGCTAGTGACGGAGTTTTCAACAACAAAAACGAAAAGAGTTTTAAAGTATGCGCAGGAAAACTCGGGTGAAAAAGCTGCAGGGCATTTCGACATTGAGCCCAGTAGAATCAGATACTGGAAGAAACAGAAGGAGGAGCTGACAAGAGCAGAGCACGGCTAACTAGCTGGAGGTGGGAGGAAACACGTTAGCCTGGAGCTAGAAACAAAGCTACCGGTAGGTAGATACCGTCTGTAACGTTACTCAGTTACTGGTGTCACTACTGTATGCTCTTATTGTAATCTACCAGTAATACTGTAGTACCTATATTTGAAATAAATACCCGGTACATATACAGGGTTTAAACTGACACAATGGTGGCGTTTGATTAATTCTGAACCAAATTGCTTTGTCGCCCTTCTGGCTGTTGATGTATATGGTGATATTTTTTGCAAATGTGAACGCTATGGTTTTTCATTTAAAACAGTTTATTTAAAATTATACTTATCAAACAGATGGAATTAGAAATAAAGGCCTGCCTCTAATAAAAGCCTGCTTCAAATACAAGCCTGGTCCCTTCTGCAGTTCAGGTAAATAAAGGCCCCGGCTTTTATTTGAGGAAATACGGTATGTGTCTGTGTTTGTTTGACTGTTGGTTTTTATGTATTCACGTGACAGATTTGCTTTAATTGTCAGCTTTTAACCCTTGTGTTGTCTTCCCGTCGCCAATGCAAAAGTCTATTACCATGTGTGTCATTTCTGAAAGCCTAACCAGGGACAAGGACTTCAAATTACAGTAGCTAGAAGTCCCACACACATTGCTTGGGTTGCACTTTGCACATTAGATGGAGCAATGCCTATATGTATTGTCCCTAACAAATAAACTGTTAAAATAAATAAATAATCATTTAGTCATCAACTATTAAATTAATCAGCAATTATTCTGAGTTATTTTTTATGAAAGAAAAGTAAAAATTACTCATGTTAGACTTTGGGAAACACTGATCAACATTTTTCACCATTTGAGGACATTTTAAAGACCAAACAACTTATCGATTAATCGAGAAAATAATCGACGAATTAATCAGCAATGGAAATAATGGTTAGTTGCAGCCCTACTTTAATAAACTTGTATTTTTCTTATTGCTCTAAGAACAATCTCTGCAGGGATATAAAAGTGGTAACAGCAGACCTGCGATGACTCCTGTCTTTGTTAAGCTTATAATGTTTAGATTGTGTTTTTTTAATAGCATCTGATAAGACTCGTTTCAATCCTGTGCATTTTCATATATATATATATATATATATATATATATATATATATATATATATATATATATATGCATATATATATATATATATATATATATATATATATATATGTATATTTATATATATATATATATATATTTATATATATATATATATATATATTTATATATATATATATATATATATATATATATATATATATATATATATATATATATATATATATATATATATATATGTATTTATAAAATATTTTGAAATCCTTTACACCCCACCTACATATATGGAACGTGACAGGAAACCGTTGAAAATATTACTGGCTCTGGCCACCACTACTCCAAGATGGATTAAAAAAACGCAAGGAACCACATCCTTCTGGAACACCAACTTCTTTGTCCTGTGCCAGTATAAGACGCATTCTCATATCTCATATCGTACGAAAATGTATGCACACCAAAACGTATGATATCCTACGAAATTAGGAGACCGCCGACTGGTCACCTGACGCCGGCTGGTCACCTGGTGCCGGCTGGTGACCTGACGCCGGCTGGTCACCTGACGCCGGCTGGTCACCTGACGCCGGCTGGTCACCTGACGCCGGCTGGTCACCTGGCGCCGGCTGGTCACCTGACGGTCACCTGACCTGGCTGGCTACGAGCTCCACGATGCCAAGCAGCAGTTGCTAGTTGTTTAAGCCGATACAGAGCTTTGTGACGCCGGCTACAGACCTCTGTTGTATCAACGGTAGTTGGTGGTTTAGTTACCCGAAAATAGGTGACTTTGAGCCGGGTACAAAGCCACATACAATATTAAATGAAGTTAACTGTTGACACGATACAGTAACGTGAGATATTTAAATTAGCTGGACACATGGTAAGAAGTAAAGACATTTACTGAAATAACAAAGAATAAACAAAAGAGGAGCGTAAATTATAATGTGCGGTATCAAACATGTGACTTAGTGTTCACAAATTTGCCTCTCTTAAAGCCATAGTTTAATTCATTTTTGCAGCTCTGTACTACAGTAAACCCTTTTTTTCTTGCAGGCTGTTCTGTCGCGGCAGAATTGACTTGTGTTAATGAAGACCAGCATTTTACAAATGTTTAAAGTGAGTCGCTCTTTGGTTTCCCACCCTTTGTCCTCCTTTATCAGGCATCTGACCCACAGGTAATAGAAAGACAATGTCACCAGATTAACAGAATGGACTGCTGTTTCCCTGGCAACGGAGAGAGGAAGAGGAGCAGGAGGATGGGATGGAGTGATTAAAAAGAGGAGAGGGGGAGGAGGGGGTGAGGTGAAAGGAGAGAAGTGACGAGTTGGATTGATGGCAGGAGATGGATGCTGGGATGATTACGCAGAGAGAAGAAAAGAATGACGGGAGAAAGAGACACAGACGGCGATAGGGTCCTTAAAGACAGAGACAGATCAAAATAGATGGATTGACGGATGGAGCGTTTAAAAAGATGAGAGGGAAAATGAGCCGGTGAGAGGAAAGGCTGACCTGACTTATGAAAGAAAAATATTAATCTGTAGGGAAATAAGTTTGCAGCAGCAAATGTTGAGAAGGAGAAGCAGAGATCAAACAAACATGTTGCCCTTTGTGTGTTTTCTTTTTAAATGTATTTGTGTTTTTTGAATGGTCTTTTTTTTTTATAGGTTATAACTAAACAAAAAATGAAAAGCTCTATACAAAAGGCAACACTCTCGTGACAACCAGAAGGCCAAAATCATAATTATTAAAACAAACCAATATTGATTGTTGGGTAGGAGACACATTGTGTCAATTTCAGACACTTTGTACAAATAGGGAGGTGGTCAGAGCGGAGCAAAGCACGGGGCCTTGACACCAGACACTCCTCCAAGTGCTTCGGTTTAGGCAACATAAGCGCTCTGGTTGAAGTCGGGGAAAGATCATGGTTTCTGTTAAATATTAATAAACACGTTGTCTCTCAAGTCTCTGTGGACTTTTTATGTATTAAAGTGCCCATATTATGTTATTGTGTTATTTTGTGTCTCTGGTGCTTCCACACACATACAAACTTTGAAAAAAATCCATCCATGCTGTTTTGAGTGAGATACGGTTTCTGAATGTGTCCTGCCTTCAGTCTCCGGGTGAGCTGTTCAAAATCGGCCCGGCTTTCCACCGAAATGAGCTGGCTAACCGCAACCGTTAAGATGCTAGCGGCTAACGCTAGCAGCGTTCTCAGTAGCAAAGCACTGCTACAACACACACAAGTTCACCATAATCTACGAAAGAACTACTTACATGTGCGCCCTTGTTTAGAAGTCTCCCAGCTAATCCTGCCTCGTAACTGACCAAAGTCGGAGAAACAGCCTTTCTTTTACTGTCTATGGAGCTAGCTAGCCGACATGATCTACATCTGAGCTACTGCGCATGTGCGAGTGCAATCAAAGATAGTACAGAAGAAGAAGAAAAGAGGTCTCACTCTGTAGCTAAAACAGAGACCAGGTGAAAAGAGGATCTGCAGCAGTGAGAGAAAGCTGTGCAGTACAACAAAAATATGGTGTTTTTTGAAAATTAAACCATGTAAACCTATTCTGGTACAACCTTAAAATACAGTTATGAACCTGAAAATGAGCATAATATGGGCGCTTTAAACTAGACCATGAGCTTTCCCTTATATTAAAGGAACACACCGAGTTAGATATGTCCATACATGCCCTTCTCATCTAATAATAATAATAATAAATTGAATTTATATAGCGCTTTTCAAATACTCACAGTCGCTTTACAGGGAAGGTAAATTAGAATCTCTGTGCGTGTGGTAACTCTGTCTGACGGACCCACCGCTAGCCTAGTTAGCACAGATCCTGGAGGTAACTGGCCCCATCTACCCTACTGCTCCCAATAAGTGACAAAATAACGCCAACATTTACCTATTTCCATGTTGTGATTTGTATGGTCACAGCATGTAGAAATAACAAGGTCACATGAGACACAGCCATCTTCTAACCGTATACATACTGGGAACTATATTCTCAGAAAGGCGAACCACTGCTACTTGGGCTGAGTGATTGCTCACAGCACCTGAGAACCCCCGTGGTGAGGAGCAGAGAGTAACAACGGTGCTTTTCAGGTATTGCGCTAATCACTCCACCCAAGTAGCAGGGCTTTGCCTTCTGTGGAGAATAGTTCCCAGTATGTATACTGTTAGAAGATGGCTGTGTCTCATGTGACCTTGTTATTTGTACACGCTGTGACTATACAAATCACAACATGGAAATAGGAAAATGTTGGTCACATTTAGGGATGCACCGATCCGACTTTTTCAGTCCCGATACCGATACCGATGCCAGGGCTTTGTGTATCTGTCGATACCCGATACCGATCCGATACCGTCGCTGAATTAATAATAAACTGTATACCTTCCACCTTATACCTTCCTTCCACCATATGGAAGAGACTAAAGGCACCAGACCTTCATAACTAAACATTACTTTCCTAACTAAGACAAAATAACATAGATGTAATGTATTGCATTCTTATTCATTTTTTATTTAAAAAACAACTGTGCATTCAAATCGATAATATAATGTAATCAAACTTCTTTAAATAAATAATAATGGGCCATCAGTAATGGGCCACCTTTATATAGGTTTATAATGGCTTATTCTACTGTCAGGAGTACATAGAATATCTCAAAAACATGTTAATGTCATCATGTTTACTAAAAGCTTTGATTACTAAAGGGTTTGGCTCCACGACATTATACAATAACTTTATATGAAGGAGAATCCATCAAACAGTTAACAGAAGCTAAACTATTTGTATTGTGCAAACTGCAAAGTAGTAAAATAAACTCAAATCGAATGAATACACATACTAACAACTTTAACATTGTTTCCCTTTCAAAACAAAATAGTTGTAAGCTAGTTGTATAACCACTACCTTGGCCACAGGTAAGTTAGGTTGTAGTGGGCGACTGAACGGAGCTCTGCTGTCAGCTTCCTTCGCTGTTTGAATAACGTTAGCAGGTTGGCGGACGTATTTCAGCGAGGCGAGACATCTTAAATCCAGAGTTTTAATCATTGCTCTGAACCCGTCTTTCTCAACGGTCTGTAGCGGGACCGGAGGTGGATTGCGTTCATAATGTTGCTCCGCTGCATGCTTGAAGTGACACGTCTTTAAAGGAATACGCCGACTTATTGGGAATTTAGCTTATTTACTGTAACCCCCAGAGTAAGACAAGTCGATACATACCCTTCTCATCTCCGTGCGTGCTGTAACGCTGTCTGACGGCTCCAGCATTAGCTTAGCCTAGCACAGATCCTGCAGGTAACTGGTTCCAAATAGCCTACTGCTCCGAATTGTGACAAAAGTGACAAAATAACACCAACATGTTCCTATTTACATGTTGTGATTTGTAGAGTCACAGCGTGTACAAAAAACAACGTAACATGAGACACAGCCATCTTCTAACAGCAAACAAACCGGGAACTATATTCTCAGACAGGCTTGCTGCGAGCATATCACTCCGCCCAAGTACTATATTCTTCCGCCTGAGAATATAGTTCCAAGTTTGTTTACGGTTAGAAGACGGCTGTGTCTCATGTTATGTTGTTTTTTGTACACACTGTGACTCTCCAAATCACAACATGTAAATAGGAACATGTAGGTGTTATTTTGTCACTTATTCGGAGCAGTAGGATTACTGGAACCATTCACCTGCCTGTTCTGTTATGGGCTGATACGCTGGAGCCGTCGGACAGCTTTACAGCACGCACTGAAATGAGAAGGGTATGTATGGACTTGTCTAACTCTGGGGGTTACGGTGAATAAGCTAAATTCCCAATAAGTCGGCGTGTTCCTTTAACGTTAGCACGGCCGAGTAACGTTAGAGCGACGGGCAACAACAGCGGCTAAATTATGTCCGATTTGTTAGAAACAAAAAACTTGGGAACAACAGACGGCTCCTCTCTTGAGCACACGTTGTTCTGGTGTATCTCCGGTCTTTCTTCATCCTCTAATTTTCTTCTCGGTTCTTGAATGTGCAGTAGCGACCGGAGCCTCTCCCAGCTTAACAGACTGTTATGCTACCTGGCTAGCTAGGCTAGCAGCTGTAATGTTACCCAGCATGCCATTCGGCGGTGTAGCTACATTTGTAAATGTAAAATTATTAGTGTTAGAAACTGTTTAAGTCTCAAATTGTTATATGCTTTGGTGTTTTAGCCTTTTAAAGAGAGTTAGTTGTGGGTTATTAATTGTTGTGTTATGAAGTTAGTTACTACCATGAGTGAGAAGGGTACGCAGTTAACAGGGGTCCCGGTGCTGCGAAGGAGTGAAAAAAATAAAAAACTGGATCGGCCCGTGGATCGGCCCGTGGATTGGCCCGTGGATTGGTTAATGTTTCCGATCCAGCTATTTTGTCAATATCGGGGCCGATACCCGATCCAAATATCGGATCGGTGCATCCCTAGTCACAATACTGTTGGGACATGTCCGGTTGTGTAGTATTGGGTTTAGAAGCCTTTTATTTGTGATTTTTTTTGGGGGTACAAAGTCCTTCTACATACTCCGTTGCAGTAGCTCCAGCTGCTACTAGTGGAACCAAACTGGAGCTCAGTGGAGATACCAGAAAACACGCTGGCCAATCAGATCAGACTGGGCTTTTTCGGGAGGGGGGCTTAAAGACACTCTTTTGTGGTTGAGTTTTTTTTTTTCTCCATTTTTTGTTATTATATATTTCTTCACCAAGACATTTCAGATGGAAATACATTTAATTCTCTATTAAAATCCCCAACTATGAAATCTAAGCTTGCTAACCTGCAATTGTGTTTCCCATCAGGGTATTTCAGACGAGAAAAAAATAACCAGAAGAAAAGTTGTACATGGATAAGACCATTGTGATTTCTTTATTGATTTTTTTTTCTTCTTTTATACATAGAGTGGAACAACATTAATTCTCCCAATATCTCCTTCATGTTTAATCATCGTTTTATTCCACACCACAAGTTTTCAGTCACTTCTCTATTTCTGTTTCAACCAAATCTCAAAAATAAAAATGCATCATTTGATTTTTGATTGCTGTATGACAACCATTAAAGAAAATGGTAAAAAGAAAAGAAAAAAAGGGGTCAGTAAACAGAAAAGGAAGGAAATATCATTTTGGGTAAGGCGAAGTTTTGGCGAGAGAGCGTGTGATTGGATAATTTGGTCGAGCTTGATGTTTGGGCTTGAATAAGTTATCTGATACGGTTTACATGTTTATTAGCTCAGGAGTAGTGTGCTGTGAAACCTCTGGATTCCTACAGTGACTTAAAAAGTGGACTGATTGTGATTTGGTTCACTGACGGATGTCACAGATTTGCCTCGTTGACCTTTGACACCTCACTGTTGTTGTTGCTGATGTTGGAATCAAAACGCTGCTGTGTTTTGTTCTAAATGTAGCTGTCTACATGGGAAATGCACTTAAATGCATATAGTTTTAAACTGATTTGTTTGGTACGGAGCCCCCGAAGTCCTGGAAAATGATATTGATGACAGTGTAGTGTAAGGCTATCAATGTCAATTTACAGTAGGCAATTTTTCATCATTTAGCGCATTATTCTTTGTGCTAAAATTCATCTGAAATATCTTGCATCTGAACCTCACGGCCATCCAAAAAAAAATAATAATAATTTTTACGCCCATTTTTTCATTTTCAAAATATGTTCCAATCAGAAAAAAAGGTTTTCTGTTTCCTAAGTTCAGATATTTCTTGATGCTCTGAAGCTAATCAGGAATGTAAGAAAGGTAGAAGTAGAAGTGCTTAAAATGTACTTTGGTTTTCCTTCAACTAACACTGCATGAACTTTAATACAAACATAACACACAGAGTTATTTATTTTGGCCTTTCAAACTTGTTGAGTTCATATTTTCCTTATGTAAATCTTGCCAATAACAATGTTCTGAATGTAACTTAAATCAAGATAGAAAGAGAAAAACATTTGATGTTTTTCGTCTTACTTTGTTTTGTTCGTGGGGCCATTTGTTCTCTCACTCTTGTTGTTCAAAGCCAGTTTTGCAGACTTGATTCAGTTTTGATTACACACTGCTGCATGATGAACCCAATGTAAACTGTCTGTATGTTTTCTCATAGACGCTGACGCTTCGCCCTCGGAACCCGATTTCAATTGGAACAAGGTTCATATTAGCAGGTCAAAGGTCATACTAATGCGAGATGCAACGCAAAGCTCTGTGTGTATAGCATACCATTTCGGAAATGAAATGAGATGATGATAATAATAATAAGGTTACTAATAAGTATCACAATGCATTACACGGCTAGCTAATCGTAAATATACTCATGCATAAAATCTGGGCTATAGCACTGCTGTACGGATAATGTAACTGTGATGCTAGCATTAGAACAGGAAAGAAAGGACACCAAAACATGACTTTAAAAAACGATGCATAAAAATAAAAGAAATTAAAAGTGGCTGGATTTAAAACAAAACCAATGGATCAAAGGAGCCGGTATTATTCTGGGCATCATTCCAACATGTTCCCAATCCTAAGAATGTCCACATGAGGGGACAGTGACCCCTTCAAATGAACCAGAGACTAAAAAAAAAAAAAAAAAGAAGATTTGAAATGATAAATCACTCAATCCTCGGCAGATGGGACGGATAGAAAACAGCAATACATCAACAAGAAAGAGAGCATTGAAGAAAACAAGCATTTTTCATTTTTGGTTTTAGCGCAACTTTTTAACTATTAAAAAAAAAAAAAATCACAACTTAAAAATGTGTAAAGCTTTTTTTTCCCACATTTGTTTCGCTTTAAAGTTACAGTTACCGAAGGAAGAAGAGCAAGTGAATAATTTATGACATACGCTATTATAACATCATCCTAACACTAGTGTCTATGAGGTATATCTGCAACAGTTTGGTAAAGAGAGCACGGTGTCCGCACAACTCGCACACGTTTGTCTCATGCTTTTTGTCATCATTTAAAGCTTTGCAACCATTTCAAGAAAGAGAAGGAGGATGATGAAAGGGAAGGAGCTGCATTTCCAACAAAGCTTAGGTCAGAGAGTTTGTATTAATGACTGTTTTAATGGTCGTGCCAATAAAGATGAAACTGCACGATTAGTTAATTCCAGATCTCAGAAGAACAAGCTTGGTTTTCAGTCAACAGAAAAAAAAGATTTGCTTCCCTTTAATCATAAAATGACTATCCTGTGATCCCAAGAAAATATTAAATATGACGCTAAAGGAGACTTTTTGCGTCAATAACAAACGCCTGACCAAAGGCACCTGACCAAAGGCACCTGACCAAGCCTCACTTTTGATGCGATGGGCAGGAGAATGTGTTGAGACTGATATTATAATAAGTTCAAAAGATTAGTCTGTGAGAAAAAACAGGTTAACAGCACGAAATAACTCGGCTAGATCATGGATGATCACAAAGTAATATAGCCTA
Source organism: Perca schrenkii (assembly GCA_025617405.1). Classification (NCBI taxonomy): domain Eukaryota; kingdom Metazoa; phylum Chordata; class Actinopteri; order Perciformes; family Percidae; genus Perca; species Perca schrenkii. The sequence goes on along the minus strand of CM046802.1, from coordinate 6,278,307 downwards.
CCGGTATTTGGCTACTTATGTATTATTGGTATTATTCCACGTGTTGACTCCATCTCATTCTGCTGCTTGAAACAAACTTAACTAACTAATTTAATTTAAACTATTTTTTTTTCAGTTAATGTAGCTGTAGTCTCATCATTTCAGATCCGTCTAAAAACACAAGGGGAATCAGATTGGACTTTTTTTTTTCCTAGACTAGCTGTGAGAAGATGATAAGCTTATGAAACAGATCTTTCCCTTGGAAACCCAGCTCAGAAATCACAGAGAAAGAAAAAGAGAGGGGATAGTAAAAGGAAAGAGTCAAACAGAACAGAAAGCCTTTGGTATTGACTCAGGATTTCTTTGCACTGATTACATTGCAAAGTACCAGAGAGCAAGAGGAAACTCAGAGCGCTGAGGTATTTATTTTTCACAGAAATAGAAAGTGTAGCACAACGGAGAGGACTAGACTTCGCTTTGGTTCAAGCAAGGCACTCATCCAAGGTTATCTCATACTTTGCAACAAAAGCGATCGCTACGTCTTGTTGTCTTGTGTTTTCTCTGTTTGCTTTTTGGAAAAGCAAAGTGCAAGAGCAGGGGTCTGAAAACTGGCTCAACCCTTGACTCTAACCAGGACAAGCAACACATTTGTTCCTACGCCATTGGGCTTCCCTGGTCAATTTTGAAGCCAACTGCTTGTAAAAAGGGAAGCAAAATGGCACCGTTGTATATACCTAACCCTACTTTTATAGTGCTGCTTAAATGGAAAAACACTGTTGTTTTATTAACTGCATCAAATGATTACATAGAAAATGAGATGTCTTCTAAGAGATGCAACTCCTCAGCCTCTTCAGACAACTTGTAGTTCTTGTCCTTCTCTCTCCTCCATTTTTTTAGTATCACCATCTATCTCAGGGTTGTGTTTTTGGTCTTGTGGAGGCAGTCTAGGGGCCATAAAGCAGAAAGTTCACCAACAAACTCAGATTTCATCTTTGGAGGTTTTTGCTATTTGAATTTTTCGGATGATGTTCAAATTTTGCACTGGAACAACAGATGAGGATTGTTGTGGCCTTATCGGGATGTCCTGTTGTACCGTATGTGTCTCCTGATCTCTGCTGAGCTGGCTCTATTTCACAATGACATACAGTATGTTTATGTTTGAAGAGAATAAGGTAGTACAACTACGTTATTTACTCTTAAATGTTCAGTCTCAACATCGATCAAAATGCTGCTTCTTCAGGATTTTTAGCCATGCTCACCAATCGGTTGATCGGTCCACCACTTTGGTTCAGACTAAAATATCTAATATATTATCAAATAAATTGCCATTAAATTTAGGACGGATATTCAAGGTCCCCACGGGATGAATTGGAATCATTTTGGTGAACCTGTGGTTTTTAATGTAGCACCATCATCAGGTCAGACTTTCTATTTGTCCTATAGTTTGGTCTATAACCAAATACCTAATACCTAAGACTAATGACATGACTTTTAGTGCTAATTCGCAAATGTTAGCATGCTAAATAAAGATGGTTAATATTGTAACCATTGCCTCAGGATTTTAGTGTTGGCATTGTGAGCCATGGATGTATTATAAGGACTGGACTACAGTGTTCGAGGTGGAGCCCTGTTCATTCATATGAGAGTTGCTCAGTGGTGGATGAAGCCCAAAAAGTTCTAAACTGACGCGTTTAAATTATCCGGATGTATGGTGCTGCTAACTTGAATGGGGATTAAATGATTTAATTATACGGCTCCTCTAGACTTCCCAAATGTTATCGGACCGAATGTATCACATCCTGATGGTAAAACGAGTCATTTTGCAGGGGGTTGTGGCACTCCCAAAAAAGGTATCCACTGATTTACAGACGTCTCTTTCGCCACGTGCTGATGTTAGCATTCAGATAAAAGTACCCCTGTGCCTAAGTACAGTTCCTCCCACTCAAACAGAAAAGTTCAGCCTTGAGCTCAAAGAATAAAAGCAGCATTACATCACTGTGGTTGCAGAGCAGCACAACGTTGATAACAGTCAGCCATCTAATTACCGCAAAAACACCATTTTCAGTAAATTTACGACCATACATTTTTATGAATCTGCAGCTTTTTAGGTTTCGCTGCAAAACAGCATTTTTGGTTGTTTTAACTACTGCATGTCACAGTCTCGGGACCTCATTATGCTTCCATCAAAGTGCATGTCAGATGGTAAAACTAAATCTGAAAGCCGCTCTCTGATGGCAGAATTAGGTGGTATGATCCTCTATGACCGCAGACCTTTCTTGCCATCGCTAGGATCGTTAGGAACAGCTATGAGCATCTTTGTGGAGAATGCAGGAAAACAACGTACAACGCAGAACCAACTGAGTCCATATCTGGTCATCATTAGTTATCATTATTTGCCAGTCACATTTACATTATACAGTATATCTTTCTGGCTAACAATGCCTAACAATTGTTTTTTACATTCGAGTTTGGAGTTCTTTTCTTTAGCCTCCACAATCCTTTTTTTGTCGTTTGTCATATTGCTGAATTTGAAATTAAAACTGTCTGCTCTGAGGGTCATTACCCAGACGAATGTTGATTGAGTGAATCTGCCTGCGCTCCCTGATATCCAGCATCCAGCTGACCCCCCGCACTACAGCTGCCTCTTTCCTATTCACACTCACGTCTTTTCAAGGAGAAGAGGCCATGCAAGGCCGAAAAGAGAGAAAGAGGGAGGGAGAGAAAAGGAGAAAGTAGAAAAAGAGGACATAATGAGGCAACGTCATTGAGAGAAGAGCACAAACGCATGGAGCTGAGCGCAGACCGCACTGAAGACGACAAAAATCTTTGGTTTCTTTGGTTTCATCAACACGATTAAAAGGACAAATGGAAAGTCAGTGAGGTAGCCTCTCTGGTTCTCACTATCGAAATAGAAAGTTTTTTTTTTTTTTCTTTTTACACACACACAAAGTCAGTCTTGGAAGCAGCTAGCTTTAAGGGACTCCTCAGTTTTCCTTCCTAACGAGTGAAACAAGTCGGTGTGTTTGCATTCACGCAGTCACACACACACACACCAATATTCAGGGGGGGGGAAATGGGAAACACAGCAGGTATTTTCCTGTAGAGGTGCTGTGTGTTAACATCCCATTCTGTTTACAATAACCTGGATAAGATCTTATACCGACATAGAGAATGATAAAAAAAAAGTTAGATATAAGCAGGTTTTCTCTGGGATTCCAATTGCACGTCATACTTTTTGTGTTTTTTACGGAATGTTGGAGAGGACATTCTTCTGCTTGTTGAGTTGTACGGAGCCCATAAGTGTACACCAGTATCTGGTGCAAATCTGGTGCAGATGGAAGTTTTTTGTTTGCACACCAGAAACCTAAAGAGCCCCGTTCACAAATGCAAAACAAAATGCATTTGAATCATGACACACCCTGACAGAATTACCAGATTTTCTCTTCTGTTGCAATGAACGCTAAAAAATGAAAGCAGGATCAAAAGATAGTGAAATAAAGTGACTGTACATGTCATTTAATAACTCCAAAAGTGGAGTTAGTGTTAAGTTACTCCTTAAAGTTTCCGGTGTACACTAGAAAAGCTGTTGCTCATGTCTCCTTAGGGGCATCTTAAGGTTGGGATCATAAAATGAAAGCGTTCTATTTTGTCTTCATCGTGAAATAGTTACAATTATATTTACTCATGGCTTCCCATAGTCCACGAGCATTTTTGATATTGTTCAGTTTAGTTATGCAGATGTTTGAGACAAGACATTGGTTTGATTCTAAAATGATTTTCTTTCTTTCTTTCTTCTTGGGACATAAAATGGCACTTTTGAACATGTGAATACTGTATATAATTTCAATGTATGAATAAGACCTTAACCAGGTTATGAGCTGCGCGGATGTAAACACACGCTGTTTATTGGCCTCTCAAGGATTCCAGTTATCTTTGGTGAGTCAGTTTATGTCAACGTGTGGCCCTTACTTCACCTGATCACGTGTCTCTAGAACATCAGTCTGAAATTCATTGCTTGTTCAACAATGGTCAGCAGAATGCAAACAAATCAAAAAAATTCGCCATAAAAAAAAACACAGGGAGGAAAAGAAAAAAAACGATGCAGTGCTCATCATTCAGTAGGGTAATATTTGTCATAAAGAGATTGTTTTCATTTTCGAAAAAAAAAAGAAAGACAAATCATTACCAGGACAAAAAACTAGATTGGCTAAAAAAGGGAGAGCAAGTGTTGACATTCAGAAGTACGCAAGTCTAATCTGACATTCCTACATTGTTCTGTCATTAAGTCTAAACATTCATTAAACAACATTGCATTTGCTTTTTAAAGTAAAGCTAACTAAGAATAAATTAACAGGCCTGGCATAAGCACTGCATCTTCGATGCAACCTACTATTCTTAAATACCCATAAATATTCGTCAAAAAACAATTACATCTAATTAAATAACATTAAATTATGAAGTACAAAACTAGTGTGTTCTAAAACACCTCATAAATAAATACAGCATTGAACAGAAAGAAAAGGGAACATTTACAATGTAAACTTTGGCAAAGCTAATCATCAAGGGTAAAAGGGCTCAGAGGGAGATTTGGCAACAAAATTTGTTCGCTTAAATTAATTCACAATTAAAAAGAAAACATAAATTACATTAAATTAAAAAAAAAATCACATATTGCAAAAACCTAGGAAGGAACATAGCAATAATAGTAGACACATAGGCATTGGCAAATAATTGTTTTAAGTACTTAAAAATAAACAAGCAATGAAAACCTCTTTGGGACAGTTTTTGGTTTTCATACCCATATTTTTTTTTCTTTTTTTTGGGTTTGGCAGGTTTAGCCTGTGTTACATCCAGACAGAACTGCAAAGTGGGAATGGAAAATGGCCGCCACCCACCTGAGCCACAAGCCACGCCCCTCCGTCGGGCGTGGTCAGCAGGATGGGAGGGTCAGGTGGGCGGAGGATTTCTTTGGACTAGAAGCTTTACATACAGAAAGAGAGAGAGAGAAAATTAAGGATAAAGCTATTTGACCGATATTTTAGCAGTTTCTCTCAGTGGGCGTAGTGGGTATGTTTTTTTTGGTTTTGTTTCATTTATTGTTGTTGTATAAATGGAGCAGCAGCGTAGTTCCTCCCCCCTAAAGAACAAGCTAACGTGGCCTTGTTAGCTACGGACGGTTAGCACGCCCGATGATCACCTTCTCTGTGAGGCTCCTCCTCCAGCATGGCAGTGCAAGCTTTAACAAACTGTTGCTGTTATGATCAACTTTTCCACCCAAGCTTCTTTTTTTTTTCTTCTTTTGTTAGCTAAAAAAGCAGACTTTCGTCCCCCTTGGATTTTCCTCCGTCCATTAAATTTGGTCTGGTACCCCATCCATGCTACTTATAATTGGAATTCAGTGTTTTTTTTTTCATAAATTCATATTGTGATTGACATATCTCAAATAAGAACAGTGAGTTTTTTTATTTTTATTCGTTGATTAAATTATGAATGTCGTAATTGGTAAAACGGTCCAAATCCCTGCTTTCAAACAACCTGAGCCAGTCTTCAAGCTGGTATCTTCTTGGTTTGGGTTGAAAAGTTTAAAAAACAACAACAACAACTCACAAGAGGCAGTGAGTTAAAGAACACTGTGAGTGACTTCATGTAAAAAGAAAAAAATACTTTGATCGATCTAGATTACAGATCCGGGATCTGCTCCTAGACTCTTAAACGGGTATGGAGAAAATAAAAAAAAAGGGTGTGTGTCAGTGTGCTACTGCTTGTACAGCAGAAAATCTTTGGTATGTACTGTACGTTTCACATAGCATTACATTGTCACTCTCTCCGCAGTAGGAAGTGTGCCGGACAACAGCCAGTTTCAAATGACAACAAACAAAAAAATGGCCTATATGAATCCCCAGTGGGTGGAAGCAAAACGGAAGATGGAAGCTTTTAAGTAAAATGGTTAACTGTTTTTTTCTCAATCCTGACACACCGAGCTGCAGGTGTCAAACTGTATGGATGTTAAGAAGGGGGGAATAAAACGTCACTGTACTGTTGCCTGGCAGCTTTTGTCTCTACTGCTGGAGATTGTTGGAGGTAGACTTTGTCCTGTGGATTAGGCGGTAAGAAAAAACAAAACGCACAAACGGCAACTGCAGCCAATCGGAGAAACTTTTTGTCTCTTTTTGAGCGTCATGTGACCATAGCCACGGGTGTGAAGGATGTATTACTGTGATGGCTTCATGTGTTTGACGCCATGCTGGAGGAATGACCAATCAAAATACCAGATGTATTCATTTGACCTCAGAAAGATACAGTAGCCTACTGTACAAATCTTTACGAGTGTCCGCTGTGGGGAGTTTAAGCGAGATATTTTTGCTACAACAGATGTAGTAGAATAATAATTAATTACTGAGTGAAAAGTCCAGATTTACCTTTTTCGAGGGGGAGGAGGACTGCGACTTGAGTTAACGGTGAATCTTTGGTTTGTTAGCTGATGAGGTTTCTGTTGTTCTTTTAACCATTTTTTTTACTTTGAAAAACTGCATAGGCACACGTTAAAGACACTCTTCAACCGTGAGAGACACATTAATGTTCTGCCTGTTGTTTTTTTTTGGAAGTCGGAGGCAAGAAAATAGCCGACGGTGTCGTCCCGTTGGTTCCTTCCCTCCTTCCCGTGTGGTTTTACCCTTTCCAGTCCCCAAACTTGCTTCCCCTTAAAGATGGCCTGACGCAACATCAGGCAGAACAAAGCTACTTCTCCGATCCCGTGATGTCATCCTTCCTACTAACCTCCTTTGTCGTCGTCGTCGTCGTCGCCGCCACTCTTTTTTATTGTTTTTGTTTTCTTCTTTTTTTTTGGTAATAATTCTCTTCCATCATCAGTTAGTTTTTTCCGTTTTGTTGGAACAGTTAGGTGCAGAAAAAGGTTTTCTTTGGTTTCGATTTGTCAATAAATAGAAAAAGTCTCAAGTCCATTTTTAATTTTAAATCGTTCTTAAAGCCTTTGGCTTGCCTCTAACCAGGCCGGGACTCAGCCTGGGGTTTCTAAGAAGCAGGGGCTGCTCACTAACGCCTTTCCTTTGGTTTTGGTTTTATTTTTGGTTCGATAGCTTGAGTGAGAGATGATTGATGAGGTGATTGCTGGATGGCACAGGCTGTTAAAATGGAGTAGGAGGTGGTGGCGGTGTGTTAGTATTTACATCGTGTGTGAAGGCTGTACAGAGTGACGGTGTCAAAGTAAAAAACGATGGGTTGTTGTGGGTTTTAGTAGCGATGGATGCTTTGGTGAAGTTTGTCTGGACGCTAGGACGGTCGGACAGGGAAAGTTGGCCTCTGCGTCTCGAGTCCGTGTGTCCTTTTTTTTTTCCCGAGCATCCAACTCTACTACGCTGCAAACAAATTCCATCTTGAGTATAATCTCAAGTTTTCTCCTCGAAATCTTTTGTCTCAAAAACAACTGTTGAGTGGTAAATGTCACCACTGTCAACAAGGAAACAAGTTAATTTACAAGTGGAAAAAAGTTCCATTGTCTCGCCTTGATGAATGAACCCAATTTGAAGTCTGAATATATAACCTTATTAGCGTTTGCAGCGTCAATACCTGTCTTTCCGATTTCCAGCCCGCTGACCCCTCTGGAAGAGACGAACCTGCCAGGCATCGTCTTTAGATTGTCCTCTTTTAACTATTACAAAGGCCCTGATTCGCCTGGACAGTTCGTCCTCCGCGGGTTCAGGCGGTTTACTGGTTCTGCTGTTGTGTCTGTCACTTGATGCAGTAAGAGCGTGTGGTTAAGTCTTTTTAGGGTTTCTGTGACGGCAGCTCTAGGCTTCCAAAAAGAATCTTAGTTCTACAGCTGGATTTACACCAACAGGTCAAAACTCAGCAATGATGAACCAATGCAGTCCAAAATTTGTGAAAGACGCACAGGCTCTGGACATGGACACTGAAAGATTGCGTCAATCTTCAAACATTATGTGTTGAGTAAGGTAAGAATTGAGTTTTTGATCACATTGGCTAAAAACTAGACAGCTCTTCTTTAAAAAAAAAACGGCCTTACGCTTCAAACAAACTCTCTTTCCTAGATTGGAATAATGGAGAGCTGCGTCCGACAATTTAGATAGCTTTCCGAAACGGACGATCTGACAATCACTCCCCTTTTACACAGTGATTGGCCAGGTGTGCTCAGGTGTGACAGTAGGTGAGGTTTGAACTTCTCTCTCAAGTTCTCCTTTTACATTCTTTGCACAACTACTTCCATCACTTTTCGTGTGTAGTCCAAAAATCATCAATGCCTTTGAGGACAGATTGTCACCGTTTGTATGATTTATTGGACCTTGCCCCTCTCTGTGATGGACCGAATGTGGCCATTTGGAGCAGGTATAAACAGTTTGGGCTTTAGATGTTTGAAGCATACCTAGGCCTTAAGTGTCAAACTGCCTCTTTTTCTGTGCTGTCTGTGCTCATTTCACAAAACTTTGGCAGAAATGGCTCAAGAAACCAATTTGTGTGCAACTGTGTTTTGTAGCTTCTGCTGATTTATTGAAAGCCAAGGAGCTCTTAAAGTTCAGAACTCTCTTGGCTCTTGGATTCTCTGGACGCTGTGGTTGTTCTGTGTCCAAAGAAATTTCATTTATGAACAGGGATTTCCCCCCATTTTATTTAACGCCCATCTAAACGGGGGGAAAAAAAACAGGGGGATGTGTGATTGTGAAAATCACACAATCACACTGGATTTGGTGTTTGTGCTCTGAAGGAGAGCTGTAGCTGTAGAGAAGATACATGTGGAGTTTTTGCATTTAAAAAAATATGCCTTCAAATCTGAAATCTGCCTTTAGTTCACCACACATTTGGCTCAAATTGTAAAAAAATTGCCGTTGCAGCTGTCGTCATCAAACAGCACTCGATTTTAGTGGTGTTAATAGCATCTTTATTCTAACTCATGCTAAGATTCTAGATGGAAACCGCTGCCCTAATGGATGAGTTACCATGGTAACAAATGATGGGTGGGTGAAGCCAGGGTAAACTTTGGTTAGCTTTGGTTTCGCTGACAATGTTTCGGTCAGGGTGGGAATTCTGGGGAACGTTTGGGAAATGACTCTTTAAAGTTGTGTGTGTGTGTGTGTTTCTGTAAAGCAGGTGTATTTGCTTGATTGCAACAGAGTGTATCTACGTGCGTGTGTGTGTGTATGTGCATCCGTACATTAAAGTGTGTAACGACAGATGCCGAATGGATTTCAGCCACTGTTTAGAAAAAATGGTATCCTGAGTTTTCTAAGATGTGAAGACCACTCGGCTTGGCAGAGAGCCCCGGTTCTATTGCAAAGAAAATGTGCTTCAAGATTGTGCTCACATACGTTGTATATATTCATATATAATAATACTCCGCTGATGCTAAGTATGCTGAGAGAGAAAGCTTGTAATTCTACATGTCGGCGAATGTTTTTGATTCTTGTTTTTTGTGCTTGCATATTTTGCCTTTTCCTAACTTTAGGAATCCTCACTGCCCCCTTTAAAGAGTCAAATCAATACATGTTGCTATTTTTAGAGAAAGAAAAAGTTGGTTACATTGTCATTATGTAAGAAAAATAATAATCCATCTACAACCTGGATTATATATATTCCAGAGATCAATTTTTTAAATGGATATAGAATATTTTGAGCCAACTCTTCAATTCTGATCTCAAACAAACTTTGTTTTTTTCTGTTTGTGAGCCTGACTGTTCAAATCGGAGACTGCACAGCCAAATGAACTCCACCGCGCAGCCATTAATGAACAAACTGACAAGTTGAACCCTCTACCTACTGATTTAGATAAATAAATCATTGTATGTGACAAAATCATTTCAACAGAAAGTCCACTCGCTTTTCCAGTCTGCTGACTCAGCACACTGTCCAAGCTAGAAAGTGGGCCCTAATGCGGAGATTATTTTGTCAAACATCGTATGGTTTCTCATGTCCAAGAAATGTCCCCTCATACATCTTTGGTTTGGTAAAAAAAATAAAATAAAAGCTTCGTTAAATTTGACTGTGCAATCTCTGAAATCCTACTTCTGAATGTGAAAGCCTTCAACTCTGCCCCAAACAGATGCATTATTGCCATCTTTGGGACATTTGTAGGTAAAAAATACCAAGACATTTCCGCAGAGAATTTTTTTGATCTTATCCCAGAGCTTCTTGCAACATTCTGCGGACATAAAGCTTTCATTGTTTTTGTGTTTGGTTGGTTTGTTCCTAGCTTATATATTGCATAATAGAAAACGTACATCGTCTTCTAGTCTTTGGTATTTGGGCTAGTGTGTCAGCCTTTTGTCCTAAAGGAGACATCTCCAGTGAAAAGTCTATGATTTAAAAGTTTCTTTTTCCCAGTGAGGTTTCTAGGTTTTTCTAAGTGAGTTTACCCTTCAGCTTCATTATGGATTCACGATGGATTTGCAATAGGCGGTTAGGCTACAAACAATTCGTCGCAGTGAGCAGCCCCTTTCTCTGTTTGTCAAGCTCGACGAAAGCAAAACAGACAAACAAACGAAAAACAAAATGTAAAAAGTTAGGTTTTCCTCCTCGCTTCAACCGGACGAAACCTCGACCCGTGACCTCAACCCCTCCAACCCCTCCCCCGTATCTCCATCGCCCCGTCCCACCCCGCCCAGGACCCCTTCCCTGTCGCTTCCCTCCCTTCCCCCTCCTTCGCCGTCTATTATCACGCTTTGGTACAAGTGCTGGACGCTGAAGATTGGGCGCCGGGGCTGGCGCCGTCATCTGTCCATTTGTCAAGGCTCCGGCGGCGGGCGTTCATGAAGAAGTTGCTGACGGTGGTGAGTTCGAGGCCCAGCTGCTGCGAGATGGTGAGCTGCATCTCCTTGGACGGCCGCTTGTTCTCCTTGAAGATGGCCAGCAGGGTGCGCCGCTGCAGGTCGGTGAAGACCAGCCGCGACTTCTTTGGCGTGTTGTTGCGGTCCTTCGCTGTGTCCTGCTCCTTCCGTTTGCACGCTGGGAGGAGGGGATGGGAGAGGAGAGGGGGAGAGAAGACAACAAGAGAAGGAAGAAGAGGAGAGGAGGAGTGGGGTGATGGGAAGAAGAGACAGAAAATAAAAGTGTTAGCGTTGTTTGGATTATCTGAACAAAAGCTACATGTTGGAGGAGGATTTAGCAGCCAGTAAGTTGACAGAAGTTCATGTTCCTGTGTACATCTGATATCTGTTTTTCTGCTGTCTTGTCTATGTCTGTCTGAGTCTTCCACTGTGTGATTACTAAAGTTAAACCGATACAGCTCGGGTATTTCACTGATTTGGACACAACAGAATCAGAAGTAAAAAGCAATGTGAAAGTTTGAGATGCAGTGTGAAATTTATTGATGAATGTTTAGTTACAGGGTGTGATTTGTGAAGAAAGCAGTTTATTGATCATGCCCAACAACAAAAAAAACATGCAATAATGAAATCCCCCTTCCATCAGCCTAGCATGGAAATAGTGCCACTCTGCCGGCCATGTCAAAACACTTGCACTGCAATATTGCGGTGTCAACATAAAACACAGCTCTTTCAAAGCCGGAGAGCGGAGTTCACTATGTGATGAAGACAAAATACTTAGCTTGTTCGTTCGTCTGTAACTTAACTTAATATTTTGGTGCCTAAACTTAACCGTCATCACCGCATGACGCTCACTTTTTCTGGCCAAACTCCGCTACCACGGCCCCTGAAAGGAGAGTCATCTGGCGGTGCCTGTACCCGGCTCGCAGTCACCTACTGGCGGCTAAACAAATGCCGCTGGTAGCCGGCGTCCCGGAGCTCTGTAGCTGCTAAATACAAAGAGCACTGTAGACTGTTCACGTTATAATACTTCTATTTCAGGTATATAATATATGGCCTATTGGTGAAGTAGCAGAGATCACTTTGGAGGGAGGGAGGGGGATACATTTGTCAGAGGCAGGGATATGAAGACCAGAAAGGGGGAAATCCCATTCATCCTCCCCCAGAAAATCCCACCCTGGTTATTTAACTTGTAATCTCTTAACCTGTTTGGTTCATTTCGATGTTCCCCATTTCTCTTTCTTTGTTTCCGGTCATCTCTCTGCTGTCGGCTGTCCAACAAAGGAAAAAAAATCCCCCCCAAACGAGTAAGAAACACAGGTGTGTTTTGTATTTTAGCAGTTCCTCATTAAAAAGGGAGTGAAACTTTGCCGGGTTGGATCAGTGGGTAGAGCAGGCGCACATCGACCTCGACCTCGACCTTGACGCAGAGGTCCAGGGTTTGAATCCGATCAGTGACGATTTCCTGCGTGTCTTCCCCCTCTCTCTGCCCTTTCTCACCTAGCTGTCCTATCAAATAAAGGCGGAAAAGCCCAAATAAAAGGGAGTGAGAAGATAAATTGGAAGCTGTGAGGTGCAGACTGACCCGCTGTCAATTACCAGAGTTATATTTCCCCGCTGTGGGCTCATGTAGCCCTGATGATGCCTGGCGACATCACCAAAACTGTCCAATCAATGAGTCGCCTGTCAAACTGCACCGCCACTAAAAAGCAACAACGTACCCATGGCCTGGACCAACTGAACCACACAGCAGGTGCGAAAGCGCCCTAATATTTCAGTCTGGTTATGTCAGTCCAGCTCACTTTGGCCATATCAGACTTCTTCTTCCTCCATGCCGAGCAGGTGGAGGAGGAGAAGCCCTGTGGTCCCAAAATGATCAGTTTCCTTCACTGTTCGTTTATCTCCACCCAATAACGCCTGTGTCCTGTCTCTAAAAAAATCTGTTTGAGTGTAATAACATCTAAAACGTGTCCCTTAGTGTGTTAGAAGCACATTAGTCTATATCGACGATGTTTCATTTCAGGAATTGTTCAGGTGCCGCCGGAAATTACGCCGACTGTCCCTCATTACGCCCAGATGTCCGTTACCTTCTGCGTTCTTTGTGTTGTAATTTTAAACTCCGGTGGATTTTAACTGCTCCTCAGATCGCTGCACTCAGATGCTATCCACATCATTGTGATGTCATTCATGGCAATGTTTTACATTTTAAATGTGGTCTTCTGTTTTCATCATTTTTACTGCCATTCTCTAGTTAAAGTCAAAGAAAAATGTAAAAATATAAGATTTACTTTAAAGTTGTACATCAATATTAAAATGGAATGTAAAGGAGACAAAGACATGCCCCAACACTATCATATATTGATATATAGTAATATCATGTAATACAATAGCAATAATAGTAATAACACAGCATATAATGTGCCTGCTGTCAGTCGCTGAGGAGGAGGGGTGGGGGGTGGGGGGGGGGTTGGGTCTGGGTGCCTCCGATTTGATCATCTCTCTGAATTAAGTATGCACCAGTCTGAGCCCAGCTGATCAGTACGAATCAGGTTAAGGACTCAATTCAGTAACAAAACTATCACATAAGATGAAACTGTCCTTGCTGTAAACACACACACACACACACACACACACACCCACACACCTCCTCCCGTCTCCTCTCAGCTTCTCCTCTCAGCGTTTAGCGACCTGATGACCAAAGGAAAGATCTGCTGCTCTCATGGTAAATGGTTCGGCAGCTTTCGTGATTAATACACATATATGATGTTTACGCTGAGTGAAACATTCAAACCACAGACACCATGTTTCACCATTTCAAAACATGGAAATATTCTACATGTCTTGTGCATCATTTTAGACACATTCAGCCTGACATATTTGGTATCTTCAGAGACATTGGGATCTCCACTAGAATCTAAATTAAAGTTCTGTGGGCTTCATGGCAGCTTGTTTGTACAACATTAATTAGTGGGAGTGAAGAGGTACTAAAATATATAGGCCTAGTTTTGGGGGGAACTTTTCAAATCTGAAGTACTTTTACAGAAACATGACTTGTATACATGACCTGCTTTGAATTTGTATTGTTCTTACATTATTTTGTTTATGGTTTAGTTTAGCATCGTGGCTAGTTGCTGGATGGAATGACTCAAATGTAAATATCCCAAAGTCCCTGTAAATAGGTGAAATGTTATAAGGAACTCATGTTAATCCTTCCTATTGTCTGGAGTGGTAATGCAGTTAGTCACTGACAGGTGGTACTATTGATCTCTGAATATGAGGAGCCACAAACACACTGGGTTTAAAACATATATTATGTGTGTGTGTGTGTGTGTGTGTGTGTGTGTGTGTGTGTGTCACACAGACAGAGAGCGAAGGAGACGCCTGCTTTGAATCATCACCAGTAAAATGACAGCAAATTTTAAATGAAAGACATCAACAAATGGAAATAATACTGTTGTTACTGTGGATAATACATAATAATGATATTAATATTAACAGCATCAGAACCTGCCTGGTCTTTTAAATGAACGGTATGAACCTCATTTTCATTTTATTTTATAGACTTAATCTAATTTTAGAGCTTTAAGATTGTTATTATTATTACTGGATTTAAAAGTGCTGTTCAACTTATTATTAATATTTCTATAGATGGGACATAAACGTATAGATGGGACATATTATGGTACATAGAAGAACAGCGCAAAACTGTGTGACAAGATTGTGTTTTGTTCTTGTTTATTTAAAGTCTAACCACACACACACACCCACCCACCCACCCACACACACACACACACACACACACACACACACACACACACACACACACACACACACACACACACACACACACACACACACACACACAGACAGCGCTGTGGAGATCTGGCAATGCAAGACTGTGGACCTTTTTCACAGCCGACATTTTGACTTGTCATAATAGGAAAAGCACCGCTGAAATTAATAATCTTAGCGATGGCTCAATTCCATCAAGTGTTCCAGGAAGCTATTTCAGTGAGTCAGCATGCCCAATACCAAGGCCTCTCCTAAGTGGAATGCAGCCATCATTAATGGTTTGGAATACACACATGACACGTCAACATGTCTGCCGTGAAAAAGGCCTATTCTAAGTGTAAGTCTAAACTAGAAACGTTGGACCTGGCTAATTACTGAGTGATCTTTGCGATAACCCATCTGACTGTGAGCCGAAGTGTGTTTTTCTACAGCTGATCTGTTAGTGACGGTTATCACAAATGTTAACCTCTTTGTCTCTCAGAAACCCAAATATTTCCACTGTATAACCATTATTTAAACAAGGAAAGACATGAAAGCAGCAATTTGATTTTCACTACTACTATAATTACACCAACTACACCTGGTATGAAGAGGCTGTGGTTTCTCCTGCTGTTTACTACAACTCTTTTCCTATCATGGTCTTTGTATATGTCTAATACTATGTTTTTCTACTCGCCTAGTAATGACATCTTTGTAGAGGATCAGTAATCCAGGTAGGGCCAAAACTATCCATCCACTGTAGGCTTTTATTATGAAATTTAAAGTACTTTGACATTTTGTCCGATGTACTACTTCAGTTCTAATGATAGGAAGAAAATCCTGTCTTCACCTTCATAATAATAAAAATATAATAAGAACAATAGTAAAAGAAAATAATCACAAAACACAAGTAGGGAAAAAGTTTAAAATGAGATAAAAGCATGAAATGGAGTGGAATGGTAAAACCAGAAGAGACATATGGAATATTCACAAAAAGCTTTGTCATACAAATGTTCTAAGAAGTAATTTACTAATATAGTGGATAAAAACAATTATAATAACAATAATAATAATGATTTGGTCATTTTCTAGGTTAAAACTGGGCTACATACTTGATAAATGAATGTTTTTTTGTGCATATACATATGTATACAAAAATACATCCAAAACAGTGTCTATGATTTCTTTTGTGCACTTTTGTAGTGTTTGTTTTGCACCTGGCATTTCCTGACTGGACTTGTGTTGATCATCATGAAGCTCTGGTAGCTGTGAGTAACTGGAGGTACTTCCACCTGACAGAAAAGAGTATACAGGGTTTTATTTTCAATATTATTTACACGCATATTTCATGCATGCATATTAAACACAACAATCTACAGTTCTGAGTGACTGTAGCTGCCCCGTGTTGTTTCCACTTTGATTTACACATTTCATTTTGCATTGCTCCCGATAGCCATACACAAAAACTCTCAAGTACTGAAAGTTGGCATTTAGTGTCTGGTCACATTCGTTAAATTATAATGCTTTTTTTACTATTATATATGTATTAGACAACAGCTTCTTTTGTTGAAAACAGCCAGTTACAGGGAGGCGCTATGGGAGCCTCAAAGCCCAAACTACCAGGCGCAGGAACAGTTTCTTTCCCCCAAGCAGTCACCGTTCTGAACCAGACCATCCGCTGAACTTTACTTAGACCCCCCCCTTCCTCCTGGTACTACACTATGTTATGTCATTTGCATGTTATGTCATTTGCACAAGCACTTTAACACTACACCATTGCCATTTAAATATGCGGAATTCCATGAAATGACCACGGCCCCTTAACTCAAAATCTGTGGCAGTTTCACGGAATCGCAAAACATTCCGTGATGGGCCCACGGCAGAATTCCGTTAAATAAACACGGCCCCCTTAAGTTAAGGAAAAGGTTGTGGGTGGGCTTAGGGTTCCGTGACGCGGGAAAAACGGGACAGTTGGGTTCAGGAACAGTTACGGTTGGGTTTAGGAAACGTGACACGCGTCACGCGGGACACAATACCCGGTCTCCTGGGTTAAAGTCCTGTGTTTGACCCATCCACCACCCCAACCAACCTCCTTACGCGGAATTTCGGGCTTACATACTACTCGCTACCGTAGTCGCTCCTAATGCTACGTCTTCTCATTGACTTTACATTGCCATTGTTTTCCGTGGTGGCCACACCGAATTTCCACACATTCCGTGCCACCACCACGTAATGAGCTGTTAACAGTTCATGATCATTTCACGGAATTCTGTGAGGCCAGGCTGCTGTGTATGTGCACTGTTTGTTGGAGCGTGACGACCTAAATTTCGGTGCATATGTGCCTGCACATTGTGGCATTGACAATAAAGTTGAATTGAATTGAATTGAAAAGCTGTTGTATTCTTTTGAACATTTGTACTTAAACCCAGGTATTGTATCAGCACTAGTGTCAAAAACATTTCAAACCATACTCGGCTCTAAACTTGGACACCCAAAGAAAGACAAAAAAAACAGGAAACTTTGACTTTTTCAACCAAATTAAAGGTGCTCTAAGCGATGTTGACGTTCAAAGTATTTTTTAACAAAACTAAGACTAGCTCGCTCCCCCCCCCCTCCAAATCCTTCTTGTCTGTTATTGGCTGAACACTGGAACACGGTTTGTGTATGTTTGCATGGTCTAATTTGGACCACTTTGTTTTTGTTGGCGTGTGTGGACCCTAGGCTGTCTACAGAGACCGCGTTTTTTTACAGTGTGTTTGGGGGACCGGCAGCTCGCGTATAGTAACGACATGTTTGCTGTATGTGACAAAAAATGTTGTAGCATAAAAAAATGCGTGACATCGCTTAGAGTACCTTTAAGCCCAGGTTTAACTGATCACCAAATCATTGCTCACTTAGTAATGTAACAATTCCCCTTTTAGACATGGCATATGTAACATTGCTGGCTTCGTCTTTGTGTTTCAGTGATGTATTTTTGTAATTTATATGATGGTGTCTTTTATGTAAATGTTATGTCATGACTTTATTGGAACGTGACTGCTTATTATTTCATAATATCCAATAGAATGACAAAACATCAAGTTAGGACTATTTTTATTGTTCACAAACTGTGTGTAAAGCATTTTGCTGGATACTTATAATTTCTAATATTGGCATGAATGAAGATTTAAAATATAGGAAGGCAGTACTGGTCTGAATATTGTAGTTATATAATGTCTTCTCTTTTTTCACCTGTTTTGCAGCATTGCTAGAGGAATTATTTTTTTTTCACATGGGAAGAATCTCCTTAACAAATAACCAAACTTTAAACAGATGTTTCAAATAGGGCAGCATGTAAATAATGAATGAAATACTACTTCAAATATTGTAGATAGATTTCTAATGTACACCTTTCCCTCTCTCTCTGTCGCTCCCTTTTCTGCTTACTGTAGCTCGATGAAAAGCAGCTCAGCAGCAGTTCGCCCCAGACTTAAAAAAAAAAGTGCAGACACATTTACGTGTAAAAAGGGAGCAATCAAAATCAGCCACCCACACACAACAGCAGCGTACCGTCAATGGAGAAAGAGCACGCTTGACCGATTCAATCAGGCTTTCCCCCCCCTCTGGTAGAGGTTACAGTGAGGATCAAATACACAATTATATTATTCAAAAGGGGTTTACCGGTTTCAGGAGGGGTTAGAGGAAGGAGGGGGGGGAGGGATGGCTATTCTTTAAAGGTAAGCGTTGAATCAATAGGATCAATAAAGCAGGGTTCCTCTGTCTTTCATCAACTCTCTCAGTCTCTCTCAGAGACATCTGTGTGTTGCTAAATGCGTCTCTAACTGCAACCGAGATCAGCAGAAAATACGGAGAATCCCTTGCCTTCCCTTTCTATTTTCTCTCTCTGCGTGAGTCAGCTGTCACAGAAGGCCTCCCTTGTCTTTTTTCTTATAAACTTGCTTTATAACAACTAATCACAGTCAGAATTATTCCCCTAACAGCACAGCCATTGTTAAATCATCATCTGTATAACCATTGCAACCATATCCAAATTCACATAATGAGCATCTTCAGCACAATGTTTGTCATGATTTTAGTTATCTTAGTAATCATTATTGTCACTTTCTTATCTTCAAGCTGTAGATAAGAGCTGTTGCCCCCAAGAGGAATTCCAAGTAATGACAACAACGCTGTCGGCGCATCCACAAAATACAAGCCTTTCCGTGATTACACAGTTGCTAGTAGCCAAGGAGGACACGGAGGATTAAAAAAACATGATGGACTCTTCAGAAGAGGTCATTATCTTCACTCAAGTTTCTGCGCGCAAAAGTCGCCGAGACGACACAATTTTCTAAACACAGCCATGCTGAGAAATACAGAGAGAGTTGTGTGGAGCTGATAGTCTTAATTAGCTTTGTAGCAACTCATTTAGCAACGGCTTGAATGTAACGGACGTACATTAACATTAAAAAGTTATGCGCTAAAGCTTTAAGTAAGGAGCTGGAGTCAGCACGTGCTAAGCCTGAATTAGCATAACGACTGGAAGCAGGGAGAAACATCCCAGCACCTCTAAAGCTCACTAATTATAACATGTAGTATCTCATTTCTTTAATGTGGTCACAGACAGAAATGTTTCTTTCGAGTTACTTGCTGGAACTATTTCTTGTTAAACAACAGCTGACCCCGGTGACTGTGCAGTCTTCTCGTCACAGTGAGGTTACCAGATCTGGTACCATCTTGACTGTACAGAGAAAAAAAAATTAAAAATAAACCTGTGTTCACCGACTGCATCTGACAACCTGTGCTGTAGCTGGAGATGCTGCACAGAAGAACTGGGTGCCCGCCAACAGGATAAACTGTTACTATACTGCGTGTTAATTACTGAGCTTTAGTGGTGTTGAAAGGTGTATTTCTGAAACTTGGAAATAACCAGGCTAGCTTTTTTCTATGCAGTACTGCACCTGAAAGGTCCCATGGCATGAAAATTTCACTTTATGAGGTTTTTTAACATTAATATGAGTTCCCCCAGCCTGCTTACGGTCCCCCAGTGGCTAGAAATGGTGATAGGTGTAAACTGAGCCCCTGGGTATCCTGCTCTGCCTTTGAGAAAATGAAAGTTGAGATGGGCCGATCTGGAATCTTCTCCTTATGAGGTCATAAGGAGTAAGATTACCTCCCCTTTCTCTGCTTTGCCCGCCCAGAGAATTTGGCCCTCCCATGAGAGAGAGAGAGACATCATGGCTTTCAAACGAGCAAAGTGGCAGTTGGTCAAGGCCACACCCCCACTCTCCACCTTGCCCCCCCCCCTCTCTCCTCCTCAATAGCTACAGACACAGAAATGGCACATACTAAGGAAAGCTCATTGTGGGACTGGCTGTAGTGGCTGTAATTCTGCACCAAGGCTGAATTTCGGGAAAGAGACTTCAGATACAGTATTAGGGGACCACTAAGGTCTATATAAAAGAGACTTCAGATACAGTATTAGGGGGACCACTAAGGTCTATATAAAAGAGACTTCAGATACAGTATTAGGGGGACCACTAAGGTCTATATAAAAGAGACTTCAGATACAGTATTAGGGGACCACTAAGGCCTATATAAAAGAGACTTCAGATACAGTATTAGGGGACCACTAAGGTCTATATAAAAGAGACTTCAGATACAATATTAGGGGACCACTAAGGTCTATATAAAAGAGACTTCAGATACAGTGTTAGGGGACCACTAAGGTCTATATAAAAGCATGCAAAGAGCACCATGTCATGGGACCTTTCAAGCCTTTTTCTATATTCACTTGAATGGGGTTGAGTCAAGTGCGGAGTCTCAAGAGCTGGTAACACTCACAGCAAACACATCAGTGTATTATACCAAGGTTTTTAGAGTCAAGGGCTGCTAAACGTCAATAGGCACATCAAGGTGATGTTTTATTGAAGCGGCCATTTCAAGTGAACACAGAGAAACAGAGAAAACAAACCGAGGAGAGAGGTTAGGCAGGGGACGTCGTAATAGATCATGAGGAGAGTGGAGATGACAAAGAAGTTAGGAGAAAATTGCAATACAGAGTAGAGGAGAAAGATGGAGGGAAGATAAAGAGGGTTGGAGAGAAAGATAGAAGGCATGGAAACAGGAAGAGAACAAGAACGTCCCTCCCGTCTTCTGTTCCTCTTTTAGATAAAAAGCCAAGTCTAACTCGTTCATTGTAGCGGCCAAAGCTGTTTCAAACAACTGTTGTTCGTCCGTAGCCATCTTGCAATGTTTAATAATGACTTTGACGTCGCAGCGCTGTCGTCGTCTGTTTAGCTCGCCTCTGGCATCAGATACACCGATGTGATTGGTGCAGCTCAGCTACAAGGGCATAGTTAATGAGCATCATTACTGAATGCCAGAGTGACTCGCTGAGCAAATTCAAATTGTGCTCTTGCGAAAATATGGATTTAATTAGCAGAGGTATTTGTGCCTATTTGGTAAGTGGTGAATTTAGAACTTGCTACGATATAGTGTCTGGCTTTTGTTTGATATCTAGTGTTGACAAAAAATTGCTTTTTAGACAGTTTCCTTTTAATGAAACAATGAATTTAAGATGGGCTTTTATTGTGAAGGGTCGACACAAAAGAGTCAGCGTCATTGGCAGTGTTTTTTTTTCTCTCCTCAACCTTTAGTGTGCTGTTGTGTAGTTTTATGTACAGTTTATTAAAGGTCCCATGACATGGTCCTCTTTGGATGCTTTTATATAGATCTTAGTGGTCCCCTAATACTATATCTCAAATCTCTTTCCCAAAATTCTGTGCAGAATTACAGCCACTACAGCCAGTCCCACAATGAGCTTTCCTTAGTATGTGCCAGTTCTGTGTCTGTAGCTATTGAGGAGGAGAGAGGGGGGGGCAAGGTGGAGGGTGGGGGTGTGGCCTTGACCAACTGCCACTTTGCTTGTTTGAAAGCCATGATGTCTCTCTCTCATGGGTGGGCCAAATTCTCTGGGCGGGCAAAGCAGAGAAAGGGGAGGTAACCTTGCACCTTATGACCTCATAAGGAGAAGATTCCAGATTGGTCCATCTGAGCTTTCATTTTCTCAAAGACAGAGCAGGATACCCAGCGCTCGGTTTACACCGTTATCTCTTATCACCATTTCTAGCCACTTGGGGACCATAGGTAGGCTGGGGGAACGCATATTAATGTTAAAAAACCTCATAAAGTGACATTTTCATTCCATGTGACCTTTAATATCCAATATCCAACGCTGTCCAAACTGCTCTAAATTGCAAACCCTAAGTTCATTGGGTACCCAGGAAGCCAAATAGGAAGTAGATCGGTAAACGGTTCTCGAGATATTTAACATACGTGTGTCACACAGAGGGTCCTCGATTTAGAGATAGATGTTATTTACTTAAGATTTCTTTAATTATTCACTTTTATGTCAAACGTTTGGTTTATTATAAATAAAAGTTTAAAAACAGGAAGTGAGTGAGCCAACAAGCTTTGGTTTCATTTTACAGAGAGAGAGAGAGAGAGAGAGAGAGAGAGACAGAGAGAGAGACAGAGAGACAGATAGAGAGAGAGAGAGAGAGAGAGAGAGAGAGGGAGAGAGAGAAAGAGTGGAGCTCAGCAGAGTCATTAGAGATCCTCACCACAAAGATAGATCACAGCTTTACCATGACGGCCTCAGTCTCCACAGTGCATGCATGTGTCCTGTTGCTGATGGACACAAATTCCCACATTGCAATATATAATAGAAAGGGAGGAGCTACATACAAACAAAAGTGACGCAGTGTACAATGTTGGCCTGAATTAAGACACCCGTTCCAAACCATCAACAAGCAGCAGTAACATCAGCATTAAAACAAGACTCGGTCAAAACCTAGTGTATGGCTGGACCGTTTATGGCCACTGGTTTCGCCATTGCAATATAAACGATATAGATCCCTGATCCCAGATCCCTAGATGCTTAGCTAAATATGCACTCTTAAATAGAGGTAAAAGAGGGATGTTGAGACTTAAAAGAAAAGAGAGAAAGAGAGAGAGAGAGAGCAGAGACTTTGGGGATCAATATAGCTGAATATAAACCATGGATGTCTGTCAGGACTCTACAGACTCAGACAGACCGGCTTCATTCTGTAAGAATAAAGGATTTATAGCACAGAGGGCAGCCATCAGCTGGAGAGCTCTGTCTCTCTCTCTTTATCTCCAGTATCTTATGTGTCTCTCTCTCTCTCTCTCTCTCTCTGTGTGTCTCTGACGTTCTTTGTGTCATTTAGTGTTTTATTGCTATTTTGCCTTTCCTTTTCTGTTTCATCACTATTTTCTCCATCACTCTCGTTTCCCTATCCGTCTTCCTTCGTCTCTGCTCTCTATCATTTTTTTCTTCTTTCAGCTCGTCTGTCATCTGTTTTGCATTTTCCTCATGTCTCTTTCATGGTCTCTCTTTTGTCTCCACTATCTCTCTTTAACTCTCTTCATTGTCTTTCCTTTCCGGTCTTCTTCCCTAACTCTTTCTTCTGCCGCTTCTCTTTTCTCCCTTCCTGTCTTCTTGCCTCTGTCTCCTTCATCTTCCTGCCCCTCCTATCTTTCTGTCTCTCTCTCTTTCCTCTCCATGTCTCTCCTCCTACTCCTCTCTCTGTATCTTTTTTTTGTTGTTGCACCATTACCACTTAAGCCTTGGTATCCATTACACAGAGGGCATTTAAGTGCAGGGTAAGTAGTAAAGTCGCCCTTCAACATTCACTTCACTGCTCACGTGTGGCGCCATGTTTGGATGCTTCGACACTCCATCATGAGACGACAGAGCTGAGCAATGTTTTGATGAAATCCTTCATCATGGTTACATTGTTAATGTGTCTGATGTCGTAGCGATGGCACCCGTGACGTCGCCCCCAAATAATCCCGACTGTTGACTGTCATTTAATTCTGCCTACTGCCTCCATTCCTTTTGAACAGTAATCATATCATTTTCACAGCATGATCAGTGATGTTCGGTTGGTGCAAAGCATCTACCCAGAGGTTCAATTTAAACAATTTACATTACAGAAAACAATATATAGAGAACACCTTTAATTCATTCAATAAACCTCCCAAAACTTCAAAATCCCATACCTACATAACAAATTAAGTAGAATTTAATTTACATGTTAATAGGCTTACCCCATATTTTGGGTACATTAATGGATCCAATATAGGTTTTAATATATTAAGGGATGCATGTATTTACAAGAAGAAGAAACACTTCATATTTACAATATAACATACATTTTTATACCTTGATTTTGCAATTCCATTGCAAATTCAGATTTTCAATTTATGGTTAATTATTGGATAATCTAATGGATTACCATAAACTAAAATGGGTTTAAATAAATTATCTGCACAGTTGAGGAGGTTTTAAATGGGTAAAGTTTCACCAATTAGCATTATAGCCATCCCTGAATTTTTGAAAAAACTTGAGGCCCTCTTATGGTATACATTAGGGGGCTTTTTTTTAATGTTATTTGGTCAGTTTAAAGGGTGTTCGGGTTTTATTCATGATTTTAAATCATGCATATAATCCAATAATAATTACAACATCATTAATGGGTGAATTATTGGAGTTTTATGTTAAGTTAAGACATTTGTTTCTTAATGGATGCTATGGAGTATGCAGTGTTACATTCTTTAAATGTCCCAAAAAATTGTATCATTACTTCCTTAATGGGATGTTCTTCTTTTGACCAATACATTGTTGGGTGGAACAATAAGCAGAGAGGTCTCAGTCATGTAAATATAATTTATAATTCATATCAGCCATTTAGGAAATTCTGCCGGATACATGTCTTTTCGCCAATGTCCGTTTCCTTCCTCTTTCATTGAGTTGGCATTCTAACCTATGGTGGATTTCTGATGACTATGGTTAACTGCTCCTCAGATCTCTGCAGGGTAAATCCAGACAGCTAGCTAGACTATCTGTCCAATCTGAGTTCTATGTTGCACGACTAAAACGTACATGTTCCACCAAAACAAGTTTCTTCCCGAGGCTATTTTACAGCGGCTCCGTGCGGTGCTTAGCGCCGCCCAAGACGATTGTGATTAGGGTTGGGTACCAAAACCCGGTTCCACTATGGAACTGGTTCCTACGCAACCGGTAGGAATTGGACCGCAAATTTCGGTCCCTCATTTTGGTTCCACTTAATGTGCCAACTGAAATATTTTCCCTCTGTCGCTCCGAAACGGACGTAAAAATATCCCCCTTTCTCTGTAGTCTACTGTCAGCTAGCTACCGTAAATGTAGGCTACTTTTAAAATGCCATATTTTCCCTCTGGGCTCACCAAAATGGACATAAAAGCATATTACGGCTACCACATCTATGTTTTTCAAGAATCGGTTTAGGAATCGGAATCGTTTTAAAAGTACCGGTTCGGCATCGGAATCGTAAAAATCCAAACGGTACCCAACCCTAATTGGGATTGGTTGAAAGAAATGCCAATAAACCAGAGTGAGTGACTAGGCCCCCAGGAAATGCACCAGGCTTTGAAGCCAATTTACCATAGCGGCCAAACGTTACTTACAGTACGTGGCAAAAGAGACATCTGTAAATCAGTGAATCATTTTATTGGAGCATCACAACCACTGCGAAATGACTCATTTCACTATTAAAATTTGATTTATTTCGGTCCGATAACATTTGGAAAGTCTATAAGAGCCGCATAATAAAATTATTTAAGCAGGCAGAAGTAGTCAGCTTGGCTGGCTGAGGTCTTTAGTGCGCCTGCTCTATGGCCCCATAGTGCGAAAGCAGTGCTGATCATCCGGGTAATTTTATACACGGAAGTTGAACTTTTTGGGCTTAATGCGCCACTGAGCAACTCTCATGGGAATGAACAAGGCTTCACCTTGACCGCTGTATCCACATTTTTATTGTACGTGTGAGTGACTCTCACTCCATACTCCATGTGAGTAACTGAGAGAAACGATGGCCCAAACTATGAAAACATTGTAGTAAAAAGCAATATTCTGTCAACCATCAATAATTGAATATTGCTATGTATTTAATATACGTCTGTCTTTGCTTCGTTATATTTGGAGTGCTTTTCTATTCGGGATAGGTTAACATTTGGACCACCGGTGATTCTTAAGGATGATGTATGCTGACTTACTGTACCGAATATCGCATGTTTCAGCCCTGGCATGATGTTGGTTTATTTTATTGACGGTGAGCCTTACTGTGACAGTTCTGATGTGCACCTGTATTATTTGTTGTAGTGTGACTATTTTCTAAAAATTAATAAACACACTTGTTAAAAAAAAAAAAAAAAAAGCAATATTCTTCCAAGTAGTAGGAATATTGCAGAATATTACAGTCTGCAGACTTCAAGAGATGCTAAAGTTCAGCACGGGAGCCTGGCAAACACACTTGATGCATCTGCATCATATCTCAGCGCTTAAACTCACACAAACAGATGTATAGAGATACACAACATTGTAGCAATCAGCACTCCACTATAAGCGTGTGTGTGTGTGTGTGTGTGTGTGGTTGGTTGTGCTTAATGCACCAAGATGCTTTCCCTCTTTCCGCGTTGAGACGATAAGCGGAAATGAAACAACAGACTAAAGACACTCTCTCTGTCTCTGTTTCTCTCTCACACTCATAACTGAGAGCATGAATAAAATCTGTAAGAATATTTGTCATTTAACAAAACAGTATTGGAATGTTTCTCTATCAGCTGAATAAGGCAGCACTGATGCTTACCTTCATGTTGATTAGTTTTTGTTTTTTTAATTAACCAATTCATTGTTTAGCCTCCAAAATGTTACAACATTGTGTTAAATTCCTGTCATTTCCAGAGCCCAAAGTTAAACCTAAAGCTGACATTTTTGGTTTTAGTATAACGTCTCAAAAACTATTGGATGGATTGCTATGAAAGTCATTCATGTTTCCCTAATGACAAACTGTTATAATAATGACATAATAAAATTATAATAAAAAAAATGACATTCCCATTAGCCTTAGATGTACTTTATGTTCATTAGCAAATGTTATGTAACATACTAAAGTAAGATGGTGAAAACATTATACTTGCTAGGCATCAGCATGTTAGCTTTGTCATTGTGAGCATGTTACATACGTTACGTAACATGCAAAAGTTAGCATTTAGCTCAAATATCAATGTTTTTATGACTGACTGTATCGAGGAACAAAGAGAGAGAGATAGAGAGAAAATTTTAGAGTGTGTGTGTGTGTGTGTGTGTCCAGAGAGATGGTTTATCAGTGTATAATCTGTATGTCCACACAGTCTGTGGTGACATCACTGGACAAAGGTCTCTCTGACCGCTTACACACACACACACACACACACACACACACACACACACACACACACACACACACACACACACTGTAATGTATCTTCAGTTGTTTACCAGAAGAAACAGGTTGACCAATCAGAGCTTCTGCTGGCTCAGTGATGTCATTGAGCTGATGAGAAAATGGCCTCAGAGGGGTTTGATGTCACCCACCCGCTCTCTCTCTCTCTCTCTCGCACTGATTTCTCTCGTTTTCCATTTTGTCTCATTCAGCCTGTTATAATCCTTAATCTGCTATTAATCCATTTGTAAGGTTGCTAAACAAACTAAAAAACAATAACTAAAAAAATGTAATTAAAACAATGTGCGAGTTGTGAAGCTTTTATTTGTAAATTGACACCATTGTCATCAGACCCTTTCTGAACTGTTTGACACATTATTTGATTTTTCTCTCCAATTTGATGATGTCGGTTGCATTAATGTATGAACTAGACTGGGAGAATACCTTGATCAAGCTCTCGGAGCTGTGGCGCCTAACCTTTTTGGCTTGTGGCCTCTAAAATTCAATTTATTGTGGACGTGAGTTGTCAGCAGTCCGACCAAAAGAGATTTTCCCTTCCTTTCCTTTCATCTTAAGGATTTGAGAGGCCCAAAAATGTAATGGTAGGTATCCGAAATACTAAAAGAAAACGGCCAAAAGAAAATCAAGGTACATTTTGTTTAACAGAAAAAATATTTTCTTTCTCATCCCTTTAATTATCCTGTGACACCTCAGATGTATCTCCTTACAAATGAGCATATGTGAAACTCCACATACAGTATAAACACAGATGCAACACATTGCAGCATTGCATTGCGGGATTTCTTGCAAAAAGTATATTACTTAGAGTACTAGAGTAGATCCGACCAGGCAATCTGATTGGTCAACTAGACATTTAGAACATGCTCAAATCAGCATGACGACACACCCAGAGCCATTTGAGCACACCATGCTTCCATCACTTAAAATATTAGCTACTCTGCCCATTTCCATGTCAACATTACGAAGTGTAATCAAAAGCTGTTTTTGAAACATTTGTATTCAGGAAAATAAATTAGGAACCACAGAGGAACACACAGAAACTCTCCAACACATTTATATAAAGTGATTTAGTGGGTTGAACGTAGAGCTGGGTGATATGGAGAAAATCAACTATCAAAATATTTTTGATCAAATACATCAATATCGCGGCGATATTGTTTGCTCTCGGTGCTTTCACAAAATATTTACACAATGAGATATTAGATAAATAATCATGAATAATGTGGATATAATGAATGAGTGGGTAAAGGCAAAAAATAGAACAGCTAGAACAGTCAGTGGTTACGTTTAGAAAATTATATCACTTTATACTGTAATGTAGTCTTTAAAATCAGGCAAAGACAAGACTTTGTCATATTGCGATATTACGCAAAATATAAGACAACATCTAGCCTCACATATAAATTTCGATATAAAATCGATATATTGCCCAGACCTAGTTCACTACTCAATTTTTACAACACTCTGGAGATAGCTGTTATTGGAAATGTTTGGCTAACATCAGACGCAGCGCTATGTTAAAAATAGCTGCTACATGTGAAGTTCGCAGACGTACAGGAGCTAAATGTGTTGATAAGAAAAATATTTTTTTCAGCAGATATCTTAGTTATAACAAGAGTGGGCTAGCAAAGTTGTTTAATTTTTATATTTGCGGTATTTATTCAGTTTGGGAAATCCCACGAGCTCTACAAAGCTAACGTTAGCTTCATTATCTGGCTGACTAAACAGGGACCAAAAAATGTCTCTGTTGCTTAAAGTTGGTGGACGTATAGAAGCTAAATCTATCCGTTAAAAAAAATGGATATCTTAGTTACACGATAGAGCTAGCAAAGCAGTTTTGTGTTTATATGTGTGGTATTTAATCAGTTTGGGAAAGCCTACGATCTCTACAAAGCTAACATTAGCTCACTGTGGCTGGCTGACTAAACAGGGAGAGACTCTCTGTTGCTTTTTTTTATTTTGAGAGGGAATTGCCCCACAATATGAATACTTTGATTATAACTTTTATTTTGTTGGTGACCGTTGTTGTATGATAACTTCACTTTTGTAACTTTTAACTTTACCTTGTAATAAATGTGTTCATATTTAAAGGTCCAATATGTAATATTTGTACTGTAATAAATCCAAAAATGATACCAATGCCTCATCAGATATTAAGGAAACTGAAATACTATCTTTTCTGACAACAATGCTAATGTCAGTATTTTTTCTTTTTGAAATTTACATTCCATGACGGAATTTATGTTTATGTTTTGGTCTGTGTGTTGGTATCAACGGCCCAGTTTGACAGCCAGGCCGGGTTGCCAGATATACCTGTAAAAACGTAAACCCAGCGCGCTACAGCTGTAACGGTAGTACAGCCATGAAAGCAGCACACAAACGAACAGGATCAACGGAGATAGATTCTACATGACATAAAAAAAAGAAAACAGCATAACAGTTGCGTGACCAGAGACTTAACAAACCCCTGGTAAATATTGGAGTTGTATTTGAAAGATGGAGACAGCTTAGATCCCAAAAGGACGCAGAATTGGCTTATTTTCTCCTGAACAGGTAAGCATTAGCTTCAGGCTAATTTATCATAGCTACTAGGGACGGGCATTTTATGTCATTTCAACATTTGTGTACTCACATTGAATTATATAGCTAGAGTACCCGAGTTGGTTACTCGCAAAAACAATTGAGACATAGCCAGTAGAGTGATCCCGACTGGTCCTGGCTAACGCCGCCATGCTAACCCTGCTTACTGCTAACGTTACCGGGAGGACCAGGCAAGCAGCCCATGGCTGTTTACAACGTGTAGTTCAGCGGCTGGAGCCGACAACGGTAGGTTATTTTAAGCCACGAGAGGGGGGCTGTAAATCGGAAAGAGAGGACTGTGAGTTTGCAGTGTGTTAAGCGATTGTTGCCGTCATTCTAAGCCAATGAAGTGTGTTCAGTCGGCAAGGTGGTGGTATTTTTAGCGTTTCGTATTGTAATTCTAAGCCGAGGAAGCTGACTGGCGTGTGGAGAGGACAATGAGGTTGTTGTGTTTTTAGCGGTTCATACTGTAATTCTAAGCCGAAAAAGTGTGTCTGTCAGTTGGTTACAGAGCTCCGCGTGAGCACGGCTTTTATGACGTTAGCTACTCCGCTGTGCTGTGGAGTAATGTCTGGCTATTTGAGACTAGCATCTAACGTTAGCTACTCCGTTGTGCTGTGGAGTAATGTCTGTCTATGTGAGAAAAGCGTCTAGCAACATTGTTGTGAATGCTGCGGTCTCAGCCTGGCAACCCGCTGTGAACTTCGAGTCTGGGAAGGAGGGGGCGGGGGAAACAACTCTCTAGTATTTTGAATCGGTAGTGCAGTAACTATTTTAACCGCTAGCTGCCAGTATTACATACAATATTACATATTGCACCTTTAAAAAAATTTCAGTTTTATTCGAGATCAGGCCCAAAACTGCTGCCGTGGTTCGGGACTCGGGTTGGGCTTGGGCAGAAACTATGCGGGTTCATGTAGGGTCAGCCCTGATTTTTTTAGGGCGCAATCATAGCTTTAGTGTCCAAGCCATTTTTCCAAGCCATTGTGGGAAATGTTGAGGGCAACATACAGTACATGTACACCTTGAATTGGGACACTTAAAGCTCCTACAATCATTTTCTTTTGGTTAGATTAACAATGGATGACATGATTACTTGTACGTAAAGGGGGTCGCTCATAGTATACAACCCCACAGAAATTTTAGCATCCAAGCTCCCCTCAGCTCTGTGGAGCTTTTTGCATCTTTCAGCTTATTGTTTTGGTTTTCTGGCCTGCAACTATATGGTTTTAGTTTACTCTCACCGCTCTCATCAGCATTGGTTTTGGCTATAGTAGTTTTCAGCAAACAATCTCTAAAAACCCACTGTACACTTACTGCTCAGCACCAAAAAAGCAGACAGATATAGTTGCAGTGTCAGTCCAAAGCTCATTTCTGCTGCCCTCATGCAGACAACATATCAGTAATTGGAGGTTTGAATACAATGGTAAAAATAAAGGGTAAAAATACTTCAGAACCAGCCTCTGACTCCATGGCAACATTGTACTTCCTGTTTGCATCAAACAAAGCATTTTTGGAAACTATAGTGCCAAAACTCCAATGTGGTTGCCCCAAATAGAAATAAAAGTGAAACGCAGCAACAACAAAAATTTCAATAGGGTTCAAAAAAATGAAAGTACAATAAAAGTTTAGTGTTGAAAGTGAATTTCTCTTCTTCAGGGAAAACATTCACTAAACTTTAACCTGCTACATGTTGACAGTGAGGATAAGTCAGAGGAAAGCTCTGTTTGGACATCAAACACACACACACTGACACTGACTAATAGATGATGAGTTAACCGGCCTCTCAGTACCTTTTCTTATCAGTAATGTTTTTGGCAGCCTGAGGGCCATTGCAGCTCGGACTCACAGCACACAGCTCCAAACAGAGAACAAACACAGGCAGAAAGATAATATTCTCTGATCAATAGATTGTATTGTAATCGGTGATTGATCAAAAGAGAGGTTGGGCAGTGATATATACGGACATCCCGGCAAACCGCTCACCCGCTGTGTTTGTCTCCAAGCAATCAGCGGCAAGCGATATGAGATGATCCGGTTTCCTGCTCTGAGAGATAAAAAGCAGCTCAGAGATAAAAGATTGAGTGTCCATATACTTTTGTCCATATAGTCATCTTTTTATTGTGCCAATTCTTCCTACCCAGTTTTATTGTTTTATTTCCTTTATTTTTCTAGTTTATTATTTGGTTTTACTTTTTCTGTTTTATCTGCTGTTATTATTCATTCCTATCTTTATTTTCTCTTTATTTTCTTCCTTTTTCCCCGACATGTTTCTGCCTGCTCTGTTCAGCTAAACCTGTCTCCATTAAAGGCCGTAATATCTACAATTGGATGCCATCCATCCAATATGAAACATAATCCAATAACAGACAGATTCAGCTTAATGAATCCAGTTATGTGGCACAATCAAATAGAGGAGGATTCCCTTCAAACCCATCTGTCTGATACACATCGCACTGGCTGCTTTTAATGCTTTTACCACCAAATATGCACCAGGTGAGCAAGAGAGAGAAATAAGAACAATTTGACCATCAAAAAGTGCTTTGTTTACTAGGTCATGCTTTGGTTTGGACTCAGTCAGCACAAACAGTACAAATGATAAGACAAAAGGTCAAGAAAAGAAATACAATGTGCGTATGTGAGATAAAGAAACCCAAAGATCATCCCAAGAAGAAAAGAAAAAGAAAAAGGTGTCTAACAAATAAATCCAGCTTTCATATGAGTTAGGTAAAACATAATTACAAAGCTTTCCACGTGTAAATCCAAAATCTTGCCACTTTCAACACGTTCTGTGGAAAAATCTGCGCACAACAGAATTTAAAAAGGCAACATGTTGCATGGAAGTCAGTTTATTACAATGGAATCACCACACTCAGCAGAGATGAAATAAATAAGCACAAATCTTTTCCATCAAGTTCAACTTTAACACGTGGATTCAAGCTGGAGAGTCCAAAACAGAGGAGACTATTGTATTAGCTATATTGCACCACCCACCTTTATAAATCATTACTCTGCCAGAGATGCAGCATGGTCTGCAAACGGTTATGAGACAGTAGATGATGTTACAAATTTGTCTCTTTAATAAACTCCAGTGAACATATCACAAGGGTTGCAGAGAGGCCGATGCTTTGAGACAATGTGTCGTACAGCCTTGTACATCAATAACCTGATTGGTACGGTGGCCCTAAAAGCTCTATGTACACGTGCAAAGTGACAAAACACAGGCAAATGAACATCTTTACCAATTTCACAACACGAAAAAATGACTTTTACTTGAGAATAGTGAAAATAATGTTCACTTTTAAAAATAACTTTAATCACAATCTAACCACAACCACAGTGTGGTTGCCATTTGCAGATATGTGTAGAGAGAAAGTCAGAATTTTGCAAAATTGTCCGACATCAACCTCCTTACAGATCATACCTTACAATGATACCTTTCAATTTAGAGTTATTCATTTGCATGTTAACATTGCACATTAAAGTGTATATGTTATTATTATCATCATCGTGAGCCATTGTGATACTGCTTGTCCCTCTCTTTCTCCCTGTTGTATAATGTCTCTCTCTCCCCACCGCTCTGTCTACCCCCCTCCCCCCTTCGGCTCTTCCAGGAACTGGTCTGGATCAAGTTCCTGCAGATCAATGGAGATGTGGGTCCGCAGCGTTTACGTTATCGTTGCCAGTATTAATGCTCTTTTAATCTGCTCGGGATTACAGCCATCGATCCACATCATCCACACACACACACGCACGGTGGAGCCCAAAACTGCTGTTTCACACGCACACACACACACACACACACACACACACACACACACACACACACACACACACACACGTACTGACTCCCAGACTGAGAGAGAAAGACCAAAATTACAGAAAACAACAACGTGAGCAGAGACAGGAGCAGGAAGGACAACAAACACAATGTGCGTCTACTTCCTTGTTTGTGTTCGCTTTCAGTATCTGACCATCAGAGTATTGATCGGTTATAGATACACATGAGCACATTTACATGCAGAGAACTGTCAGCTGAAGCAGCAAACAGAAAATAACACAGACTAGATAAAAGTATATAATTGTTGTCATAATATATAATATTCGAATTGTTGGGTCTCTGTAAATTATAGTGTGGTCTAGACCTACTCTATCTGTAAAGTGTCCTGAGATATTATACGATTTGACACGATAAATAAAAAAATTTTTAAATATAAAAAATATATATATATTGAAATATTTTTTCCTTTTTTATATTGTTGTTGGTTTGTCTTTAAGCAAAAACAACAATAATAGCAATACTACTAATGGTAATAATAACAATTATAAATAGATGTTAGACGTTAGTAAGAGTTAAAAATATGTTTCAGTTCAATTCAATTTCAATTCAATTTTATTTATAGTATCAAATCATAACAGTTATGTCACAGCTAGAGTAGGTCTATATATACTATAATTATATACTATAATTTACAAAGACCCAACTTCCTTTTATTATTAATTTCTTTATTTTCATCTTCATAGGATATTACCATTCTTTAAATGAAATCATGTCTTTATTCATTTCTTTTTTATATTATATATATAATATTTTGTGACATTATATTAAATCTTATTGATTTACTGTTATTATTATTAATAAAGAATATTACATTCATATATTTTTTTCCATATCCATAGGATATTATTCTTTTCCATTAATATAAATGAATAGTTGACTATTCATTTATTTGAGATTTAAAT
Source organism: Perca schrenkii (assembly GCA_025617405.1). Classification (NCBI taxonomy): domain Eukaryota; kingdom Metazoa; phylum Chordata; class Actinopteri; order Perciformes; family Percidae; genus Perca; species Perca schrenkii. The sequence continues at coordinate 6,244,112 of CM046802.1, read as the reverse complement.
TTAAATAAGATTTTATTAAAATTGTTTTAATTATTACTGATTATATATATATATATATATCTATATATATATATATATATATATATATATATATATATATATTAACATTTAACCAGTATAGTAATAATAATCATAATCATTAAAATAGAATTCAAAGTTCAAATTCAAGTTATTTATGGATGTCTTTGTTTGTTCGTCACCCCCAGAGGTAAACACAGGATTTTTTCCAGACACAAGGTCAAAGCGCAGCTTCACCATAAACCCTGACGGCTCTGTCCCGCCTGTCGTAGTTCATTACGCCTCCGGACAGAGTTATTTCAGCAGCGCTGCGACACCAATACTAATGAACCCGAGGGAGGGAGCGACAAAGTGGGGAAAGAAACAAGAGAGCAAAGATAGAAAGAGTGAGAGAAAGAGAATTTAAAAGGAAGAAGACATGAAAACCAACAAACGATTGAATGGGATTAAGAAGTGACATTCAGTTGGCTCAGCCCGTTTGAAGGTGCTCTATGTACCTCATATACAATTCAATTAAATTTTATTAATAGCGTCAAATCACAACAGGATTTATCGCAGGACACTGAAAGCCGCCTATACATGATCCGCGCCAAAAAAGCAAGGTAGGGCGCGAAGGAAAGAGGCAAGCGCAGCGCAGGGAACGTTCTGGAATTGGTTGCGCCTTGAAAGGTCAGCGGCAACTGGGTCAAAGTTGAAATAATTTGAACTTTGAGGGCAGCGCACAGCGGCAATTCCGAGTGGTGCGCGACGCCAGGGGTAGCTCTCCCCCTGGCGCAGAGCGATTTTGCCGTCTATCATGTGTAGGCGGCTTTATCGATAGACTAGGTCTAGACCACACTCCATAATTTACAAAGACCCAACAATTTCCCACGAGCAAGCGATTGGTGCGACAGTGGCGAGAAACCTTAGACAGAACCAGGCCCTTGGTGGGGGGGCCATCTGCTTCTGCTGGTTGGGACACAGAGACACAGATACAGATATACAGAAATATATATTTTTAGCAGTGGGGTAGGTCCAAGACCAGGCTTAAATGAATTGACAACATAAGTTATACGACTTACATTTATCCTTGTATGTCTGCGCTATTCTCCGACATGAACTCTAACAATGCAGCCCTATTTCTGATACGGTGGGGGGCAGAAATCTTGCCGTGGGGGGCCGCCACGGTCAAATCAACATAGAGGAACTGGGACACTGGAACTGGGACTAGAAGTAACAGTTGTAGCAGTGCAGGGCATAGCAGGGCGTTGAGCAGGACCACAGCAGCAGCTGCCAAAAACGACCTAGGTGCCAAGTCAACATAAACATCAATACATTAATCTTACGTAATATTTGAGACATATTGTAAACAACTAATCAGCCTCTGCTCTACACGTTCCTTCTAAACCCAGCACAACCTAAACAAGGCCTTATATCCACTTTCTTCTCCGCTTCCAGGTAAGGTCACACTAAAACTGCCCCAAGTTTCCAATATTGAACTATGAATTGAAGGTATTCTTCAGGTGCACTGCTCGGCTGCAAACCACGTCTTGTGCTTACTCTTACAAAATACATCAGTCTATCCTGTGGCTAAACCAAAATCAGTGTGCTGCCAATTAAGATCTGGATCTGAGGATATCATGAAACGTGTTTCTTTGTCATGGCTGTTGATGTGTTTTTATCTTTGAACTCTTTGTGTACTTTTTTTTCAGTTTAAACTGACAATAAAGTTGTATCGTATTGTATTAATTAGACCTGAGATGCTGACACCATGAACAAATATATAGTGGATCGTTGTCATTTCATTCAATTGTGTTTTGTATTAAAGAATTTTGATGAACATAAGAAGCAACAACAATTGGTTGGTTGCATGAGAAAGGGCTACCAATCATCCAAAACCAACCATTAGTCAACCAATCAAGATGCAGCTAGTTAACAAGTTCCTTCCTGAGGCTATTTTGCAGCTGCACCGTGACTACGCTCGGCGCTTAGCACCGCCCAAGACGATTGTGATTGGTTTAAAGACATGCCAATAAACTAGAGTATGTTTTTCTCCCATCCCGGGTTGCTGTGTGGACTCGCCCTTCTCCATAGCACTGGTGGTGAGATTAGTAAGAACCTAAATGTCCAAATCAGCTCCCTAAATTGGTGTAATCTCTGATTGAGCCCAAAGTGAGAGAATTCACAGCTAACGACGACGTTTCTGTCGGCCAGCACAAAAACGGAGAACAACAAACATCCAAGGGTAAAGAAGGAGGGTGATTTACACGAAGACGTTAACGAAAATGTTTAACTGAAGAGACAATGAGATTTGGGAACTTCTGTCGGTAATGGCCAACGCCAAAATTGTCAGACCAAATCAAGAAACGTCAAGAGACTCAGTTATTTATGACCAAATTAAGAGTGACGCCATAATGCAGAATAATCTGTGTCCTGCACACGTGTCCTGCACGCGTTTCCCAGCGCCACCACTCATCTAAACTAAATCAAAACCCAAAACCATTTCCAGTAAGTAAGAATGCATCTGAGACACACAACCTCCTGGTCCGTGCTACATGTGACAAAGGGCAACTTTGAAAAATGTCAGGACCTGATTTGTCGGAGATTATATGTGAAAACAGCTGTAGTGTCTGTTCTTTAGAAAGCACTGCATTTTGTCAACAGTCTTGGATACACTGTAGTTTTTAGTGAACATTACTTAAACACTAGTATATTATTAACAGGACTGATGGGAAATGTAGTCTTTAAAGTGGCCATATTATGCAAATTTTCAGGTTCATAATTGTAATTTGGGATTGTATCAGAATAGGTTTACATGGTTTAATTTTCAAAAAAACACCATATTTTTATTGTACTGCACATTGCTGCAGCTCCTCTTTTCACCCTGTGTCAGGTCTCTGTTTCAGCTACAGAGTGAGACCTCTCAACTTCTGTAAGATCTTTGTTGTCGGTCACACGTGCGCAGTAGCTAGGTAAGGATTACATGGGCTAGCTAGCTGTTATCCATCTTCGGTCAGTACAAGGCAGGATTATCCGGGAGACTTCTTCTAAACGAGGGCGCACTTCACACTTTGCGTGGATTACGGTTAGCCCCCCTAGGCCCCCTAGGCCCCCAAGTCTCGGCTAGTTACGTAAAAAGCCGTACAGATTTTGACCAGCTCGCCCAGAGACTGAAGGCAGGACACATTCAGAAACCATATCTCACTCAAAACAACATAGATGTTTGTTTTTTCAAAGTTTGTATGCATGTGGAAGCACCAGAGACAAAATAACACCCCAAATCCCAGAAAAAGTTTTTTTCATAATATGGGTACTTTAAGAAAGATGGGTTTTTAACAATACCACTGTTGAGATATTACCACTAATGCACTTCTTTTAAAATGCGTCGGATAAATTATGTGAAAAAAAAAAGATATATATGGTTCTTTAAGCATGATTCAGAGTTGAGTTCCTGTCCTCCCCTGCAAGTGTGTGTGTGTTTGTGTGTGTGTGTATGTGTGTGTGTGTGTGTGTGGCTCTTACTGATTGTGTGGTGTGTATTCTCTGTGCGCTCTGGTTCGATGAGCTCAGAGTCCAGGTGTCACGTTTGATTTGACCGGCGTAATAAAGCGGCGACAGGACCATTTTCTCCTCTGAACCCGAGCCGCTCAGTTGGCCCCAGCAACACTTCTACCTTTCCAACACCGCCGGCGCACCATAATTGGTGTGGACAGACTTAACCAAAAATCACTACGCTATTCCTCTGATTTTGTTATTGGGAGCTACAGTGAAGGTTGTAAAGAGTCTGAATGCACAAGGCTGATGTTTGGAGTTTACCGATTTGGTAAAGAGCTTGGTGCCATAAGGAATATGATGCAGTCAGAGTCTCTATAGCCTACATACAGTAAATGACATATATGTAGAGGCAAAAACTTGCAATGCTTGCAGCCATATGAATTAATCTGTAGGCAAACGGACAGGATTTTTCCATTTGTAGTGCATTTGTGGTCCAAATAGCATTGACCAATCATGTTTGAGCAGGCTTTGGTTGTATGAAGGTAAACAGTCTGTGTGGAGAGCAAAAGAAAAAATGCAATCTCTGAACCCAATGGCTATTGTCTGACCCTGATTTAGCTTTTTAAAAAATGTATCTGCATTTATATTCACAGAAACAATCCGGTCGTAAACGTTGGTAAGCTCACTTCTAATTTAACACCACCAGATGTTTTTTTATTCAGAAACATGTAATCTTCAGCCCCAACCGACGCTGACTCAAGTGACATCACTAAAGGCAATTCATCAGACTTTTTGAAGCTCTCTCTGCAGCCACAAACGTTTTTATGCAACTTTTTTTCACATATGCAGTAGTACTCCCCAGCACCTGTAAACAGACTTTGTCACGTCTCAGTTTCCCAACTCCAAAACTGCGATCAACAGGATAGGACAAAGATAACAATGTCTGTCAAATCTTCTCACGCTGACAAACAAACAAACATCAAAAAGTCTCCTCTCAGCAGCCTGAAATCCATTATTACAGATCAATATCAGCCTGTGAATATGGAGGTCAGAACAGAAACCCTGAAAACAGACGTGTATTCCGGGTCTGAAACTGTAAGGCCAAACACACGCACACACACATATACACACACACACACACACACACACACACACACAGTAACTGCTGGTAATCTGTGTCATAAAGCAGGGTCCGGCTCATAAATAATGCACTGTGTCTGCTTGCAGCAGGATGCGTAAAATGGAAAATATTTAGGTTCAGTCATTCAGATTTTCAGCACAATTTAACTCTAAGTGGACTCTTCTCAGTCTGTTCTGTTACATAAAAGACATTATAGGATAAGTCTGGTGATATTTCCTGGTTTTCAGTCAAGTCAACAAACCCCATGTGAAGAACCAGCAATGAAGTGATCACTCTAATAGAGTATTGTGTGCGTATCCAAAGTCTGATATATCTTTTTTCTCTGTGCCATAGAGCTCCACTGTTGTCCAAGAGCTGTTAAAATGTTTCCTTCATTACGAGGAAAAGCCTTCCAGCAGCTCAAAGTGCATAATCCCTCTCTGGTAGGCTTTTAATGTGAAACATCTGTAGTGAGTGTAGATTTTCACTGACAGCAATTTAACAGCGATGGAAAAAACGGATAAGTAGAAGTGTTTTGAATGAACGTAAATGGCAGTATGGTGTTAAAAAAAAGTAGTACTACATGACTCTGTTGGTGTACTGATGGAATTACTGCAGTGCTGTGGAAATGTACATTATACTGTCAACTATTAGAGTACTTCCCCTGTGTTTTTTTCGTTTGTGCTGACCGTGGCTCCTATTCCATGACTCCAGCTTTTATATGAGCTATTCTATTCTAACACTGATTGTTGTCTTTTCATCCATAATTCACTTGAAGTCACAGTTAGGCAGCATCCTCCAACCAAACAATGGACTCCTCCTCCTTCTCCTCTCTCTCTCTCTGTCTCTCTCTCTCTTTCTATATCTCTCTCCTTCCCTCCCTCCATTTTGCCTGGTTAACCCGGCTGCGAGGTGAAGAAGAAGTGAAGTGAGCAGACCGAGGCAGGTCACGCCGAGATTCCCATCAATAATTCATTGGGCCGCTGCTGCCTCTGCTCTTATGTTCAATTCCCCTGACGATCACATAATACCTCCCCCCAAAAGAGAGAAAGAGAGAGGTCCAAGGGAGGAGAGAGATGGCGAGAGAAAGAAATAGATTTAAAATGAAGAAGGCGAGGAGAAGGAGGCACGGAGGAAAGGCTCCAGAGAGACATGTAGACAGATTAGCGTTTCTTTTATCATAGTATACTGTCTAGTAATTAGCATACCATTTGTTGTATTTTTCTTTAAAATTCTGAATTCCTACACTTTGTAAACCTTGTAAAACCTGCTTTGGCAATACTGTACTTAGACTACATGGCTAAAAGTATGTGGACACCAAAACAGGTACCTGACAAACAGCCAGTTTGGGCTTGAATTGTAAAATATAATGTAAAATTGAGCGTTCAATAGTGTTGCGAGTCTTTGGCGGGCAGAAATCACCCAAACATTACACCCATATGTAATAGTTAAAATGTCATTTTTATTTAATTGTCTGAGTTATGTCTTTTTTCTGGTTAATTTTAAGTTATTTATTAAGTTTGGTAAAGTTATACTGGCTGTATATTTATAATTATTAATCAGTTGTATGCAGGCTAAAATGAGCCTTCTTTAGAAATGGAATTTACTGTATATGGTAATAAGGGGTCTCGTTGCTGGTGTTGTTCCACCTGTGTATATGTTATAGCACATTTTAACTGACCTACTTTTTTTAATTTTATTTAAGTACCCTTTTGCATAAGTACTTTTATATGAGTACACTATTCTAGTACTCTTTCCATCTTTGCTTAATGCCATAGATTATAGATTACTGTACGTCCTTATACTCCTGTCTGCAGTGGTTGAAAATACTGCAGCCTCTGTGATGCTAAATGCTTTTATCATGGGAACTATGGAGGATATTTTGGGTCATAATTCAAATTAAAGTCTGCCAAATAGTAAAGTGCAAATGCTAAAAAAAAAAAGTTTTACTTTTTTTGTTTTGATTTCACTTTTTTCATTGTCACTTTACATTTTCACATTTATCATTTAACATTTTGACTCAACTTTTAACTTATCAATTTCCTTTTTTTTAAGTAAAAATGATGGCCTATCTTTTTAATTCAATCTCTTTTAATTTTTTCTGTGGACTTTTCATTTTTATTATGACCAAAAATATCCTCCATACAAAGCACTCTGTAATTTAGTTTTTTAAAAGTGTTACTTTATATAAATAGAACTTAATACATTTACATAATTACTCTGACCTGGAACACAGCAAAGATAAATGAGAGAGAGAGTAAGGAAGGGGGGAAGGAGTCGGCCTGCTGCTACTGATTATTTTGACTATTGATTAATCGCTTGGTCAATAAAGTGATTAACAATAGCTCAAATTGACAATCACTGTTACCAGCTCAATCGGACGTCTTCAAATGTCTTGTTTTGTCTAACCAATAGCCCAAAACCCCAAAACCCCATTCAATACAATTCTATAATACAAAGGAAAACAGCAAAATCTTTTTAAGATCAAGATAGAATGTTTGTCATTTTTAAAGCAAAAATGACTTAAGCAAACATAGGCACTATTTAAGTTTTTGATGATCGACGAATAAAATAATCAACTAATCATTTCAGCTCTATGCGGGACTACATCAAAAGAGTCATTTAGAGAAGAAGACAGATTTTGAGAGAGACGAGTAAAGAGGAAGTTAACTGAAAGAGAGAACCTGTTGTTTCAATGTTGTGAATGTACACAACATGAATGTGGATAATGTAACAGCAAAAGAAAACCCCAAAATAACCCTGTCTCCCAGCTCTCTCATTTCGTTCTTCCCCCTGCATGCTGCACCTCTCTCTCCTCTCTGCTAGTCTCAGGGTCAGGGGGATATTTGCTCCATCCATTGTCTGAGTGTTGCAGCTTTGACATTTGACCTCAGCTCTATTGGTTGCTTGTAGCGTTGTTGATCTAGGAATTGAGGCTCCCTCTGTTCATACAGTCATTTTAAAGTCACCGTGGAGAGAAGACAGAGGGATGAAAGGAGCAAAATGTGATTCCTGGAAAAAATAAAGCAAATAAAATGAGTAGAATCATACTGAAAGGAGTACCTTCACACAACTAGATGTGTTAGCATGTTTCTGATGTAAAAAACCTGAACAATATTGACCAATTCTCTGTGAAACCACAGGCTCCCAATTACAGTTCCGGAGTCACGCTGGAGAAAGACAACAATTCATATTTTTGTGCTGACCTAAAAATATCTTTAACATAGAGGCGTCATGACCCCAACAACAATTTCAAAGAAGTCTGATTTACATGATTCAGAGGTCCAGTGCATGTTAAGCGTATAGCTTAGCACAACGACTGGAAGCATGGGAAACTGCTTGCCTTAGCTCCATCTAAAGAGAAAAACAAACCCTCCAATAACTCCAAAACTGTCTGATTTACATGTTGTTTCTTGTTAGCTAACAAGCTAGTCAACAATCCTTCCTGTAATCAGCTAGGTGTTTCCAGTCATTTTGTTTAGCTAGGCTAAACATGTTTTGTTCCTATCTGTTGTTGCTGAAAGCAGGAAAAAAAAAACTTCCTGAATTTAAAGCTCTACAAAGGCCAGCCTCTGACTTCACCCTGCTATTAGCCATGGAAAAAAGTTTGGCACCATTTCATAAGATGCTTCTGTAGCTAGCAAGCTACTTACCAAACCACAATGTCTTGTTTTTGCATTTCAACTTCAAAGAAAGACATATTATGAAAATCAGGCAGAGTAAGCTAAAGTTGTTGGAATTGTTGGAGGTTCAATTTTAGTTAAGTAAGGCCTAGTCCACACGTACGTATTCTGTGTGGTAATCCAGGTTAAACACAGTTAGCCTCTAGGTTGTAGCACCTGGCTTTCCTCAACAAAACAGACTTTTGACTCTTTAACTGGTGACTTATAAGATACAGCATGTAAATCAGAAAGCTTTCTATTTCTCTAACTTTTAAAATAAAAAAGGGCTTTTGTTCATTTATCAATGTAAGGAATCAACAAAGTAGCCTATAATGTTGGTATTATAACCAAAGCTCTGGTGCTGTTTTCATTTGTGATTGTTGGGCCTTTTGAAAAGCAGTGATTTTATTATCAAGGGGAAAGCAAATGAGTGCAGTTCCATCAGACAGCAGCATGAGTGTGAGGCTGTTCAGTGTGTATCTGCACACAGACATTTTACACACACAGGGCAACACAGATCCCATGAACGCTCCCCTGCTCTCCCACAGCTCCACCCTCCATCAACTGTCACTCATAGTATTTCCTATTAACATATATCGTCAAATACCAGCCCTGAAAATCTAAGAGGCCCTAATGAAATAACAGTCAAATCCTGCACAGATAATCTCGTCCACATTAGCATGTGCACACATTTCAAATATGAGGGTCTGAGCTGGATCAAATCCACTGACCGAATCTAGGCTAATTAGAGGCACAATTCCAATCAATGTTTTGAGAATCAGCTGTCCGTGCTGGGATGTTTGGATCTCCATCAATTGGAAAAAAGTAAAAGACAACATCGCCTATTTGCAGTGATTATTCTTTATAAGAGTCTATTCAACAAACAGTGTTCAGCCACTTCAATCCAAGTTACACCACAAATAAAACCACAATAAATCTCAGAACAATTTAAAAGGATACCAGACCGATATTACGAGCAAACATTGGAATATGATGCAGCCATCAAATATCAGAAACTATACCAGGATGTGTCAGATGAAACCATGGCAGATATATGACTTTAGATTACGATACGATCTCCATAACTCACTATGAATACATCACAAACGCATTGAGATCATAAATGTATAATGTAGGAACATTATAGAGATATGATAAATGAAATAAAATGGGTTTACAAAAAGTTATTACGTAGGTATTAGGAAAAAAACTGTTTAAATTTTGTTTTAGATATAATGTATGAATATTAAATATGGCAGAAAGTATGGCACTGTTTGATTCACTGAAGTTTATATTGACTATATGAAATAAAGGGAACACTTATTGGAATGTTATTACTGATAGTTATACTGAATACAAACAAAGACACCTTGAGTTCATAGGTGTTTAATATATAGAATTTGAAATGTCCTCATATAAATATATAGGAATACATTTAATATGCAATGCTTAGCAGGATACCCAATATTAATTTGCTATAAATAAACTAAATCACCCAACTTTATACAACTATAAATATTTGAAACAGAGCCTCCTGCATCTACTCTGTCACATATTTGTTGTATATATATATATATATATATATATATATATATATATATATATATATATATATATATATATATATATATATTTTTTTTTATTATTATTTTTCTCTGGTCTGTTTCTAGTGTTGTTGTAATGCTAAATGTTTTATCTTGATACAGCTAAATGATTGATACTTTACAAAATAGATTGACACCATGAGTAATGAGGTAATTCTAAGATTATAATGGAATTATTATAGCCATTTGAAATAAGGCATAATTACAATTTAGGAATATTTTAGGAAAGCATATATATATATATATATATATATATATATATATATATATATATATATATATATATATATATATATATATATACATATATATATATATACATACAATTTTTTTTCTTATATAATTTAGATTTGTCATTTCTATAGGTTGTCTTTTTGACATGTATATGTTAAATGACAACTTATAGAAATGTGACACGAGTGTGCTTTATTTCAAAGAGTACATGCAGGTATGATACAAATTGAAATAACACACCATGTGTTATTTAAACGGTGTTAAGGAATGTATTTTAATTTCAATGTACCTGCTTTAACCTGGATTATTCCCTGAGATCATTACTGCTTTCCAGGGAGTCTTGGAATATATATATAGAATGAAGATAAAAAGGTTTATGCTAAAGGTTTTTTTTTATTAGATAGGCCTAACAGTTGAAGCACACTTAATGATAGGACCTTATTGAAAATAAAGTAAAACACTGTCCAGTTAAAACTACATATCTCCTAAATGTAAACTTTGGATCAATTGTTTTGCTTTGTTTTAAGGTAATTTTTCATTTTTTCATACATAACTTTTTAATTTATTTTTTTTTCAGCCAGAAAAATACAGAGAATTTCCTCAACCCATAAAGGAGGATTAAATCCTTGAGTTTATTGGAAAATTCATTGTCTTTTACTGAACAGCAATGAATATAATAAAGTTTTGTCATTCTACATAATTTCTATTTCTAATTCTACATGTTTTTTTTAACATTTAGCCTGTCGATGACCATTTCATTTAAAAAGGAATTGCATTTAATATTTATTCCATCATGCCTCTCACTGCCACACACACTCTCTCAGCAATAATAATACGATTTTTGTCTCGATACATGTATCTATTTTCAAATCTCTTGTCTGTACATAATAGTTATGTTTGTGTCCCTATCTTTGTTCAGCTGTGTTGACCTTAAGTTTTGTGTCTATACAGTATTCACAACTTGCGAGCTACTGACAACCAGAGTCAAATGAATTTGATTGTGAAAATGCATATACAGTACAATGTTGTGATGCTCTAATAAAGGACGCATGATACAATATTATACAGATTTCTGCATCCTGCTTGCCCAAAATTAGGAGTATCAAAAGTTGTGCACAGAAAGCCAGTTGTGAGCACGTCTTGAACCCGCGTGACCAGTAAAATGTAGTGAAGCAAAGTGAAATAGTGATTGTGAAGCAAACTGGAAAATAATATTGATGCTTGTAAAGATCATGGTATTTCAAAATATCCCAAGACAGCTCTTCTAAGCGTCATTCCAGAAAGGCTAAGATCTATTTGTTACAAATCTTACTGTTGGCCACCTTTAAACGTATTGTAGTTCGGAGTTTGGAACCTGACCTCATACACAGTATGGATTCAAAAGTTTGGAAGTTCATGAGATAGAGCAAACAACATTTGACTTTGTCCAACTGTTTCTTAATGGGTTGACAAAATTCTCTAACTTCTTAAAACCCAATTTATTTTTGAAAATATTTCAAAAGCGAACAACATCCACTTAGGTTCCAAGAGCTCTAATTTATGAACAGTTTGAATCCTGTGCAATAAGGTAATTCAACATGTCCTTCACTTTCTTTACACCTACATGCATGCATGCTGCCCTCCAGTTTTATTATTTATTTGGCTTTTGTTTTTATTACCTGTATTACTGAATGTATTTGGATTTTTTAATTTTTTTTATGTGTTTACGTAGGCTTATATATATGGAAAAAACAAACAAGAAAAAGGCAGTTGCTGTAATCCAGAAACTGGATTAGGAATTAAAAAGGGAGATTCAAACTATAGGTTTACAGAAGTTAAAATTGCCATTAAAAACGCCTCTTTTAAATACATAAAATGTAATAAAATCTTTCGATAAACTTGCCACATAGGCAAACTAAACTCCACAGCAATTTATTGTTGCAATATTCCTAAAAACTGAACATAATCCACTCTCATGCTGATCCTTTTTATGTTGCTCGGTCCCTGCTGCTGCTGCTGTCTCCTGCAGACAATAGAGGCGTGTTGTTGGGACAGAAACCAGGTTCCTCACTAGAGGGGGCACCGGACCCACTGATGCTACAAACATTCATGTTTATGTCACAGCCGTCTGATCACTTCAAGCTCCTCACAATCAAACACAAATCCTCTTCCGTGCCTCTCAGCCTGCTGTGAATGCTTTTGTCACACCTCTCTCCCTGCTAACACCATAAGAATACAATAAGCTGTAACAGGCTACTCACAGTAACAACACCAGCTGAATAAAGTAAAAGTCACGATGCCACTGAATAACACTGAGAAACCTGTTCACCCCTTGATTGAATTAAGCCTGAAGTTAACTTTGGTGCATATGTAATTAATGATTATTTTTTTCTCGAAGTTCTGTGCTGAATTTCCAACTAAAGAATTATTTTTTAAATGAAAGTGCTGCCTTTTTTTATCTTTGCATTTGTTTTCCTATTTTTAATAATTTAAATGCCTGGATTTAAGCAAAAAATAATGAACTGATATTTAGTAAAAGTGCAGTGTTTTCCCTCTAACATGCAGGGACAGGAAAAAAAAAATCTAGGTTACAGCACAGTGCCGGACTGTTGGAGGGAAATCCCGTGACCTTGTCATTTCCTATCGATCCCTTTTTGTTATTGATCAATAATGGTAATCATAACACCAGTGATTCTATATACATGTCTAAATTTGGGTGCTGCGCAGGAAAGGAGCCACGAAGAAACACCAAAACAAAGCCAGCAAATGATAAAAAAAAGTGACAGTGGGGAAATCATTTGGGATTGTTTTATGGAGGAGGAGGAGGAGGTTTAAATTCCTCTTCTTGTCCGACGCACAGAGCGAACCAAAACACCAGCATAAGCACCGCGGTTTGTTGTTTTCTTACCTGCCAGTCTGAGGGCCGACATCCTCTGAAACTCGGGCTCCTGCAGCCACTTCCACATCCTCCTGAAGGTCTCCCTGCCAGACTTAAGTTTACTCCAGGGTTTGGGGTTCCTCAGGAGATCCGACAGGGTCCCCTGGGAGCGGCACAGCACCCTCTGGGCGAAGATGGCCTGGGGGATGCTGTACCTCTTCAGCTCCGCCGTGATCCTCTGCGCAACCTCCTTGGTGTTGATTTCCTCCAGCTGCCCCGAGCTGTTCACCCCCTGATTCCCCGAGGAGGAGGGCGGTCTTTCCCTGGTGGAAGCCAACACGGGCCCGTGGGATGGAGACTGGAGGTGGGGGTGGGGGTGGTGGCCCGCCGAGGATACGGCCGGGTGCCCCGGGTGGTGCATCCCGTTCAGGTGCGACATCATCCCGGCCGCCGGCCCACCGAGGCCTCGGTGCTGGTGGTGGTCCCCTCTGGCCAGCATTGAGGCGGTGTGGTGCGCGTCGAAGTTCAGCATCTTATCGTGGCCTCCGTGCGTCGTGTTGCCGTAATTGTGGAGACCCTGTTGGGTGTTGTGTATGGAACCCAGGCCGTTACCCAGCACCGGGGAAAGGCTCTGACCCATCCCGGACATGTGGTCTTTGTGGTACGGGCTGTAGAGGTTGTTCATGCCCGGTAGCCCCCGCTCGTCCCGCATCAGGGTGAAGCTCCCGCTCACGTTCCCGGAGAGCCGCTGGTGGTGGTGGTGATGGTGATGATGGTGAAACTTGTCCGACACGGTGGAGATGGGGGGCAGCGGCTGCAGCGGGGTTAAGGTGGTGTAGGTGCCGCTCATCCCCATCCCGGGAGAGGACGTGTCGCAGGGCACGCTCATGGCGTGGTGCAGCGGCAGGGACAGCTCCGGACGGTACTCCCCGCTGCCGTCCAGTATCGTGGCCATGCCGGACACCATGGCAGAGCGGGATGACGCGGCGGCGGCGGCCAGGTCCTGGTGTATCCGCAGGGTGGCCGCCGCTGCCGCCGCCGCCCCGTGTCCCCCCGACGAGCTTCCGCGCCCGTGGTGCGGGCTGTGGCCGCTCATCAGCTCCACATCAGGGACCACGGAGCTCACGGAAACCCCGCCATGCAGGCTGCCAATGCCGTCCATTGTCATGTCCGTGTTCATGGCATAAGCGTCCAGGTCCTTGGCCAGGCATCGATAGGCGTTAGTGTAGGCAGTCTTCATTCATCTGTCCTCTCAGTCCATCGGGTCGAGCGGAATTATGTCTCCTTCTTCTCCTCCTTTCTCTCGCTGCTTCTCCCCTGATGCGCCGGGATGGGTCAGTAGCCGTATTCCCCCTTTTCCTTCACTTCCTCGGTTGTTTCCCCGTCCTCCTAAGGCCTCTCCAGCTCGGTGTCTTTGTGTATTTTCCCCGGTAGGTGCACATTAAAAAAAAAAAAGAAAAAATTGTTTTTATCTCGATCGTACGGGCCTGTGCGGTGGCTCCCCCATATCCAGCCCTCTCCTCCTCCTGCGTTACTCTGCTTCTCAGACGGGAGCTGTCCACGGTCCCCTAGCAGACCGCTCAACCCAACCTGCTGCGGGAGGAGGAGAGGGAGAAGCGGGCTCGGATGGAGGGGCGTCTCCCGCCTGACTGACGGTGCAGCAGACCAATCAGACGGACATTGGGATTGGTGCAAGGGGCCGACTGGCCAATCGGCGTCTTTGATGTATGCAGCGGTGTGGACTTGGAAGCTGCTCTGGGTGGGATTTGAACGAAAAGTCATTTTTGCATTGCTTTGAAACGATAATAATAATAATAATAATAATAATAATAATAATAATAATAATAATAATAATAATAATAATAATAGGCTATTACTACAGTGATTTCTCTGAAGGACTTAAATGTGAGTGCAAGGTGTCATATTCTGCTCTGTACTGTGGCAATTCTCCCTATTTAATATTATGACAGTAGGCCTATTATAAATGCACAATGCAAAGGCTAAATCATTAACTCAAAATTATTGAAGATATAAGTGTGGATGTGGAACCAATATTAATTTTTGTCCTTATTTAACTTTATCTTACTGTATTTCAACCTGGACTAGCAAATAAAAAACATACTGTTTAGTATTCATAGCCTATATGATCATTTATAAAGTACTTTTCTTCACCAAACAGTTAGTAACAATTAGTAAACTATTTCACCACAAGGTCCATTTGGTAGGACAGCTGTTCTGGAGCTTTTGATCATATCACATCATCATATCTTCATCACAAGTTGGACATTTTTAACAATTCCATGTGAACTGGACAACCTATATAGGCTACATCTGCTTATGAAGCTCAAGTGATATGATCGAAAGCTCCAAAACAGCTACCTAATGGACATTGTGAGGTTGTTTTCTCAGCGTTTTCTTATTTAGACATTTATGGTACTAACTAACTAAGTACTGTGTACTGTATTTTTATATGAATAATTGATATTTAATTATAAATTAAACACAAGAGGAAAAAAGAAAAGGGAATATAGAAACTTAAATTGAAAAAGTACTCTCAAATTCCCAACAATAACTAGTTTTGTTATAAAATCACCAGGGATTTCTCTGTGTGCTGTATGTTATAGTCAGTCTGTGCAAAACGGCCTTATGAAAAATGTCCAGACAATTTAAAGGATCACCGGGACATGCATGTGATATTAATTCAGCCAACAGTGTCTGTGTGGAGAGACAGTGAGGTACGTCCTGCTGATCTTCACATTCACTATACTCTGCGAAACAGGATTCACACGGAGGATGTTGGTTTTACTGCTCTTCTTCTTTTTCTTCTTCTGCTGCTGCTGCAAAGAAGCAATTTGCCCACAGGGATCATTAAAATTTGATCTCATCTCAGCTCTCGTCTCATCACCTGCTGCTTCTGATTGTTGAGATAAAGTAAGGTGACAGGAAATAACACATGATAAACACATGATAAAACCAGAACTGACATGATAGACAACAAAACCTCCCCCAACACTGAGGAACGGTTCCTTTTTATTTTTCCTTACAAAGCCCTAATCCCCCAAAAGTTTGTCTGTCCATCATTTGCCTTTAAGGTTAGATTTTGGATTTTTGAAAACATATACTTGTAACACTAGTTAATCTTAAAATCTTCAGCAAAGCATCATATGAAATAAACTCTTATGAGGTGACATGAAACTAATTGCATTTTTTTCATAATGTAATATGACACAGCATTCATAATATGACCATAAATGGCATGGCATAAAATAACATGACACTACATGACACAACCTGGACACATCTTAACTTATGAGATATAAAATGGCATGGCCTGATATCTTATGATGTAAGATAAAATAAAATCTCATACTGTGATGTGAATTGATATAATATGACAAAAATAGCATGATGTAACATGACATGAAACGTATTATGTGAAAAGTCTAAGTTAGCTAACTGCATAATCAGAAAGTTAGAACATTTATCAAAAAGGATCAGATATCTTAAAAACCCCTAAACTCTATTGTCTAAAGATATAAAATTCCAAAAGTGATGAGTTTGCCTTCTGCTAAGCACAACCCTATATCTGATGCATGTTTGAGACGAAAATTGTAAAGCCATTGAGCCATTGTCTAAAACAACCAAGAAGGCTGCAGCTGATGTAGAGCGTATTGAACAAAATTGGACGGTATATTTTTTGCTAAAAGAAGAACAATCAACTGCACTTGAAGCTTTTTTTTAAGATGAAAGGGGGCAGCAGCTCCAGCAGGGGACCCCAAACTTCCCTTTCCCGAGCCACATTAACCAGCTCCGACTGGGGGATCCCGAGGTGTTCACAAGCCAGGTTGGAGATATAATCCCTCCACCTACTCCTGGGTCTTCCCCAAGACCACCTCCCAACTGGATGTGCCTGGAACACCTTCCTAGGGAGGCGCACAGGGGGCATCCTTTCCAGATGCCCGATCCACCTCAACTGGCTCCTTTTGACGCAAAGGAGCAGCGGCTCTACTCCGAGCTCCTCACGGATTACTGAGCTTCTCACCCTATCTCTAAGGGAGACGCCAGCCACCCTCCTGAGGAAACCCATTTCGGCCGCTTGTACCCTGGATCTCGTTCTTTCGGTCATGACCCATTCTTCATGACCATAGGTGAGGGTAGGAACGAAAACTGACTGGTAGATCGAGAGCTTTGCCTTCTGGCTCAGCTCTCTTTTCGTCACAACGGTGCGATAAATTGAATGTAATACTGCACCTGCTGCGCCGATTCTCCGACCAATCTCCTGCTCCATTGTCCCCTCACTCGCGAACAAGACCTCAAGGTATTTGAACTCCTTCACTTGGGGGTAAGGACTCATTTCCCTACCTGGAGTAGGCACTCCATCGGTTTCCTGCTGAGAACCATGGCCTCATCCCAGCCGCTTCACACTCTGCTGCGAACCGATCCAGTGAGTGCTGAAGGTCACAGGCTGATGATGCCATCAGGACCACATCATCTGCAAAGAGCAGCGATGAGATCCCCAGCCCACCAAACTGCAACCCCTCCCCACCCCGACTACGTCTCGATATCCTACATATTACAAACAGGATTGGTGACAAAGCAAAGCCCTGGCGGAGGCCAACCCTCACCTGAAACAAGTCTGACTTACTGCAGAGAACCCGGACACAGCTCTCGCTTTGGTCATACAGAGATTGGATGGCCCTGGGAAGGGACCCCCTCACCCCATACTCCTGCAGCACCTCCCACAATATCTCCCGGGGGACCCGGTCATACGCCTTCTCCAGATCCAGAAAACACATGTAGACCGGATGGCCATACTCCCAGGCTCCCTCCAGGATCCTTGCAAGAGTGAAGATCTGGTCCGTTGTTCCACGACCAGGACGGAATCTGCATTTTTCCTATTCAACCCAAGGCTCAACTTTCGGCCGAACCCTCCTTTCCAGCACCTTGGAGTAGACGTTACCAGGGAAGCTGAGAAGTGTGATACCCCTGTAATTTGCACACACTCTCTGGTCCCCCTTTTTGAACAGGGAACAAAACCACCACCTCGGTCTGCCACTCCTTTGGCACTGTGCCAGACTTCCACTCAATGTTGAAGAGGCGTGTCGACCAAGACAGCCCCTCCACACCCAGCGCTTTCAGCATTTCTGGACGAACTCATCGATCCCAGGGGCTTTGCCACTGTGGAGTTGTTTGACTGCCTCAGCAACTTCCCCAAGGGAAATCGATGACAATCCCCCATCATCCTCCAGCTCTGCCTCTAACATAGAGGGCATATAAGTTGGATTTAGGTGTTCCTCAAAACCTTCCACCACCCTATTACCTCCTCAGTTGACGTCAACAGTGTCCCATCCTTCTGTACACAGCTTGGATGGTTCCCCGCTTCCCCCTCCTGAGGTGGCGAACGGCTTTCCAGAAGCACCTTGGTGCCGACCGAAAGTCCTCCATGTCTTCTCCAACTTCTCCCACACCCGCTGCTTTGTCTCTTTCACGGCAGAGGCCACAGCCCTTCGGTACCCTGCAACTGCCCGTTGACAATGCCCCATGGAAATTGAAAATAAACAGAGGTTTCAGACTAATTCGCATTTGCGATTTGGTCTCGCAATGTCAGGCCAAGTGTTTGCCACTTCATCAATTAACTAACATCAGGGGCATCAAGAATCTCCACCAATTTGTTTTAAAAGACCCATAATGGTAAAATGTTCCCAGGGAGAATGCAACTTACTCCACTGAGGCTTCTTGTTTATCGACCCTGACCTCTTTCTTTTTTTGCATTATTTAGATTTGACATGATTTGATGGCAAAGCTTTGGATCTACCGGTCAATTTTCGTTTGGGTCATGACCGAAAGAACGAGATCCAGGGTACAAGCGGCCGAAATGGGTTTCCTCAGGAGGGTGGCTGGAGTCTCCTTTAGAGATAGGTTGAGAAGCTCAATCATCCATGAAGTACTCGGAGTAGAGCCGCTGCTCCTTTGCATCAAAAGGAGCCAGTTGAGGTGGTTTGGGCATCTGGTAAGGATGCCCACTGGGTGCCTCCCTAGAGAGGTGTTCCAGGCACATCCAGCTGGGGAGGAGGCCTTGGAGAAGACCCAGGACTAGGTGGAGGGATTATATCTCCAACCTGGCCTGGGAACGCCTCGGGATCCCCCAGTCGGAGCTGGTTAATGTGGCTCGGGAAAGGGAAGTTTGGGGTCCCCTACTGGAGCTGCTGCCCCCGTGACCCGACCCCGGATAAGCGGACGGAGATGGATGGATGGATGGTTATTTGTATATGTTTTACAAAATTGTACATTTGGATAAGTAAGAAGCATTTTATGAAATGTAATATGACATCTACAACTGTGTACAAATATGTGTCTAAAGCCCTGCTCGTTAGCGGAAGCGCTATCTTCCGGCAGCCCAAAATAAAACACCCACACTTCAGCACCGCTGCTGGAAAAAATCCTAGGGGCACTGATATGACCTAATATAATACCCCATGACCTGTTATTAGGTGATATGAAACATTTTCATAATCGGACTTGACATGACATGACATGACAAGTATGATATTACTATAGGACACAATGCATATGATATGAAATGGCATTATATGACATGGTACGGCACAACATGAAATGATCAACAACACATGAGCAACAATACAGTAATAGTTTGGTCTGTGTGGTGTTGGACAGATGTTTGCAGCTCTGTAGCTCACAGTGTTGAGTTCAGACGGATGCAGTGTAAATGATGTGTTGGTGTGTGTTGGGATGTTATCGACAGTCTCTGGGTGGAGTGTTGAGCATGGGAGCTGCATTGAAAGAGTATTATGGCCTGTAGCTGGTTCACTTTACAATTCATTACACTTCCAAGGACAAATGACTGCTACATAACTGTCTGCCTCTCTCTCTCTCTCTCTCTCTCTCTCTCTCTCTCTCTCTCTCTCTCTCTCTCTCTCTCTCTCTCTGTCTCTCGCTTTGACCTATCATCAAAAAATAACAAGAGTAGAGATAACAACAAAAACAATCACACACTTACTTCATGTTAAATTACTAATGATCGGACTCCCTTTATGTACGTTATGATAAAACACAACAATGACACCAGGGTTGATTGTAATATAAAAGTGAAAGACACTCCTTATCTTCTATACAACAAAACAACTAGATGTTCAATTACTGACTTTTCCATAATGTTTTATGTATTACAGTATACTCAATCAAGAAATACATGTATTATTATAAGTACAATAGGTTCCAGGTGGTCCATGTTGTATTTATCCTAATATGGTTTGGATTATTTTTCTGATAATCAGACCAAAGTGCCATGTGGTGATTTTTGATAGAAGACATTCCGATCCTCTGATGTGGGGGGGATTGAGGAAACGTTAATAAGCACAACACCAAACATATTTGAATCACTAAAGCAAGTTTAGTACTACTTTATTTTGTGGGTATGTAATTTTCTAATATGATCATTTCCAGGAATGAACTATGTGATTTGCTAGTAATTAAAGGGGAAAAAGCTTCTTTAAACCCAAGTAAATATTTATTATTATGTTACCTATTATACTGGAAACTCCACATATATTGAATTGTAATCTTGCCTGTACCAAAATTTGACATGTTTTGCATGTTCAGCACCTGCTGTGCACTGACTAAAATACTTCATACACAGTAGCAATGATTTGGAATTAAGTAATTGGAAGTGAAGCAACCGAACACTATCCTGCCTATATTATCCCTAACACATTTTATAGTTATTTTAAGGATATTTCTTGGAAAATCCTATTAAATTACAGACCTGTATATTAGCAGCGGCAGATGGCGAGGTTTCTGTCTGTGAAAAGGAAGTTTTTCCTCTCCGCTGTCTCTTGGGGGAGAAATGTTGGGTCTCTGTAAATTATAGAGTGTGGTCTAATCTGCACCTGGACCTAATCTATCTGTAAAGTGTCCTGAGATAACTCCGGTTGTGATTTGACACTATAAATAAACTTGAATTGAATTGAACAGAGTGTTACCAAATTCACTGAGCCTGAGTGACGCGTGGAAGGATGAGGCGATGTAAAAAGCAGAAAAGAAGGTGGAGGAGATGGAAAAGGAAGAGATGGGGAGGAGGAGCAGGATGGGTAGTTGGGCAGATGTTGCTTTGTTTAAAGACTGTTGTGTAATTAAGGACAGAAGAACAGAAGCCTGACCCATTTTCTCCTTTTGATCAGCTGTCAGAGAGACAGGCAGGGGGTCTATCTGTCTGTCTGCCTGCCTGTCTGTCTGCCTGTCTGTCTGTCAGTTTCCTCTTTAACTGTCTTGCTGAGGGAAGCTGATTTGAGAGGTGGCTGCCATTTTATGTTCCACATGACGTTCCACAAACCAGAGAGAGGAAGTGGGAGCTAAGAGAGCAGCAAGAAAGACAAAAGAAGAAGTGATGGACGAGTGGGACGTACAGCAGGATTAGCATGAGGAGGTGAAGAAAAATTGCGTGAAAGAGTGTGAGAAGGAGGAAGAGCAGCAAGTAGCAGGAGGTGGAGGAGGAGATGGAGACCAGAGGTGAGAGAAGGATGAGAGAGAAGAGAAGAAGATGAGCAGGAGGTGGAGAGGGAGGAGGAAGAGATAAGGAAAGATGAGGAACGGGAGGGGAAAAGGGGAGGCGAACAATGAGGAGTTGACGGAGATCCAGATGATAGAGAAATAGAAGTGGAAGCGGTGGAGGTGGAGGAAAGGAGGGATGAAGTAATGACCGACATGGAGGGGAGGGTGGAGGGGAAGGTTCAGGAGGTGGGGGAGGCCGACTGTAAAGGAGCAGCTGCAGGGGGGAGGAATAGGAGGCAGAGGAGGAAGTGATAGAGTTTGTAGGCAATATGGAGGTGTAAACACAATGCTGACATCACAGCCAGGAACTAAGAAGGTTTATTTCATAACTTTAAAAGTAATTCTTTATAGAATCCAACAACTACAGTTCCCATGAGTCTTAGCCACAAATTTCCCAACACTTTCCCCCCATGACGTTACTGTAACTGTCCACAGTGTTATTACAGGTCGACACACACACACACACACACACACACACACACACACACACACACACACACATAGAGGCACAGAGACAGGACTATTATGCTGAATTAGTTGACTTTACTAGAAAATTGTGGAAACCCGTGGCCTTAAATCATTTAAGTTTTAAAACAAGGGGACACTTAACAGGTAAAGTTGTATTACTGTGACAGAACCTTAATTAGATGTAGTAATCATATTCAAGTTTCAAAATCTTTAGTTCACATGACTATTTCTTTTCTGGAGTTGTATAAAGTTGTATAAAATAACCATTAACTTTCATAGACACTTGTTAATAGTAGGATGCATGCATTTTTGGTTTGGGTCTGCACGTGAGATCTGTGGTGTCTCAAGTGTCTCCATGCACTTAAAAAAAAGAAAAGATTACACACATTAAATGCAAATACAATATATATATAATGTGAAACATTGTGCCATTTGAGCATAATGTAATTAGTCGGAATTCATGTTTTAGGCTCAGACTGGAGTCTGTTGTTGGCTTCTTACATATTTGCTGAAATGTCTTTACCATGGCCATGCTGTAAAACACTGAGTACATGTGTTTATGTGAAGAGAATTCAGTTTGGACCTAATAACTTTAATTTCAACATTTAAAGATGACATTAATCATGGAAGTAAACGTTGTCATTGAGTTGTTTGCAGACCATAGTGGCATCACAGTAGCACACTGGCTCACTGTCTGCTGAGATAATCATTAGCCTGATTGATTACTCTCTGAGCTGAGTCAAGTTGTTGTAGACATTTCAATGTAGGCCTATCATTTGTATTTCTCATGTTGGGTTTGCTGTATTTCCGCTGCATGTCTTGGTTTTTATAGACCCAATCACAACGTTTGTTTACAATAACTTCAGGGTAGAAATCTCCTGCGTCCCATATCATTTACTGTATTGGTGCTGATCAAATGGAGACGAGGAACAACTGGATGTTTGATGCTTTCATATTTCACTAACACTAAAGAGCCAAAGACTTGAGAAAATGACACCACCCAAACCAGCAGTCAGTCCGATAAGTGGTGAGATGCTATAGCAAAGCAACACAGTACAGAAAATAAGGCCAGCAGAAACGTCAGATAGATATGTCGGCCCCCCCGTGTAACTTTAAACGCAACAGTTACAGCTGACAATGAAAACAGAAATAAACAAGTTTGCAGATTTCACATATCTCCGCAGTTCAAATCAACTGCTATTTGTCTACCTGGAAATATTTTTTTGTGTCAATGCCACATCACGGTGATTCAGTCTATTGAAGTTGTATGTTTCAGATACATTTACATTTTTTTTTTTTTTTTTAAAGATTATTTTTGGGGCATTTTGATAGGACAGCTGAAGACATGAAAGGGGAGAGAGAGGGGGAATGATATGCAGCAAAGGGCCGCAGGTCGGAGTCAAACCCGGGCCCGCTGCGTCTAGGAGTAAACTTCTATATATGGGCGCCTATCCGGGCGTCCTACATTTTAATTCTGCATTATAATTAAGATTGAGTATCGAGAAACAATTCCTACTTAGAATCGTTTTGTTTCTTTACTGGAATTGTTTGGAGGATTTTGTTTCAAATCTGATCATCGGATCCAAAATTCAACATACGCAAGTTTTGGTTTCCGTAGCGGCTTGGCGCTTGTTATGTTGCAGCCATGGAGACCAGTAAGTGGCGCTCTAGTGTGGCTTTATTTTACGTTAAAAAAGCCATTGAATCAAAATAAAACTTTCCTCTTATATGAAATAAGCATGTGACCCGTTTTAACTCCACCCCCTCAAAGAATCGCAATCGAGAATTGATAAGAACCGAAATCGAAAGGAAGAATCAGACTTGGAAATTAGAAGTGTTAAAATCCAAACGATGCCCAACCCTAATTATTATACAGATGTCAGAAAAACTATATGTGTTACATTGTTTAATAACATTTTCTTTAAAATGTTTTTTACTTTGTTATATTTTTATAAAAACTATTATATTTTGTATTTGTGTGTTGTTACCAATTTCCTTTTAGATCTTGTCACAACAAGTTCAAAATGCTCAACCATAAATAACAAAGCACAGTAAAATTTCTATTTAAAAAAAAAATATTTAAATGTTTTTAAGTATTTCAAAAATCTGATTCAATTCACAATTGCTACGTTTATAAACATCGTTGCTAAAACGGAGCTTCAGTAACCAGCAATGTTTTAGAATGGATTTAAGTTAAGATTTTATGCATCATTTTTAAAAAAAATTTAAAATGGTTCTTTATTATAAGGTAATCGTTAAAATTTTCTGAAGCAATTTACAAGAAATCATTTCTAACACAGACAATACAACTTTTTAATACGTCATCAACTGAGTGTTAGAAAAGCCTCATATACATCACAACTGCACTAAGTGCAACTTGCACTTACATCTTTATTAATACTATTAAAGTAGTTGTACATTTGTATTCCTAACTTGTATATATTTTAAATAGTTGTTCTTGTATTCTATCCTATTTATTATTTCATGTATATTGTATCCTATTATTTCATGTATATCAGTGTGTCTGATATTTTGCTGCTGTAACACTGTAATTCCCAATTTTTCAGATCAATGAAAATCTATCTATCTATCTATCTATCTATCTATCTATCTATCTATCTATCTATCTATCTATCTATCTATCTATCTATCTATCTATCTATCTATCTATCTATCTATCTATCCTTTTCATTGCATTGACATTCAACATCATTTGGTCAACAATGTGATATTTTTTCAGCATCACCCATTTACGGTTTAAAAAAGGGCCTAATTTGTTAGATTCTCACTCTTTCAATTTGGTTCATAATTGTTGGGGGGGAAGAAATGAAAGACAAAGGCAACAAAACAATACAAACAAGATAATTAACGACATCAGATTCATCAAGACATAAATGATTAAATAGGAATCCACGTTGCAACTTGTGAGAGCAGTTTAAAAAAGAGAAGAGAGAGAGGCAGAAGTTGGTGACAGAGCAGGTTCCTCTGCTGTGGGTCCTGGGGAGTCCTATTAGCTGCGCTTCAAAGCGAGCGTCCGGCCGTAAAATGGGAATAAAAGCTGCAGAGCTGCTGGTTGATCAGTATGTTTCCTATCTCTCTCTCTCTCTCTCTCTCTCTCTGTGTCCCGGGCCATCTGCTGTGTACAGAGCAGCAGTATTGATCTGCAGCTTTGTGCTGGAGACCACATGCTAATCTATAGCGTTAGTGACAAACACTGCTCCGTTTTGCCTCGCATCTGTCCCACTGACTCTCTCTCTCTTTTCTCTCAATATAACCAGTGACATCCTCCCTCCCTCCCTCCCTCCCTTTCTCTCTCTCTCTCTCTCTCTCTCTAAATGAGCCAGCAGTTTTGGAACGGGGGTCCATCTGTCCGGCTTCAAACTCTTCCTCCTCCTTCTTCTCCTGCAGTAGTTGGTTGCTGGTGAGTCCTGTTCAGTGTGTTTTGGTGTTTCGTGGCAGCCATATTTGGTGTTGAATATAAAGTGTGAATACAGTCTTTTGTTGAGTTTTATAAAGATATATGCAGATGATATACATAATTGTGTAAAGAAGTAGAGAATACAGATATTGTAGTTAGATGAAGACACGTATTCCAAGCTGTGCAGATATTATGGCGATATTATACAGTAGACGTACTGCGGTAATTTAGCCTACAGTAATAATGATTGATTGAATGTTATTTTTAGAAGAAACCTTTTAAATGTATTTAAATATATGATAGATAAACAAAGCTTTAATGATGTAGAGTTTCATTGAGATAAAACTGATTCATAAAGATAATTATTGCACGAAATGTTGAGATTTATTTGGTAAGCGTAGTGTTAAAATAGGGATTTATAGACATGCATATGAAAAGTAATATACATTCAAGAATCGTACACACACATATTTTGAGATAAAAACAACATGAGTTAGCTATATACGTAGATTAAAAGAGTTATTAGCAGAGATAAAAGAGGCATTTTAATTAAATAGTTTAGAGAGCTGACACAGAGATTTGTACAAACATGTAGAGAACAACAACTTTATTTAGGCTATTAAAATGTATAAAAACACATTTTGAAATAATACAGAGATACTTAGAGACTTAGATAAGTATATAGATAGTATTTGGATCGACTATAGTAAAGATCATTCAGCTCTTACGAAGATTTATATACATGTATTGGCTACTTACGTAATTTATGAAGTTACATAAATATATAATGATAAAACATGTTTATTGGTATGAAAATCTGCAAATGTATTTAAATAGAAGGATATAGATCAAAGCTTTATATAGATAGAGACAATACACAGAGATACACACACACACACACACACACAACACAAGACGTTTTTTTAAAGACACATTAGACAAGTTATAGATAACTACAGACATTGAAATAAATACAGTATATAGAGACCATACAACGAGGTGAAGTAGTCTTTCATAGATACATATTTTGAAATAATACAGAGATGTATGGGGATGGAATGGAGATTTATAGAGATACAGATAAATATATAATTACTGAGTTTCGTAAATGCATGTTTACAAACACAGTAGAGCTATACACAAAAATAAAAATACATATTAAGATTGTATTAAATATGTAGAGACAAGGATAAATGAAAAGAGATGATGTATTTATATTTCTATGGAAGAATTATAAAGATTTGAAGAGTAAATTTAGAGTAAGTCTAGAGATTCATGGGATGCATATATATATATATATATATATATATATATATATATATATATATATATATATATATATATATATATATATATATATAGTTACTATATAAAGATAGAGATAATGTAGAGATGTATATGCATTTATTTAAATATGTAGAGACGATGCATACATTATGAAGATAATGGAGAGATACATAAAGATAAAGAGTATTTACAGATAAGCCGTTATTCTGGGTTTGACTGTTTAAACACACACACACTCACACACACACTCTCACACACACACACACACACACACACACACACACACACACGCACACACACACACACACACACGTAAATACAATAAGGATATTACTGAAGCTATTTGGGAAAAAAACTAAAAAAAAGTGAGGCACACTTCCATTATCTTCCTCCTTCCCTCTATCTTCTCACCCTTTTCTTCTCCTTGTTTCCTCCCCTTTTTTCTCTTCCTCCTTTATTCTCTTCCAGTCTTTTCAAACTTTTCGGACCTGCTGCCTCTTTTGTTGCGGTTCTGTTGGCCGTGAAATCGGCTTTTAATGGGAACACAATGGCCGCGTGCAGAGTCGACCCGCTGTATTCAAATGTGACCGCACGCCATTATCACTGCAAATCCAGCTCTAAATAAACACTCATTTAACAGCCATTCATCTCACATCTTTATGAATTTGTATATTACTCATTGCACATTTTTGAACTGTTGCCACACTCTAACACTAACTAACTGCAATGAAACAGCCATTTAAAAATCTGACTTTTATGATTTTGTCCATGTGATACAATTCTTTATTTACTTAAAATAAACCAAAATACCTCACAATGTGACAGGTGAAATTACATCTAAGGTTGTATGACTTTTTAAGGGATCGATTATCACTCGATTACACCAAAAAGAAAGTAATAAAAAAGAAGCTAACGCAATTGTTTAACCAATTGCTGCCATGCTTTTAAACAATAAAGGATATTGAATTCATGTACATGCAATATTCACTTCATTTAGTTTTGTATCTATAAGGGCAACACACATTATTAAACATTTTAGTAAATGTGCCATACATAAACCATGAGACAATAACTAAATCAGCAATAAATCATACAGAGAGACAAAATAAAGCAAAACATTGATGCAACAATACAACATCCTATTCAGCTACTGTTAATGATGTTTACACGTCAGCCATGCAGAGCAGTTAGACAGAAATAGAAATGATAATAAAATGTGATTAGTATTAAACTTTAAAAAGATGTTCATAGAAATAGTTTAAAAGTTGGGAAAATTACAATAGTACGTCTGTACTATTATAATTACAGGACGTAAGCCATGCAGCACAAAGACATAAGTCATTGCAAAAATATCAATACCTCATTGCTAGTGGAATAAATATGTTATTTCCTATACATTTTCAGTAAATAATAATATTGTAATGTTATATAATTTGGGACATTTAAACTAAAATCATATTGTAAAATGTGTGAGGCTAATCTTTATTTAATTTTTTTTTTTTTTTGCTTGCAGATATTGCAGGCCCATGCAGGGACATAGCCAGGATTTTAGAAATACTGAGGTCATTAGTCCAAGTCCCCGGTGTCTCCCACCCCACCCCCCTCGGAATATTACCAAAAGTCTTAATCATTTGGATTGTTCATTTATTTATTTACCAAGCCAACTTTTTAATTCTTTTCTGTAAAAAAATAAATAAAAACAAAACATTGGGAAATAATTTGTTGGCTTTAAATTACTCAAAACTAAATGCATTGAGTATGAAGGCACTGGAATCAGACAATACAATACCCACCATTAGTGTGTTATAGTTGTGGAATGTAAACTACCTCTAACTTCCTAAAATCCTAAAATTCCCTGCCAGGCAATACACAGGACATAGGCTCAGTTTGAAATGAGCAGCTACAGTTATTTAATTAGGCAATGTGTAACTAGAAACATTATACACAGGAAACCTTTAATTTGATGACACATTTTTAAATCTCAGTCACAGAATGTCCACTCTATACAGTAAGAAAGAAATGAATGGGAAAATTAACAGGGCACAAATTATATAATTTAAAAAATGAAAATTATGAATCAAGTCACCCCTGGACATCCAAGATGAACCGCTTTTATTTTTGTATTTTCAATGGAATTAAACAAGAAGGAGGTAAAAAAAAAATAATACAAAAATATATTGTGAAAAAATATTATTAATCAGGATTTTATGTATAATTCACATCATTAAAGGACTCGTCTTCTTCCCTCATTAAACTCACTTCAATCACAGCAGTGACAGTTGAGTGCGCACAAGCATGCACTCTCTCTCAAACACACACGCACACTTACACACACACACACACACACACACACACACACACACACACACACACACACACACACTCGTATATGTTTTAGCAAACATCAGAGAGAACATGGCCACAGGCAGCGGCAGCTCATGCTAATTCAGATCAATATTAGTGATACATTTCCATGTGAGCTCAGTTTCCTCTCAGAGAAGCAGCTCGGCGATACAAGGACAGCTTTACTTCTACTCTGTGGACATTTGTTAACATTACCGAACACTGTGTGCGTACAGTATAATACAGTGCACCATGAATACAAGTGTGCAGCCCAATTGCTGTAGATGAGGACAGTCATGTCATCTATTTTTCTCTATATATATATTATATATTCAGGAACTTGAAGAGTATCTTACATTTTTTAAATTAAAGGGGATTAGGCAGACTAGGATTAGATTAGGCATTTTTTACACACAATTAAACAAAGACTTAAATGAATCTTGGCCTAATTTGTTCCAGTTTCTCACTGCACAACAGCACTCTAATGCTGAAAGTACAGTCTGTGCAGCAAGAATAAAAGCAACGACTCTAATGCTTTGTACTGAGCAAAAATGTAACTGCAACTTGTCAAACAGCTGCCATTCATAAATCTGAAAATTTCTCACCAAAAAACGCAAAGATCCCAAAGATTTACAGAATTCATTTTTTTTTTACTGTAAATAAGAGCTTTAAAGCCCCACTGCTTCATTTGCTGTTGACCCTTTTCTCAGAGTTTGCTGAGTTATAATGTTTGACAGATTGTTTTTGTGTGTGTTTTTCACTTAAAGTATTGTCCTGTGCACCATGCAGAAACCTTTAAAATTTTAGCTATTTTCTATATCAAAAGACATGTCAATGATTTTGAGTGTGTGTGTGTGTGTGTGTGTGTGTGTGTGTGTGTGTGTGTGTGTGTGTGTGTGTGTGTGTGTGTGTCTGTGTGTGTGTGTGTCTGTGTGTGTGTGTGTGTGTGTCTGTGAATGTCACTGGTGGGGGTCCGAGCAGGTATACATGGTTTGTATTTAGCCCAAAAAATTGTGAAAAAGACAAAGCAAAAATGAATATGATCAAAATTAGGCCCTCAAAAATACAAATGACAGCAAACTGAACTGTAACTGTATGACAAATAGGGACCAAAAGTATATACTGGCTGGCAAAACCATGACAACACAGCAGACGGATAGTTTGCTGCCATCTTAACTTTAAATAAGAAAAACAACCACAACAAAAACAACAACAACAACATCATCTACATAACTCTAGTAGTAGATTTGCAAAATGAATTTCATAAAAACAAGTCTTCTCTCCCCATACACCCCCTTTGCTTTAGCAGGCACTTGGTACATTCCTGGTCCAGGTGTAGACATTCAGCACTGCTCATTAAAACCTTCCTTACTCGACAGCCATTTTCTCAGCATAAAAAGCAATCTGCTCAGTCAAAAAAAATGTATATGTCAAATATATTCAAAAGCCACAAAGAACAGTGTTTTATCATATATGTCGTTGTTGTTCTCCTCATTGCATGATTATTTTATATCCTCTGGCGTGTTGCTCTTTTAATCATAACATTTGATTCTTTGATTTCCTCTCGGCCCGAAGACGGCGAGAAGAAGAAGAAGCGCTCTATTAATATTTCAGATCTCCACATGGTTGAATCGGAGATGACAGGAGATTAGCAGAGCTGTCTTATGTGCCGAAACACATTCGCACAGTAAAGTTCGAGATGCAGTATGTGATCAAAGTGATCGTTTCTCATTTCAGCCAATGACCTCAGCTCATTTCTATAAGATTTATTCTTCATTTTGGGATTAAACCCAACTCAATGATTTTGTGTCCATATATTTAGTCAGATGATGATAACAATTTTACCTTCTATTTAATTGGTTTTTAATACATTTTTGCATGTGAGACTCATGTCCAAATGTTAAATTTTTTTTCTTGTCATTAGTGATATTTAAATATTTTTCAAATTGACTTAAAAATTCCAAGAATACATTTTTCTCTTTCCTTACTTCACCTCAAATATTAAATTGATATATTTCCCTTTATTTGCCACATACTACATATTTATATAAACACACATACGCAGTGGATACATATATACAAACACATGCATACAAAACAATTGCAAATGTTAACTACTGATTGTAGCAATAAATGAATGCATTTCTCTAGTTTGTTTCGGCTGCTGCTTAGAGATGTACAGGAGACATGTCTTTATTGCAGGTCTTTCTTTGTCATTAATGTCCTCTTCTGGGACACTTTCTGTCCCTGACTAACTCAACTATCCTTAACTATTGGATGCTATCCTACTGGATGTTGTCCTAAGGAAATATAGACAAAACACACATTCATACATTCAATCTTTTGATTCTACACACATGGATATTTTTACATTAGTGAAATGTATTTATTGTATAATTAATGTACATTTCATTACAAAGTAAAAAATGACCACTAATTAAATCCAGTTATTGCTTAATTAAATATTTCCTTACAGATTTGCTTATGTATTAGTCTACTACCTTATGCACATTTATTGACCTATTTATTTTCTTACATTCTTTCTTGTGTATTTACCTACTTTCTCATCTGTTCATTGTGTATCTCATTTATGTTTATATATATTTATACTGTTTATATTTTTCACTCTTCGCTGCTGCAGTGACCTTGTGTCCTCCTGAAGGAATCAATAAAGTTTTTCTCTTTATCTTTTGACTCAGACATTCACAACAATGTGATGTTAAACATGTCCAGTTAATATGCCATTTGATTGATTTTATTTTAACCCTAGTTTTCCGTTGGCTTTTTCCAGTCGAGTTCATTGTTGATCTACTTTAAGTAATCTCTTTAATTCTCATATTTCAGCAGTGACTTTTTGACCCACACAGATCAATAAAGTTTCATCGTTCCAACACTATCTTTGGTACTGGATCATAACAAACTTTTTTCTTCTAAATTAGAGGTTTAAAACTGTAAAACTAAGAAATGGATTACACCTGAATTACAGATTAGTGTCTGTGCAGTGAGAAAAAAAGGAATTTTATACAATTATATACATTTTTTTTTTTTTACAACATCTTCTAACTATTCTATGTAGTACCAAACACTAAACTGTAAGATATCAAACACATGAACGTTTACAAATTGCTTAATTCAATTGAAAAATAATCCCATTCTGTGAGATTACCAAAGCCTGTTTTAAATCCAGCTGTTGACTCCTGCCGGTTTTCTTTTGTTACTGGCTGCTGACATGAAGCAGCTGAAAGGGTCAGAGGTCAGAGGTCAGCCACCCCCGGCGCACGCCATCTGACCTCTCATTTACATACACGCTGACCTACATTCTTGTGACGGTTGTTTCTGTTCCTTTTTATATCCCCACTTTAAAGAAAAAGTAATAATACAATTTTATTTCAACATCAAAGATTGCCTGTAATTTGACATAAATGGTAATAAAAGTATTAAAACAAAGTATTTCTGTTCAGATTTCTTTCTTTTTTATTTTATTTATTCAATTGCTCTTTTTTATTGTACCAGTAATTTTGGTTTATCTTATCTATCTATAAATACCATGATGATCATTATTGCTATTTCCGATCTAAGAAGAGATAGTAAATGATTATGATTTCAGGGACAGGAGATGTGTTGTGCAAATGAGAAGAGACTGTTAACACCCACCCATACACCCACACCTACACACCCACACACACACACACACACACACACACACACACACGTAGACAAAAGTAGTAAAGACCGATCAGGCAGGATATCTTATATATGTACCACGATAAGAAGTAGGAAAATAGCCTTTGTTTCGGTATATGCACCGTCTACATATGATGAAAGTTTTTTCCCGCGCCTAACCAATGAATTGCTTTCTCTCAATGAATATTCACTAATTATAGGGGGAGACATGAATGCAGTACTAGATTTAAAGAGATCAGGGGTCAATCACACAAAAACAAAAACATATATCAGACATGTTTAGAGCACTTGTCTCCCACCAATCCCACCATTTTACAGCTATATGGAGGATGCACAACCCTACTAGTAAGGATTACACCTTTTTTTCCACACATCACCTCACCCACTCCCGCAATGATTATATTTTTTGCTCCAGTGAGTTTAAGGCAATGTTCCACACGATAGCAATAGAACCAGCAATTCTGTCTGATCACAACGCCCTGATAACCACATTCAATTGTGATTGAATGTGGTTAGTGATTGGTTAGGCGCGGGAAAAAACTTTCATCATATGTAGACGGTGCATATACCGAAACAAAGGCTATTTTCCTACTTCTTATCGTGGTACATATATAAGATATCCTGCCTGATCGGTCTTTACTACTTTTGTCTACGTGTGTGTGTGTGTGTGTGTGTGTGTGTGGGTGTGTAGGTGTGGGTGTATGGGTGGGTGTTAACAGTCTCTTCTCATTTGCACAACACATCTCCTGTCCCTGTTAGGAGATAGATCTAGGAGGTGGCAATTTAATAATTCCCTTCTCCAGAATTCAGCTTTTGAATGGAATTTAGAGCCAAACTGGCTGAGTTTATATCAATCAATACCGACTCAGTTTCTGACCCTGCATTTATTTGGCAAGCAACTAAAGGATTTATAACTCCTAATTTCCACTGGTTGCGGAACGGCTGTGGAACGGCTCTGTGCTCTGCCGTCCGTCAATACCCACCAGGTCCGGATTGTTGGGAATGGCTGCGGCCATGACTGACAGCTGAAGTCACGAGGACCCACAAGATCTTGCGAATTCACGTAGAATAAAACCACAAAACCAACAACAGTTTGTTTCCATCCAGAGGAGTAGAGGAGAAACTACTCTGTGCTGTGTTTTCAAGGTGTAGTGCAGGGAAATATGATCCGCCGTGAGCATGGTGTATTTTATTTTGAAAATTAACCGGATGTTGTATTTTGCCGTTCCGAAGCCAAAAACCTTCCAACAACGGCAGCAGGTTTATCAGTGGCTTTCGAGTGCAGTGCCTAGAGTGGAACTACTTGTAGCAAGTGATGAAGGGGCTTGGTTTGGGGGTCAAATTCATTGACATGGTGCATACTTTATAAGCGAATCCCACGGCCATAGTCTCAACCAATGGCTTGCATTCTCAGCCATTTCCCATCGAGCGGGGCTCGCGACTGGGATGCCCGCTTTCCCCCATGCTGTTTGCAATCTCTCTTGAACCGTTAGCCCAAGCCATAAGGCAAAATAAAATCTGTAATGTCCAGATTTAATCCAAGAACAGCTCGATATCACTATTTACAGATGATATTTTGTTGTATATCTCTGATCTTGAGGACTCTATTCCAAAAATTCTTAAGATCTTCAATGAATTTGGCTCAATCTCCAGCTATAAAATCAACTGGAATAAATCTAATCTTCTTTTATTGAACAACAGGCATGTGACATCAGCCATTAGTGTTACAATATCAACCCAAAGCAAAATTACATATTTGGGCATCACCATACACGCATCGCTACAGCGACTTGTCCAGGACAACTATGAAACTATATTAAGTAGTGTTCAAAGGGATCTGGCCAATTGGTCTGAGCTGCTGGCCAGATATTAGTTTATGAGATATTAGTAATGTGAAGACTTTTTAGTAATGTAAGGACGTGTTAGGAATCTGAGGACATGTTAGTAATAGAGGACATGGTAAAGTGATGACATGTTTGTAATGTAAGGACATATCAGTAAAGTGAGTACTTTTTATAAAGTGAGGACATGTTAGTAAAGTGAGACGTTTTAGTAAAGGGAAGACATGTTCGTAAAGTGAGGACATGTATCGTGCAGACCTTTTAGTAAAGTGAGGAAATGTTACTAAAGTGAGGACATGTTAGTAAAGTGAGGATGTGTTAGTAATGTGCAGACTTTTAAAGTGAGGAAATGTTAGTAATGTGAGGAATTGTTAGTGAGGTGAGGACATGTTAATAATGTAAGGACATATTAGTAAAGTGAGGACATTTTACTAAAGTGAGGACGTTTAAGTAAAGTGAGGACATGTTACTAATGTGAGGACATGCTAGTAATGTGAGGTCATGTTAGTAAAGTCAGGACTTTTTAGTAAAGTGAAGACATGATAGTAATGTGAAGGCATGTTAGTAATGTGAGGACGTGTGATTTACTCACAACAAAGGTTAAAGGTCACAGAATGGGGTCCAACACTTATGCAACGTGGTACAATCATTGTTTACTGATAGCAATGTGGCGCAAGCACACACACACACACACACACACACACACACACACACACACACACACACACACACACACACACACACACACACATTGTTGCCTTTAAGTTCTGGTCCAGTTCCTGTTCAAGCTAACTTATAACAAACAAACCAATATACTATGATAGAAACTCTGGTGACTGACAGCAGGTTAATCTGCCGTACTCCACCTTTCCTGTTTATTAATGTATCTTCTCTTGTGGTCACAATAAGCTCATGGAGAAATACATGATCATGAATATTAAATTTTTTTCGATTGCTAAACGATTTTAGTCTGGTGCATTTCAAACAATGCTCATTACAATTTCAGCTGAAAGCCTGAGCAGGTGTCTTGTTTTAGACTTGTTAGTGATCACAGAAAGCTCAGAAAGACTTTTGTTGGAAAAAAAAGAAGCACCAAGTAAGAATGAAACAGTTATACATTGTACCGTTCGAGAGAAAAGTGAACAGGTAAAATAGATACCAATATGTCTAGGTAAGATGTCTGAGGTTACAAACACAGCTATAAACCACTTGCAAACACTACCTTTACTACTATAAAACTGCACACTTACTGTTTTTCAGAGAGTTATGGAGGTGCAAGCAATGCAAACACCACATTCATGTGTATATATATAGATGATGCAGGTGCATGCAAGAGAGGACATCCAATGCAGTGATGAAAACTTGTCGCATGATGCTGGAGAGAGGCAGGATTAGCCCCACAATTCTTTGTTACTATTATGTACCTATAGTTTTTTTTTTTGCAGTAATTCTATAAATTACTACAGATATAATACAAATATATATCTATTGAAGCAAGCTGCTGATTTTCATTCCTCCTTGTTTAAATAAAAAACTGGTATGTTATAAAATAAAAAATATGTGAAAGAATTTCACTCTTTTCTTTAAAGAAAGTATTAATTAGTGTGAAGTCACTTACATTATTCAAACTGTAAATACTAAAAGTGTTTTAATTTCCGTATTGGTGTTTGATGCTAGTGTTTTTACTCTCAGTGTGTTCTGAGTAGACGTATCTTTTACTTTTACTTTTAATGTAATGGGGGCGATACTGTGTTAGCTACATCCAAGTTTTTATTGAGGAACTAAAATAAGTGAAGCAGCACACAAACACTGCACACCTCTGTTTTACAGTTCTTTTCTGAATTGCATTACTTTTCATGTTTCAGTTCTACCAGCAAGACAATGTGAAATCCATTGCTTTTTGTAATTCAGTTTGCTTTCGCTTTAAACCACCCTATATTTTGGCTTGAGGGTAATATGTGTGCATTTTGTAAAAGAGAATGACTTGACTTTAATCACCTCCTCTGGATTTGCCACTGTCATATTTCCCAATGTTAATGCATATCAACTTTCTAAAAAAGCAGCAATTTGATCACATTTGCTCTCGGGATTGACACGTCCCAGCTACTGTACCCTGGCTACTTCTTCTGTCTGTATGTCCAGTGTGTCCAATGGGCGTCAAATTATGTCATATGTGTTACATATTGCCTAGTCTGGTGCAATGGAAGTACATTGTCAGGATGAAGCCTCACAGGTGCCGGATGTCAGGCTTTGCCCCTCCACGACCTGCTACCTGTGTGTTACCGTTCTCAAAATCCTTGTGTGTAATTTTTTGCAACTGTGGGCCTGATTCCAATAACTTATTTAATCATAGATAAGTATCTATGATAAATAATAAGCATTCGCAAGAATGTAGATACAATTTTATTTTTTAAAGAACACACCTCAAACTTCAAAAATGTGGTTATAAACAGACGGCAGTCTTAAGTGAACATCCACTCAAAACAAGACAGGATTCACTTTGTCAAATTGATCATTTCATTTATTTCAATGGCTTAATAATTAAATAAATACAGACAAGATATATTTTCTTTCAAGTATTGGATGAATAAAACATTAATCTTACAGCATATGTGGTTTTAGTATATATTACCCTTCACCTCTACAGACATGTCAATATGGATGTAGCCTGTCTCATTAATACCATTCAAAATGCAAAAATATACATTCTGGATAAATGTTACCTGATACCGACTGATATTTTTATATTACAAAAATATTAACACATTGCAGCAAATTTGTGACTACATTAAAAAACACATGTCAGTTATGAGGATTTGCATTTGATAAGCCTGAAAACCATGTCTCTATGAGTGAATTTATCATGTTTGGTGTTTCACACGTGAGGAATTCACTTTTTCTTTCGCTACCTGCTGACCTCTGACCCCCTTAATAAAAATAATCTAAAAATGATAAATATAATAGCCTTGTTGGAGAACTCTTTAAAGCAACAGCTTCAAAATGTTGATGCTATACTGACTTGTAATAGAAAGAAGAATGGTGCCTCTCCGAACACCTGTTCTTCACAATCTCCCGGGAGACTTGCGTAGTGCTGTACGGCTCTACCACTGAGTTTGGTGAAACTGGATCACATTTTATGGAGAAAATGTTTTCTGTTTTCCCTCTGATGTCCTCTGGCTGCTTTGTCTGTGATTTACGGAATTTCCTGATGGACAGAAAGCTTTACTTAGTTAGCCAAAGTAACCCAAACCGCTAACTGCTGCTAACTGCAACGTTATCTCTTTTAGCTGTGCTGCCAGAACTGGGAGCTTGGAGCACTGGAGGAGTGTTGGTATTTACACTGCTAGCACAGGAGCTTTGGACTGCTGGGAGAAGGAGCTTTTCAGGCCTGGGGCGGGGGGGATGTTGGCGGGGAGCATTCATGGCAGAACAGAATTGTGGGAGTGGGCAACGGAACCAGGTTCAGCAGCCTCTACGGACATTATGTTAGAAGCCAAGTGACCAAAGAGGATGTTGACAGAGAAAGCCAAGAAAAGAGATAGTGACCGAGCTAGAGACCACTAAACAAGAGTAAAATCTTGGACTGGCTTTTAGTTGTTGGCGAGAACTTTGCGAAATAAAAGGCTGCCGAACTGGCTATCTTGCTGTTGGACTAGTAAGCAGTATTAGCTAGCTTTCTATGTCTTGTGTTGTTGCACTTGCTTGATGTTTGGCTGTGTTAGCAAAGTTGTCGACTCGCTATAGTTTTTGGTTATGAATAATGTAGTCATTAAAAATAGAGAGACAAAGTCCCTTCTCTTCCTGTAGACCCCATGGGACCTTATTTGGTAAAAACAGGGACAGACATATAATTTTTTGATCCCGTTTGAATTGAGTCCTGTATGGTGGGTGTTAATTTAAAAGATATTTTTGCAAGTGGAAAACTCACAGTTTGTCTTATGTTTGTTGTAGTACCACTTAGTTTTGTGTGAAACCGCTAAGTGAACTACATATCTGGTCTTGCACAATGTACATCACCTTGCTTGCTGTTCGGCTTACACGCTCGCAAGGTAGCTTAGCTATGTTCCACAACACATGTAACGTTATCTTACCTGACGTGTTTTGTCGGCATTTTATCAGATGGAAAGCGAAAGAACGAGCAAGATCCGCTGCTGGTGAGACTAACGTCACATTCTGTTATGAAACACACGGGCATCATAGCTTGAGCGAGGCGTCATTTATGCGACTTTGGGGTGAGCAGTCTTTCTAATTACGTATTTTCACTTTTACAACAAACTGAGATTTTTTTTACTTGCAAATTATCTTTTAAATTGTAAATGAATGGCTCAATTTAAACAGGATCAAATAATTAATGGTCTCTATTCACTACCGAACATAGATTTCCCATGGTGGTGCACCAGAGGGGAGAGACTTCGCCTCTCTATGCAAGTGTGCAGCTGTCCATATTTATGACAGCAGTGTATAAGTGAATTGCACTCTTAAACTGTAGAATAACTTTGTTCTAACTACCAGACATCTTCTCTCTGAAAGTTTAAACGGTATATTCAGATTTCTTTGAGGAGAATGTCCAGATGCAAATTTCAGATTACAATGTGTGGATATTACAGGATATGATGGAAGTTATGTCGCAACAGAAATATGTATTAGTTCCCACGTAAAAAACACAGGGGAACAAACATCACTGAGCATTTCATTAATACAAGTAACTACAATTCACATACTTGATGGATGTGAAAAACATTCATACCACAAAAAAAACAAAAGTGCCCCAATTGTGGACTTCTGACCAAAACCTTAACCTTACCAGAATTTAATCCAATCCTAAAATAACGTTGTTTGATGAAAATAGCAGTATTGTATTCACTACTTCTGTGAATAAAAGGGCTGCTATTAGATATGATACAAAACATTTCTAGTTAATATGTACAAATTTGATTTCAAGGCCATGATAATGTTGCCTTTTTGTTTTAATTATCTAAGATTCCTCTTGTCTCACGCTGTCTTGATTTGGACATTAAAATCAGAGGAACAGGCCAGCAAAGTGAAAATAAGGACTTCAGTTCAAGATCTTTCTTGCTGTGATTCCAGCTCAACCAGTTTTTTAAGAAACAAAACTCCTAATACTCACATTTTTTCAACGATATGGTTATTGTCGTACTTCAAAGATGAAAGCAGTGTGCTTCAGTATGGGACAAACATCTGGCGTATGTCCTCTTTGTTTGTTTCCGATTAGAGTCATCTATAGTCCCTTTGACATACAATTGTCTTAAATTTAAATTCCAGCTCAGTATCCCTAAGAATTATGTTTGAAATGGAGGCATATTGAACAAATTTGCAAAGCATAGTTTACGTCCAGTACCAACGTTCAGTACCAATGTAGGAAATAGCGTGCCTTTTATGTACTGTAGCAATTTGGAAAGTAAGGGTGTGGAGGTTAGGGTGATGGATGGGGTGTAGTGCATCCAACATTTGAGCAGGAGACCAGAGTTCCTGTTGCTTCCTACTTGTAGATCCATGATCTGTACTATTTATCCTTTGCCCTTGTACTTGATTATGTATCATATAGTATACATATAGTTGTCACCGTGACATTCATTTTCTCTACAATTGAATCTACGAGCAATGTGTGCTTTCACATATCCGATTAGTGTGTTGCTGCTGCATGACGATGCATTAAATTGCAGCAAATATTGAGCCAGGTTCAACTTTCTTGCCTGTGGTGTCAGGATCCAAACTGCATCAACACAGTGGTCTCATAGAAATGAAGGAGCGATATGCCTTCTTTAATGCAGTGCTGATGTAGGTTTTAAACAGTCTGCTGATTTGTAGTTGTAGTTCAAAGAGTGCTAAGTGATAAAACACCATGAAACAATTCAAGGTTGTGATATTCTGATGAAGAGCAATGGTGCCTAAAGGTCCATCTGCAGCAACCTTTTCCAAAACTGTAGTCCTCTTCATCTTTATATTCTTGAGCTTTAGAAAATTAATAGACTCCTCATCTCTTGAGCTGTTGCTCTTTGTACAAACGGTTTGTCAAACGGGGCTTTTGGGCTAAAAACATTTTAAGAACCCACTGCACCAACTCAGCCTCAGAGCTAAGATTTTGATTTTGGCAAAACCACATGAATCATTCCCTTGTCTGCCTCATCATTTTGACAACTTTGGCCCGTAGAAGCGTTGGAGAGGAGTTGGTAGGAGCGCTGTACCTGTACCTGCTGCAGTTTAAGCCCTAAGCACAGTGGGAGAGGGAGAGCTTCAGCAGTCCCTCCGTATGCATCTTGTAGAGGAGTTTGAATTCAGCGGGCAGCTGATGGGACTCCTGCCATTTGGTGGTGAATTTGGTGCCCTTTTTGTCGTAGTAGTGGTACGGCAGCTCCTTTCCTGTGTTGGGGTCCCAGCCGAAGGGCCAGAAGCCGTACAGGTGGATCTGGTCGCACATGGAGGACGCCAGTGTGTACATCAGGATGCCGGTACTCAGGCGTTTCGGCGACAGCTGCTTGGTTTTCCAGTAGCTGTTGAGCACAAATCAGGAGAACAATTATTAAAATAACTGTAACTTTTTAAATTAACGTACAATATGTATTTTTTTTGCCGCTAGCCTAGAGGTCTCTTTTAATCGAAACCACGGATGTAAACACGGACATTTGATGATGTTGTGAAGTTGCGCGGGATCATAGGAGTTGTTGTCTTCATTGTTAACCACCATTGCCGATGTATCTGTTCACGGACAAGTTAATCTATTACAGTTTAATTCACATTATGTTAATTAACATTTATTTACGTCATTATAATGAAATAGCTCAAGTTTTTCCCACATACTGTAATTACTTGTACTCCCCGCCACTGGGAGACTTACTTCACCGGTGGGGAGTGGGGGTGGAGGTAGTTGTGGTAGTGGGGGCGGAGGTGGTCTGTTCCCCGATGGATCAATAAACCTTCTGTTATTCCCATTAGCGTTGTTAGCACCCAGCGCTGGGGTTTGTGCTGGCTGTGTTCCGGTTGCTGCAGTCGCTAGTTAAGCTAGCTGGCTTACTTAGCATTAGATTAGTTAACTACCCATATAGCTAACGTTACGTTGGCGAATGTAATCGTGGGTTAGTCCAGCGCTGTAAACCGTGGTCAAAACAGTTACACTAAAAATATCTCTACGAGCGCGTTGAGTTTTGTTTTAACCTTATATCGTTACCCACCAAGCATTAGCATGAGCCACTTGTCAACGTAGAACATTGTAGTAAACTGGATTAATATTGGAATATATCAATACATTAGGTCTCTACTGTATTACTGTGTCACAAAGTGGCATGTAATTAAGATGGTGATGTGTGGCAGACAAATGCTGTTTTGTTGTTACAGAGTATAATTCTGTGACATTGTATGATTTACTCTATAACGTATCATTTGGTGTTTTAAAGGTTATATGACACAATTAACAGGCAACTAAACGTTACGCTCCATGTCATTGTTAAAAATGACAGATTTCTCTTGGTTTGAACGTTGTTGAAAACATTTGGGGAAATTTAAGTACACAACTAAAACACTTATAACATAACATAACATATGTAGAGTCATTTTTTTTACATTTAAATCCAGAAATATTACATATTATATATACATATTATATATTTTAAAGGGTAAAACACCAGAATTTATTCTAGACCAAAGTGCAGCCATTAATCTCTATTTTCCTATGTTTTATATTATAACATATCTTATCATATATAAGTGAGAAGTATTTGCATTTTCTGTTTTCATTTGTTGTTGATGCTGTTTTCTGTTACTGTAATACAGCCTTTATGTTTACTTGCTATCTTGATTAATTCAGTATTAAACTGCTGTCAACGATCAGCAATAATAATAATTATTGAAAGACAGTATTTCTGTTTGAGGAGAAAGACTGAGCGCAGAAGGGTGGTGAGTATGATATTAGAGCTGCAAAGATTAATTGATTAGTTGTCAACTCTTAAATTAATTGCCAACTATTTTGATAATCAATTAGTCGGTTTGAGTAATTTTTTAGCTTCTTAAATGTGAATATTTTCTAGTTTCTCCTCTCCTCTGTGACAGTAAACTGAATATCTTTGAGTTGTCAACAAAACAACACATTTTAGGATGTCATCTTTGGCTTTTGGGAAACACTGATCCACATTTTTCACAATTTTCTGACATTTTATAGACAACTAATCGAATAATTGAGAAAATAATCAACAGATTAATCGACTATGAAAATAATTGTTAGTTGCAACCCTATATGACATGAATCTGTAGTTGCTGATAGAATTAGTGCTGTAAAAATCTAAATTTTGCCAAATGTACTGCCATTGAGCCAGTACAGTATAGGTAATTCCATGTTAAGATTTTTTTTTGCCAAAAAAGAAGAAATAGATTAATATCCACATGTATTTGCTTGTGTGACACATAAATGTAGGCACAAACCTGAACGAAA
This sequence comes from Perca schrenkii, assembly GCA_025617405.1. NCBI lineage: Eukaryota > Metazoa > Chordata > Actinopteri > Perciformes > Percidae > Perca > Perca schrenkii. Next base: position 6,201,091 of record CM046802.1, on the reverse strand, counting down.
CAAATTTCACATTTAGAATTGTCATTCAAAAAAATCTGACAAAAGGCTGTTATTGAAAGCATCTGAATCTAAAAAAAAAAAAAAAACTAATCTGACCACTGCTAAAGCTTTCATCAGGAAGTCTTGCTCTGCAGGATCACAGAGGGGAACTCTCCAAACCGGCCTCAACAAAACCATTCCCAAAAGTCCTTGAGGTGCTGAAAGCCGCCTGAGCTGCTTAAACGTGGTTATTCTTCCAGAGCAGGTAGTCTTAATGGGATTGGTGAAGATTAGGTTACTGTACGAGTAGACTATTCCGCTGCTTCAACACTAGGCACCGGACTTAAATCCCTCTCCACACACACAGATATAGCTGTGCTATACCTTTCACTGAATAGCTGTTTTTTTATAATCCGGCTTTGGAGACTAAATCTCCTCTTTGCCATATAGAGCACAGCTCAATACAATGCAACCGCACTAAGTACTACAAACAGGGCATAAATACTTGGCATTTTAAACACAGATAGACATACAAATAGAGAGTGATAGATTCACAGACTAACAGGTCCGGAAATTTTTCACCCAGAAACCAATGTCTAACATGAGTGCTATCATTTTTAGAAGACAGTGTTGACCATCCTTAACAGGTGTTAATGGGGCTTAATAGTGTGCAAGTCCACTTTGACAAGCAGAAAGTCACTGAGAGGCACAGGAGTAAAAAGAAGGCAATGTCAACTATCCGCCCTGACCACTTCCTAATGACATACGTAGCACTTCTTGGACTGGAAAATTGTCCAAGAAGTGGACATAATCCAAACAGCGATTACATTTGGCAAAAACCACCAACTAGTAATTAAACTATAATTTATTTTTGTAAATGGGGTTGGGCTTGAAAATCTATATTTTTTCAACAAATCTGATTCAAAAGGCAAAAACCCAACAATAAATATCTTATTCCTCTGTGCCATAAAGACTCATTGTATTAACTATTTAAAACAATCAATGAGCCACACTGTTAATCCACGGCTGAAAACAGTCCCCATATGAGCAGGGGTTAAAGTGGGCTGGAAAGATCTGGAACAGCGTTCCGGCACCTTCAATTAATAAGTAAATTAATCCTATCGGCAGTTTCAGTGTGACGCCAAATATCTATTTTAGCGTTTCCCCTATTCATTCTTAGCAGCACACCATCATGAGTCCATGCGCAAGGCAACTGTCTGTGGCTATTCACATTTCTGTAATAATAGCCGGACAGTTGCATGCTATCTAAACTGGTCAAGTCAGTAGAATTGGTAAAGATCACGTTGTCTGTAGCCTAACTGGTTACAAACAGGCTTGATAGTAAATGCCATGGTAACATGCTACAAATTCAGTGTTTTATAGATGAGTTAGATAGATTGGTGATGCCGTTTTGCGCTCATTGCTTTCTGTGAAGTTAGCTGGAAGTGAATGTAGCCCCATTGTGTTTTACGTGGACTGACTGCGTCGGGCTCTGTTTCAAAAGCCTTTATGTCATATTCCACTTTAACCCCTACACATGAGTAACATTTTTTAAAACTACACTTTACGCTAAGTACGCTGTTGCTTTTGATCTTTTAATGGGATTTGTTAACAATGTGAAAAAATTGATCTGTACCTAGATATCTTATCTGGAGTAGGAAAAAAATATGTAAATGCATGCAGAATGCATTGCAAAACGAATCCAATTAGAAAAGCCAGGCCAAAAAGGAACAATAATTACCTTGACTTGGGACACGCTCTGATAGAAGAGTTTGCTAGCTCTGCCTACCTAATTTTCATATTGAGATCTGATCACAGTGAGGGCAGAATGAAGATAATATTACTAATACCAGATGTAAATATTATGGTTCTGGAAGTTAAAATACCATATCAGCCATAATGTCTAAACCATCCATGGAAGACTGACCACGAGCTTTGAGGTTGTGAAAAAAAAAGTTTCTGCTCCTCTACAGGCTAGAAGTCTGTTTAAATGTTACATGTTGCATGTTTTATACGCAATATTATGGAGCAATACTACACTACCCACAATCCTTAGCGTAACAGCATTGTCTCTGATTGGTAAAACTCATGTTCAGTGCAGCCGTGAACGGCTAGAGCGAGCTGCTGCCATTGAAGTCTATGATCGTTTCTGTACACAGTCTTGTCCCTTTGCCTTTTCTGCCATAATTAAAATGTTATTTTGCACCCAATCAAATGTTTTTTGGTCACGATTCATCTTTTAGCTGTTTGCTTGGTCCCAGGCTCTAAACTCATTACATCAGCATTTAATGAAACAGCAATGGAGATATTGAACCGGGCCACCACCAGAACCAGATCCGTTAAAAAAGTGGGCGGTCACTGTTGAGCTCTATGCAAATGCTCATGTTAAGATGCCATTATCCAGGCACAGATTACAGGTTATGTAATACCAGGTGGAAACGTGATCTTTGTTGTAAATCTACTGCAGCGTTACTGCGTGTCTTACCTGTTGACATACTGCATGATGTTTCCCGGCCAGGCCAGCTGGACTTTCAGCTGACCTCGATGTTCCACGAAGAAGTCCACCAGCGTCCTTGTCACTGTGGCTGACGTGTGAAAGAAAAACGCCGGGATCCACAGGATGGCACCGTCAAGCTTCTTTAGGCTTAGGAAGAAGTTGTTCCTGTCCTGCACAGTCAGTAAATTGTTGTAGTATTTCTCCAGGATACTGGGGTTAAAGGTCGTCATGTTTGTCCGCCGCCCAACGTCCTTCTTAAAGATCTCGGTCGGCGCAAAGTTGCAGCGGAAGACAAAGTCAAACTTCTCGATCTGGGCTCCACAGCGCGAGCCAGTAAGGATGCCACTGTTGCCGACCACGGCACAAACATTGTAGTGCTTGTTGACGATTGGCGAGACCGCAGGGAGGAGCGAGTGGAAGTTCTCGCCGATGGAGAAGACGTACTTGTGGCTGGAGTAGTCGTAGTGCATCAGCTGTCCGATTCGGACTGAGTCTCTTATCAGTGTGAAGTTGTGGGGGATGTCGATGTATTGAGAGATCTCCTTCCTGCAATACAAAAATATTTTTTTGTTCATTACTGCATCCTTACTTTAAAGGAACACACCGACTTATTGGGACTTTAGCTTATTCACCGTATCCCCCAGAGTTAGATAAGTCCATACATACCCTTCTCATCTCCGTGCGTGTCATAACTCTGTCTGACGCACCCACCGCTAGCCTAGTTTAGCACAGATCCTGGAGGTAACCGGCACCAACTTGTCTACTGCTCCCAATAACTGACAAAATAACGCCAACATTTTCCTATTTACATGTTGTGATTTGTATAGTCACAGCGTGTACAAATAACAAGGTCACGAGACAAAGCCATCTTCTAACCGTATACATACTGGGAACTATTCTCCACAGAAGGCAAAGCACTGCTACTTGGGTGGAGTGATTAGCGCAATACCTGAAAAGCACCGTTGTTACTCTCTGCTCCTCACTACGGGGCTTCTCAGGTGCTGCGAGCAAATCATTCCGCCCAGACAGAGTTATGACACACACAGAGATGAGAAGGGTATGTATGGACTTATCTAACTCTGGGGGATACGGTGAATAGGCTAAAGTCTCAATAAGTCGGCGTGTTCCTTTAAGCATCCACAAGTCCGTCTAAAACCTCTCTGTTGTATTACGTTTTGAATTTTTCACAACACCCACTATCTCAGTACAGGGAAATCTACAGGGGGTGGACACAATAATTGCAATACCTTAACAGTGCAATGGTGTTAGATTGGACTGTAGGTTGTTCCAGGTGGACAGAATAACATTCACCTTCCAACCTAAAGCAACTAAATATATGAAAACAGTAAGATCACCTCATTCAGTTCTGTACATAAAAGGAAGTCAATAAAAAATATGAAAAAATGTTTTGGGAAACCTGCGAAACATAGGACTATATTATATTACCTGCTGAACAACAGTAACTTAATTTCTTTACGCATTTTAATTACACTTGCCTGTTTAGTTTCAGAGCCATTTTTAATTAATATATTGGAAAGTTAAATGCGCAATTCACCAAAATTACAAAAAAAGAAGATAAAAAAATTCTAATTTGCGATATCTGCATCTGGATTTTCGGATTTTCTAGCAGCAGATATCTGAGAGCCAAATATCTCTAAACCAAATATAACCAGAACTATCGGCATCAATATTTGCTATTTGCGTAAAGGTACCCTTTAACATTAATTAAAACAAATCTTATAGTACAGCAGAAAGAACTACTGAGCTGAAAGGTATGGCTGCTGGGTAATGTTGCTTATCAAGAAATGTAAGCTTATTTTACAGGTCTGCTCATTGTACGTCATGGTACACTGTAATAAGTGCTACACCAACCATGTAGGTTTAATAATAAATAGTTGTGATCTAGATTATTTGATCTGTTTTATCTTAAAAAGTATCAATATACCTTGCCTTTACTTACAATGTGTCAGTACATACACAACAATATATTTTAAATACAACTGTCAAGTTTATTTGAGTAGTTATTACTATGTGATTATTGTGTACATGAAGTGTTATAAAAGTGAGTTGACATACAGTACAGGCCAAAAGTTTGGACACACCTTCTCATTCAATGTTTCTTTATTTTCATGACTATTTACATTGTAGATTCTCACTGAAGGCATCACAACTATGAATGAACACATATGGAATTATGTACTTAACAAAAAAGTGTGAAATAACTGAAAACATGTCTTATATTTTAGATTCTTCAAAGTAGCCACCCTTTGCTTTTTTTGATAACTCTGCAAACCCTTGGTGTTCTCTAAATGAGCTTCATGAGGTAGTCACCTGAAATGGTTTTACCTTCACAGGTGTGCTTTGTCAGGGTTCATTAGTGGAATTTTTTCCCTTATTAATAAAAAAGCAAAGGGTGGCTACTTTGAAGAATCTAAAATATGAGACATGTTTTCAGTTATTTCACACTTTTTTGTTAAGTACATAATTCCATATGTGTTCATTCATAGTTTTGATGCCTTCAGTGAGAATCTACAATGTAAATAGTCATGAAAATAAAAAGGAAACACATTGAATGAGAAGGTGTGTCCAAACTTTTGGCCTGTACTGTACACAGTCTATGTGAGTAGTTATGTCTGTGATTGCTGTATAGACATAAACAACAACAGGGCAACAGGTATCAGCAGCTTGCTTGAAAACTTAACTTCATACCTGTCGGCGCTGCAGAACTGAAAGGATGCTAGTTAAAACGGTAAGTTAAGCAATTTTAGCCAAATTATTGCTGTATGATTGGTGAATTCATGCTAAACCGATTATTCTAGAGGTCCTGTTTGGCAGTAAATGTTAACTAACGTGCTACCCGGTGGTCCTGTAAGCTACCTAGGCAGTCAGGGCTGTTATCGTGTTTAACGCATCCTAACGCTAACGTTAACTGAAAACAGACACATGAAGCGAAGAGATTCAATGTAGGCTAAGTCGATTTAGCTGATATTCAATGAAGACAGGCTACAGACACGCTAGCTAATGTATGCCTTTGCTAACTAACGTTATCACGTTTCAGCCTTGAATTTTATCGACTCGTGGTCTACATTGTATCCGCCATCTCGCTTCTTTAATTTAGCAATAACGTGGTGTGTTGCAGAAACCCCCCACACAAAAGACACTAACGCAAGGTAATTACAACTAAAGTTAACGTTAGCTGTTAGCTAAACGTTAGCTGTTAGCTAACGTTAAACACAGAGATGTGATTATTGAAGTTCAAGTTGTTTACCAGTTCTACACAGAAACGAAGCCGCTAACATTAATAACATAATGCACAAAATGAATCACACACAAAGGAAAAAAATAAGAGTGAAAAAGAGAGACAAATAGGCTACATTTCAAACAAACAAAGCTGATAAAAGCTCGCATGTAAGGTTTTGGAAGTCACACTGAGTAAATATACATAAATAATGTTGTACAATAGGGCTGGGCGATATGGAGAAAATCAAATATCACGATATTTTTGACCAAATACCTCGATATCGATACTGCAACGATATTGAAGTGTTGACTATTGGTGCTTTCAAAAAATATTTACACAATGAGATTTTAGATCAATAATCATCAGTAATGTGGATATAATGACTAAGTGGGTAAAGGCAAATAATAGAACAGTTACAACAGTCTGGTAAGGTCAGAAAATGATATCACTTTACTGTAATGTAGCCTTTAAAACCAAGAAAGGACACTACTTACCAAATCACTTCTAGTGTCATATCGCGATATCGATATAATATTGATATTTCGCCTAGCTCTATTGTACAATGAATTATAAAAACCATTATAATGTTGATGCCTGTTATAGTAGCAGTGTTTCCTTTAGGATTTTTTTTAGCAGTGGGGGCAGGTCTGTCGTCCGTTAGGGTTAGGAGACTCTTACCTTATTACTTTTTAGAGTGTACAGTCATAACCGTGGATAAGACAGTAGACATGACCATAACAAAATGTAACAATGGATTAAACAGTGGATTAAAGGAAATCAGAGTACTCAACAGATCTGATGAACTATATACACAGTAAAACCAGTTAATACCAGTTGTGCATTTAAATTCTGTCCTTCAATCCAATCAGAAACAATGGTAATGATGACAGTGACCAAGTAATGTATAGAATTCTCAGCATTGAACATGATTAAGGCAGATTAATGTGGATAATGGAGGAGCAGATTTTTGATGTTGCAGTTGTTCTCTTGTATTGTTGCTACTTTGTTTATTCACCCTTTGGCCCCTTCAAACCTGATTAAACCCCCTTTAACATTCAAGCCTTAAGTTTTGATCTGCAACAATGAACCAATATATAAGACAGCAACAGGCTGTCTTGGATATGGACTTGAAATGACTTGAAACTTAACGTGGACTTGGCCTAAGGGACTTCCGACTTGACTGATAGGTTAAATACATTTTAGAGACGGGATTATTGACATAACACTGGGCCTCACAAGACTTGAGACTTCAATTTGAGTTGTCTTGACTGACTTGATAGTGCTTTGAGTTTCCAAGTTAAACTTTAATTTATATTGTAAAAAACAAAATGATGCTGGATTCAAATTAAATGAAACATTACTACTGGTGCTTACTTCTGTAAGCACTAAAATCATGCTGAGCTTTCAAGACGGCCAAAAACCACCACATAAAGAGAGAGACTGTGTGTAACCTACTTCAGCTGTAGAAAAGCAGAGCTGTTGTAGGTCCATTTAGAGGAGTTCTGCATGTCCTCGCTGAGCGCGTTGGTCAGAGGAGTGAAAGCTGGATCCAGATACTTCAATGCCAGCTGAGAGCTAGACAGACGAGGAGGAGCAAGAGGAGGAGATAAAGACACAGAGGTTAACCCACTCTTCCTGTGTTAAGAGGAGGTCGGCTTCATTCACTTGCAATTCAAAATCTTTTGAGGAGCATTTTAGTTCTTTAAAAAAAGGTTTATAGATAATGCAAAACATCCTCATTTACCTGCATTGCAAACCATTAAAGGATCATTTGTCTGACAGGACAAGAAACACAAAGAGTCAGGTTGTAAACAAGCTAACACCTTAGCAAGAATATTGAAAAAAACTTTTTTTGGAGTTAGATGCATAAAATGCTGAAACTTTGCATGCATACATTTTGCAAATTTACTGAAAATCTGTGATGAGATAGTACACTTTTTCGTGTTGTATCTAGTTTTCTGGTCGTGCATCTAGGCAGCAGCCATGATGCTATTTTTTTCATGATTCTTAACAAAAAAAATAAACCAAAGTATTAAATTAATTTAATCAAAAGACAACTAAACATTTTCTATTGCATTAAAATGCTTCTTTGGTTTGCAAGAAGCAACAGAGAAACACATAATATAACTACTTGATTAGTTTTGTTCATGTAAATATCTTCTACATAAATTTAAACTTGGTGTGGAAATACCTTGAAAATTAAAGTGAGATCCCCGTGACTGCTTGTGTTTCTTGATATTGTAGAAATAATGTCCAAAAACTTTTTCAGTACCACCCTCTTCACGAAGATAAAATGCCTCCAAAAGAAGCTGATTGAAATATGCAAGTGTTGAGCCATTTAGCAAAGAGATAAGGTTTTGTTCCTTTAGGAAACCAGTTGCAGTGTTCATTTACACTATCAGCTCAGTGTAAACTGACTTTCAGCCTCTTTCATTACTCTAATCTCGAATAATATCAATCCAGCGTACTGTGGGAAAATGAGCATTACGGCCAAACTGTTGCAGAAATGATGTCCATCTTAGAAAGGTTTTCATGTGGAGTGAAATATTTGCCTTTCAACCAAATTTGGTTTCATGTACATCCTTCACTTTCAAGACAGTTTTAAAACAACCATCCACATTTTGAAATGATGCCTTGTTTACCACATTTCAAGACACTTAAACGGCATGAGAAATTTAATGATGCCACTTTGTTGGTAAATTTAATTTTTTATTTTTTTATTTACATGTGGTGAACATGCTTTATAAGATGAACATTTTTTTTGCAATCCAAGAAGCCTCAACTCGTCCAATGCTACAAATGAGTATATTAAAATCAAGACTTAACCAAGAGATTAACAATGTAATTCATTTACTTTTCAAGCTTTTCTATGTGTGATCTTTGCATGGAAACCTTGACATTTTTCATGTATTTGATTATTTCTTGTCCATGGTGCTGTCTCCTGGTAGAATGAATTCCTCCTTAGGTCACGACAGCATTCAGTCCATGTTTCCTGTAAACGCAATGCTCTATGTCTTAACCAGAGTCTCTTTGCATCTGGTACAGAGAACGATCCAGGATATGTTTTGCCTAGCTTAGCACAAAGAGTGGAAGCAGAAGAAACTGCTAGCCTGCACACACAGCATGTCAAAAGTCATCTCCTCATAGTGGCAGTTACAGGTTTGACCTCTGTCTTAACTCCACTGTCAACAAATCCCAGCCAGATTGGTGACTAGCAACAAGCTAGTCACCTAACAAACTGACCGCAGAAAATCTAACATCAGCCAATGGATTGTGTAGCTAACGAGGTGGCTAGCTGGTTATGTAGCCAGAGGACCACCATACCCCACATGACGTCCTGGTAATTTCAGACACTCTGTTTTGTAGATCGTTGTTTAAAAAAATTAATACACTGGATGGTAGGAAATCTTCTTGGTGAATTTCAAGGTGGGAAAAAGAATAAATCAGGTGTAAAGCAACAAAAACACACAACTAATTCCAACATTAGTGTGGAGCATATCAAATTAAAAATGGCCAAGGACCTCTTCCTCTCCCCCAAGTGGAGCACTGCTTTGTATAGGTGTTAATGGAAGAGATCTAGTTGAGGTAATTTTTGTTTTTCTGTTTGTTACAGCCTGCTGTAAAGTAACAAGGCTGGCCTCCCCTGAAAAGGGGACATAAGTTGTTTGTTTAAGCAGCAATTACGACCCATATTTACGTTTATATTGACGCCACCCTCTAGTGGCTGTAGACAAATTATAAGAAAATTTCCACACGAGGACGTACGTTGGGGTGGTGGATGAGTCAAACAAATACAGGATTTTCACCCAGGAGACTGTGGTTTGAGTCCCATTTGAAAATAAAAATAAACTGTGAGTTTTTGTTTAACTTTACGGAACAAACGGAGCTTAGTCACGTTTGTGTCATGTGTGTAACTGGAAGTAAAGTAGCGTCTGATTTTATCCCAAACCACAATCTTTTTCTTAACTTAACTAATTAGTGTTGTTGCCTAAATATAACCAAGTAGTTTTTGTGCCTAAACCTAAACAAACTGCAACCGCTTCACAACGTTAACGATGTGTTTAACACTGCAATCGTTACGTTCTCTAGTTAAGATAAAAGGTCGTATTTCCTGCCACCGCTAGGGGTGCTAATTTATGAAACTCTCCTGTGGGTCGTACCAGAGGGTAGGATTAAATGGCCTATATCGTTGTATGGTTTGAAGGACTTGCAGTTGAAAGAGAAAACACCTTAGAAAGGACTAAGAAGATTGCCTATGGTGAGGTTGTATTTTCATCGTTTCTCATTATGTATTTTAACTCCTGAGTGTCTGAAATGTCCAAGTTCCATGTGATGTCCATTCAATGTGAAATTAGCACGCTATCTAACAAGATAGAAAATGCTAATCTGACAGCATTGGACTTGTCTGTAGGTCTAGGTTTATCTCTGTTGATGAAATTAGGCTAGCAGTTTTCGCCTCAAATTTTTTGGTAAGCTAGACAAAACCCATGACCTCTCCTTGTATTGCACAAAGACGAAACCGATCGTCTCATTTGACTCTGAGAAAGACAGACATAGAGGATTTTCCACAATCTTGGTTTAAACAGAGAACTAGCCTCACTAATCTTCTGCCTTTGACTAAACATCAAAATGTCAAGGTTTAAGGTCAAGACTCTGCTATTGCAGACACAACTGGTCAAATAGTATTTGCAAGTAAATTTGGTTCATCTTGCATGAAGAATGAGGTTGGTGGAATTTACTGCATCAGGACAGTTCAGACAGTGGCAGAGGTTTCATCACTGAGGAAGCAAGTGTAAACATTCTGTAACTTATACTGTCCTGCATGGCAAACCCCACCTCTGTGCCAGTCTAAGACCAACCATAAAACGTATGTGTAAATACTGTTTGACCTGGATCTGATGGCAGTCTGACCTCCAGCAGCTTTATTTTGTTGTTTGCAGCACCCGCCATCTTTGAAGCCAGTAAGGCTCAGCCAGAGAGGTGCAGCGCTGAATCAGGATCAGCATGATGTAGCTACTGATTAGGACGCAGAATACAATGGAAATACTAAAGATGAGCACATTGCAGTTGGGAATGGTCTCACTCTCACTCTGTCTCAAAACTTTTCAATTCAGTCTGGATTTCCAAAATATTTTACGTATATATTAGCCTTTATACTGTATGTTTGCAAGTTATTATCTTCTGTATATAAGATAATAACTAAGATTAAGATTTGGGGGCTAGGTACTATTTTGTTACTAATTCCCAAATAGGTATATGATTCATTTTAGTGTCAAGGAATAGAATGTTGAATGAAATAACAAACTTGTGTCAAAGATAACTAAAAACGTCTACATTAACTGCACGTTTCTAAGAGAATAATGAGATTATGTGACACACTATTCTGTTGTGACAAATACTGGCTAAACTCCACAAAATGAGATCTGAGTAAACTTTGGAAATAGTATTCCTCTAAATTCTTTATTTCATGCTGTTTCAAATCCAACACCACACCATCTAAAAGGCTTCAGAGACAAGTCAGGGTCATAGACTTGTTGCTTTGTGTCTGGTTAGAGACACAAACAGTTCAATGCTCAGTGTCAGACCATAGAGAGATAGATGCATATATAGATAGATGCATAGATAGATAGATAGATAGATAGATAGATAGATAGATAGATAGATAGATAGATAGATAGATAGATAGATAGATAGATAGATAGATAGATAGATAGATAGATAGAATATCATTCTTCAAAAGAAAAATATAAATATTATAATAAAGGAAAAGGAAAGAAAGTACATCCTTGTGTTTTGGATTCAAACTTCAGCACTCTGTATTCACCTCAGGTCAGGTTTGCGAGGCGGCCTCTCGCTGCAGGAGGAATGTAAAACAAAAAAATAAACTCACTCTTATCTTAATCATCACCAGTGACTTTAAAATGACATGTAACTGACAGAAAGGAATATCTTAAGTAGATTCTCTAAAGGCCTGGCATGCAAAGGGTAAGTGCATTTCAAATACTTACTTGATATTATATTATTGTAACAACACTTATAATTGTGATATAATATAGCTCTAATGGTGATCATTTGAGTTGTATGGCCCTTTTCGCAACAATTGCAAACAGCTGTCGAAAACAAAAGAAGACAAATATTTCCCCAAGCGGGCACAGAACTGTACAAGACATTTTTGGTCGCACTGGAAAAAGTGAATCCATTCACAATAAAATGTGAAAGTAAATTAGCAGAACCAAATTTTCAGTCACATTTACTTTATAAAACTTAGTGTTTTATAGTGGCAGAGTTGTTTTTCTTTCTCTACTTATGTTTGCATGTTATCATGCTGGCGTTAGCATTTATTACCATGCACCACTGTGCCTAAGTGCAGCCTCACCTAACTACTAGTGTTGCTGTAGACTCTTAGTCTTGTTTTTCTATTAACCGTAAAGGAGACAGCTATCTCCTACGTTTTGTTGCAAAAACAGATACCAGAAAGTGATTGGCACAATGAAGGGTACAGTTAAGATGTAAACAGAGCTACAGGTTAATGTTCATGACGTTTGGGAAGTTCGTCTCTGCCTCAAACAGTACTGGGTATAACTAACCAGTTATAAGTCATCTTTACCTCTGAGTAATTTCAAACTGTAGCTAAACTTAATTCTTTACTGCCATGTGGCATGGACCTTTCTCTCCTGGATCTCAAATAAAAGCATTGCACAGCTTGCAGTGCCAACATGCTCAGGGACTAGTGATCAGGGTTTCTTTTATTTTTGCTAAGATCCAAACCCCAGCTGCCTCAGCGAGGACCGAGCCTCTGTACATGTGGCATACGCTCCACCAGGTGAGCTACCCAGGCACTCACTCACACACGATCAGGGTTTTTTAATACACACACCCATTATGAGAGCCAAAACGCACTGCCCAGCCGGCAAAAATATGTGTTAATCGACCACCCGAACCCGATTGGCAAACCGCCAACTGTATGCTTCGCGCCTGTGGACAACCTCTAGTGACAAAGCTGGTCACAAAAGCAAAGGCTTCCACCTGCTCCCTGGATCCAATGCCTTCAGCCCTGGTCAAAGCATGTCTACCTGTCCTGTGTCCCATCAGGGTTGATGTCATCAACTACTCCTTGGAATCTGGCGTAGTTCTAACCTACTTTAAAACTCCCTCCAATCTCCAACCTTCCATTCCTAAGTAAAATCCTGGAAAAACTGTTGCCATCAGTCCATCAGCATACAGAATGTCCAACCCTGAGCTCAGTATCTACAGTCAGGATTCAGACCTGATCATAGTACAGAGACCACCCTCATCAAAATCACAAATGATTTACTCACTACTGCTTACTCTGGACACATTGGTATACTCATTCTCCTCGACCTCTCCTCAGCCTTTGACACAATCTCCCATACCATTCTCCTCGACCGCCTATCCCATTACCTTGGTATCACTGGCACAGCTATCTCCTTGTTTCGGTCTTACCTCTCACACAGGAAGCAATTTGTCACCATTAGCAACTCCCGCGCCGACCCAGCTCCGGTCAACCAAGGCGTGCCTCAAGGCTTGGACCCATCCTCTTCACCATCTACATGCTCCCCCTTGGTCAAATTATATGGTTTCAATGCAATGGAGTTCTGTCTGAGGTCCACAGCAAAACCCTAGACAGGCTCCGGAAATGTCCAAAACTCTACCGCCAGGGTCCTCACCCACACCAAGACCTGGCAGCACAAAGAAAAATTCTGCACCACCACTTGTTTACCACAGCCTACAACCTCCCTTAGTATAGCAACTGTAATTCTGTAAAGTGTCCTTGGGTTTCATGAAAGGCGTTAGATAAATAAGTTATTATTATTATTATAGCACAATCGCAGGGCTGAGACAAGGCCAGAGACTAGGACTGAGTGCCGCCACGCTCTCCAAGGTGCTGATCCTGCTGCTGGCAGCAGCTAAGGCTAGGGAGCTGTCCAGAGTGCTCTCTTTCTCCCCCAATCAACATAGTGGGGAGATCTAGGCTGAATTAGTCCTGTGGCGAGTCCACACAACATTCCGGGATAAGAGAAACATGTGCTCTGGTTTATTGGCATTTCTTTAAACCAATCACAATCATCTTGAGTGGCACTAAGAGCCGAACACAGGTACGGTGCCTCTGCAAAACAGCCTTAGGAAGGAACTTTTTTGGAGGAACGTGTAGGGAGGCGAGCTCTGGAATTAAAATGGCTGTCGAGTGTGATGAGAATTTTACTCCAAAAAAAAAGATAAATAAATTATAATTTGATTGTCGGTTCTAGCTCGGAGGATGTTTCCCAAATCGACCAAAGTTTAGAATGCCAACACAAAGAAAGCAGAAGGTGAGGGACATGCACTGGAGCAATCAAATGAAACATTGTTGATTTAGATTAAGGCTGAATAAACAGATGAATTGCTCCGATGTTCTTCATTGTTGAATGGCAGCAAAACAAGTAACCATTAAAGACATGAGCTCTCTCTCCTCTATGATTAAGTTGGTCATATCGTCAGTGGTAGCCTCTTCTTTCTGACGGTGGCGATGTAAACAAAAGCTACAGAAAACACATAGGGGAAAAACTCGTAGGTGAAGCCTCGACACTCTAATGATGATAAAGCTGCGAGTGTGTGTGTGTGTGTGTGTGTGTGTGTGTGTGTGTGTATCTGTGTGCGTGTGTGCGTGAGGGTGAGAATGAGAGAGTGACAGAGAGAGGGGAAGAGAAGGAATATGTTGCATGCAATGTTTCTGTAAATTATTGTTATTTTGGCTTTTTTGGCCTTTATTTCAAAGGACAGCTGAAGACAGGAAAGGGAGGAGAGAGGAGGGAGATGACATGCAGCAAAGGGCCTTGGGTCGAACTCAAACCTGTGCCACACACGCTCAACCAGTTGTGCTACCAGGGCGCCCCGTTTCTGTCACTTAATGATAACATATTCCGAATATGTTGTACACTGCTTTGCGCCTGCGCCTGAAACCGAGATATTTTCATGTAAGCTTACCCAAACCTGGATTCAAAGTGATCAGTAAATTTCGTGGAATTAGAGACCAGTATAAATTTGGGTCTGATGGTGGTGATAGAAGACAGGTCGAGGGTCACCAAGAGAATTTGAAATATACTCTTTTTCATTGTATTCTGGCCAATCGTTTTTCAGAGGAAAGACAGACCAGTCCATCAACTGGCTGCAACACATATAGAGCAAAAAACTAAAATTTCACCACGTTCCTGATCATACACTCTCAGTCTACAACAACACAGCTGGAAACGCATACAGTATAGATTTGTCCACTAGAGTGTTTTGTCTTCGAAAAGCTGCCGTCCTTCGCATGTAACTCACTCTGAGTTTAACCTTGGCCCATGGTGACGGCGACCGAGGAGGAAAATGATTACAGCCGGGTGGAAAATGAATGTGGCTCTCATGCTGTAAATCAGATCCAAGGACAGCTCACTGGCCTCCAGAACCTTCATCAGAACGAGGCCATTTTAGCGTCACACTCCGAACTGACCGAACATGTTAGACAACAAAGATTTACAGAATGATTTTCCATGGAGCTGTACTGCAGCGGCCCTACTGACATCTATTCAAAAAGTATCAGAGAGCTCTTCTGGTGTCTACAGACATCCTGTTTGAACAGGAATCAGATGCAGGAAACCCAGATGTGCACGCGCGCATACACACACACACACACACACACACACACACACAGACTGATAATCTGACCATCTACATACCATAAAGTGCCACACTTACAGTTAATATAATTTATTTAAAACAAAATTATCCAATTTAAATTTGTATTCCTTTAATCTTTTCATCACTTCATAATGTGCATAAAAGTAATGGAAACATGGCAGTAAATGGACTTAAGAAGAGACATACTGTAAGAGCTGTGAGGGAACGAGGTGATCTAGTTTACAGCTGTAGGATTAAGTGACAGATGCCCTGTTTTCCTTCAGGCTGATACACTCTTACACTGAATGAGAAAACACACTGACATGTACTACATTCAGACCAGTTTATTAGGGCAAAGTTGTCTCCTCATTTAAAAACAAATCAGCAAATCAGTGTCATCCGCCATTGACATGAG
Organism: Perca schrenkii; assembly: GCA_025617405.1. Taxonomy (NCBI): domain Eukaryota; kingdom Metazoa; phylum Chordata; class Actinopteri; order Perciformes; family Percidae; genus Perca; species Perca schrenkii. The sequence continues at coordinate 6,185,302 of CM046802.1, read as the reverse complement.
ACATAGGATGTAGGCTGCCTAGTAAGTGATTCTACTTTGTATTTATTATAAAATGTATTAAATTGCTGTCTGTTAGAAAATGTAAACCAGATGTGTACTCATTTCTTGTTAGATTCCCACCAACGTTCACCTTCTCTGATGACTTTTAAATCATAAAGAAGTAAGTGGCTCTGAATCCAGGCAGTTGCTAAATACATTCAGCCTACATGTAAATATACGTAGCCTATAGCTGCTAGTAGTAGAAGTGATACAGTATGGTCTAAGAAATTAAAAACCTAATCTCACAGTGATTACCCAAACGATAGAGAATGACAAATGCTGCATGAAAGCACAGCAGAGCAGTCTGTGAGCTGTCAGGCCTCAGACAGCACAGAGGCCTTCACAGTGCTACAACTTTTGAGTTGACAATGTTTATGTATTTTTTCTGATTAGATTGCTAGACCCTATCAGCACAAACTGAGAGGTGTTCAACTGGAAAACTATAAAAACAAAAAAAAAACACACACAGCAATCATTTACAGTATGAGGATTTAAGACAACCAACAATTGGCACGTTAGAAGGTACATACATGCATATCAACATTCAGCTGTTTTTCTACCTTGTCAGCATGTATACACCTGAAATAACTAAAAATAAATCCAAACACTCAGCTGATTTGATGCAAACCAACAGTCAGCATATAGCCTACGTCTACAGTTCTACAGCCAGGCCTGGACTCACCGAAACCCAGCGTGGAACATGGACATCCTGGGTCCTCCATTAGGTCCGTATCTGGGGGTGCTGAGCAGAAAATCCTTCTTGATGGACACGTAGCTGATGAGCGACAGGATGAGCAGCGCCACGCTGAACATGACGAGCCCCAGCGCGCTGGCGATCCGCACCATCCTGCCTCTCTGCGGACACAAGCACCCCCCACCCGGGCCAGAGGATCACTGGCCGGCCAGGACGAAGAGACAGCCAGCCCCCAGGCGCACCGCATCAGCGGCAAAGCGAGGGCGCTTCACGTAGATTTCAGAGTCCATGTGGGGATGGAGGGCCAGATGCGATGGCGCGGCAGCGGCGACGCATGGGCGGCGGAGAGGAACGCAGAAAATGCAGAAGGCCGGACAGGCGGTCAAGGACGTGCAAGCCTCGGATTTATTGACGCTTGAAACAGAGGACATGAAGGGCTACAGAGTGGAGTGAAGAGCGGGAGGCCGCGTTTTTGCAGCCTATTGAATGACCAAAATATGAGGCAAGAAGGTTGCGACGCGTCCGCGGAAGATGCAGGAAGAACGTGTGACGCATTGACAGTCAGTGCATCGCAGAATGGAGAACAGAGGAGGGAGGAGGGGGGGGGGGTCTTGGAGGTTTTTCTGCCGGCATGCAGGGGTCAGATGAAAGCCTGCATCATAACCTCAAGGTGGTGAAATGAAGCGGCGACACGCGGCGTCCTGCAGGGAGATGACGGTGGCGACCGTCGGATGCTGTTCCCTCTCTTCATCTGCATCCTCGGCGTGTCCCTCCTCCTCCTCTCTCCGGTAGTCTAATTCATTAAACCGGTGTGTCGCTTTAAGGAGACGCAGCTCTTGTATGGCGGTTATCAGATAAACAGCAGCAGCATCCGAGGTGGAGCTCTACGCAGCTAGAGAGGATGCGATGCGAGGGGGGGGGGCTACAGGGCATAAGTAGGCAAACAGTCTGAACTCAAACATCTTGACAAACATGTGAAAATATACAAATATGAAGGCCACGTCTTTTGCTAAAGTGAATATATCTATTAAATGTATTTGACATAGGGCCCATGCGATTTTAATATGTTCTTATAATGTTTTAATATGTTCTGATATGAGTGTTATGAAAATGCCGGGTGTAGGCTACAATAAGAATTACAGCTATGTAGCCCAAAGGAATTCCCTGTTACTAGGGCTGTCAAGCAAATAAAATAAAAAAATAATCTAATTAATTTCATGCTATGGATTAGTTATTCTAAATGAATCACATAACGCTTATCAATATTTCTTGTAAGATATTTTCAAAAATTCCAAAAAAAAATTCAATTGATTTTGGTAGATGAGTGAATCAATGCTGGACTAGTCTGTATCAACGGAAGTAAATTTCCAGGATAAAGCCTGACATCATGGCTTCCGGCTGACATCAGGCTTTGCCCCTCACTTTCTGCTCTCTGTGTGTTGCCTTTTCTCAAAATTCCTTCGGTACGGGAAACAACAACAGACTCCGAGCTAAGCAAGCTACACGCTGAAAATGTCAAGTTTTGAAGAACAAGGCAGGCCTGCTTGGTTCTTTTGGGAAATGATTGTAAAGATTTACAATTAATATGTTTAAGGCATTTACTCTCTAACTGGGACGTTCTGGGAACGATTGGTGGAATTGATGTGGACGAAGTAGACACAGCGATACACTGGTCAGAGCCAATGAGGTTTAACCATGTATTCAGCTAATTTAAATAGCTCACGTTACTGTATTGGGTGAACAGTTCCCTTCATTAATACTGAATGTGGCGTTTTCTTTTGCGGGGTGCAAATGTTTCACCAAAACAAGTTTTTTCCCCGAGACCATTTTGCTGAGCCACCGTTGCTGCGTCTGGAGCTTACATAGCGCCACTGCAGGCGATATGCAAACAATCTAGAACGTTTATTTTTTCCTATCCCAGAATGTAAGTGTGGTGTAGGCTAGCCTGAGCCGACTCCACAGCGCTGTGGAGATAGGTCTGGCAATGTGGGACAAGGCCTGGACCAGAATGTTTAACTCTGTTTCAGCTCAGTTTAAGAGTCTGTATTGCATTTTGCTGTCATTTACACTCAAGTTTCTCTCCTCACACACGCACACACACACACACGCACGCACGCACCCACCCACCCACACACACACACACACACACACACACACACACACACACACACACACACACACACGCCCAACAGACACTTATTGCTTTCTCTGCCAATATTAGCTGCTCTATTTAAACAATGTCAGGCTGAAAAAAGGTGCATGCAGGCTGAACTTTACCTAGTTGTTCTGTCAGGATTAGCAGCAGAGGAAAAGTTACAAGAAAAGTTATTTTGACAGCCCTACATATTACACAGATGTAGAAAGATTCATTTTTAGGAAGCTGTAGGATCTATATCAACAAGATTACAGCCATGCTAAAGCAGCTCTGTGCGGTATGCACAGTGTCAGTGGTGCTTTGGGCTAAATGCTAATGTTAGCATGCTAACATGCTCACGATGCTAATGCGAGCATGCTGATGTTGATGTTTAGCAAGTGGAATGTTTTGCTATGTTCACCCTCCTAGTTTCTAGACTGTCCAACGCTTAAAATAGTTGAAACACTAATACCTAAACCAACCTATGTTCACATTCAAGTGACAAAGACCTCTAGTGCCCAAAATAGTGACTCTTGTCAGTTTGGAACAAAGTGTTATAGAGTGATACAATCACATTAATATGTGTACCAAATTGAATGGAAATCCATCCAATAGTTGTTGGGCTATTTTAGTCGGGACCATATGGTGGACTGACTAACATTCTGACATTGCCATCCCTAAAGCCATTCTGCTAACATATCAAAAATAATCACATTACATACGTTACATACACTTCTTTATGTAATCCAATGGATGGATTGCTCTGTAATTAATAAGAACAATATCCCTACATTATACATCTGGGTTTAAGGTATAACATTTTTTATAGTGTCATTGATTGTCAATCATTTTACACAGCAAACAGACAGACAGCAAGATGCTCTATAGACCCATGAAAACATCAGACAGAAAGACAGGCTGCCATTGCTGCTGGCATTTCAACACTGACCTTTCTACTGTTCTTAAGGCCTGATTGAACCAAACACACACAAACACATACATATACACACATACGTACACACACACACACATGCACCACAGAGGGGGGGGGGTGGGGGGGGGGAAGGGGTTGCAGTCAGTGCAGTCAGCTTTTTTCTTCACAGTGTTTTCCAATTGACGAGAAAAATATTACAGTTTTTTACGATCGCTATGACACTTTTTTCAATACTTTTAACAACTTTCCTAAACTCTTAACACAGTTAGCACAATATCTGTCTGTGTAGGCTATACAATTAACACATTTCTTGTTGCTTTGACACAAAAAGCATACAGTTAACACACATTTAAAATGCTTGAACTTCTTTTACATACAAGCCCCACCAAGACCAAAACAATGGATCTTTACTGCCAAATTTACAAATGCTTTCACACTGTATGTCAGAACAGATAACATCATGTTCTAAACCTAACTTATAGGCTAAAGTCAAAGTGAACAGCTGATCATATTGTAAATTGAAACACAAATATATCCCCTGCATTTTATACATGCATTTATTGAGTAACAGCTGATTGAAGCTATGCAAATAGATCAATCACAGCTGATTCCCTTCTAGGAAACACACTCAGGTGATGAGGTTCAATCATATGATCATATGGTAGTACAGTAAAAGAGGACCTATTTGAACAATATACTGTAGATGAACACAGAAAATAAGAAAAATGCCTTCACGAGGGAGAGGAAGAGGAGTACCAGGACAATTCTGTCTCTGTCTCCCTTTTTTCATAAACCGTACACTCAATAAAGCTACTCTGAGATGGGTCATTTATTTTTTGTATTGAATATCCGCAACAAAAGAAACAAATCGGTTTGGTTGGGTCAGTGGATAGAGCAGGCGCACATATACTTGGAAGTTTGTGCCACAAGAAATAAGGCAGTTTCTGTAATTCCATGGGATGTTAGTGTTTTGAATGACATTGTGCTATGATTGACTAAATGTTCCTGTTGGGAGATAACATGTGTTTTGGAAGACTTATTTGATTTTGAGACATGATTGCATTATTTTGGTAAACACAGTGTAATGTGTTAGTGAATTATTGTATTTTGAAAATCAGTGTTGGAGTTTAGTTTACAATGTGTGATTTTGAGCATGAAATTAACTGTTTTGCCAGTCGTGTGTTGTAGGTGTGTTGATGCGTTGGTGCGTTAAGAGTTTAGGAAAGTTGTTAAAAGTATTGTAAAAATTGTCATAGCGATCGTGAAAAACTGTAAACTAAATCAATGCCAGTAGATGTGTGGTGAATGTGTGGTGAGTTTGTTGTTGAGCAAAATGTGAAAAGCATAGTAAATTTTTGCTTGAGACATTCGACGGCATACATTTCAACTGGTTAGATTTAGTAATTGCTAGCGTTAGTAACGCTGTCCCTAATCCAGACCACACACTCATTTTAAGCAGGTTTTGAGTATGTATTGTGTTCACATTGGAAAAGTGACAACATTACATTTACTCAAAACAGCCGGTTTACAGACCAAAATGCAATTTAAAAAAATTATTTTTTTGGGTTGTGACATGTTTGTGTCTGCACGAGTTAATACACTTCAAGCTGTAGTAAGAAATCTTGTGTATGAATGTATCCGCCAATTTACATGCATCTACGAATGAGATTATATATTATATATCTGATTCAGTAGTGTACGTTGTCAGTCTCAGATATGGAGACACTGGTACAAATGCCTCTTTTTAACTATAGACGATGTATTTAAATATATTTTTGGATATTTTATATTATGAAATTGTGACAAGCCTCTAGGATTTTTTTATGTATTACATGTAAGTGTTGTGTGTATTGTGCTGTCATTTTATTAGACCATGAGTTCGTAATAAAGTCTTGTGTGTGTATATATATCTATGTTGTTAATGTATACTTTTGTAGCACAATGCAATGCACAAAGAAAATGGAGGAGCTCCTAACAGCTGGGAAAAAAAGAAGGCCAGAGAAATACGCATGAGGAAGTGCCTATAACAATAAATAGTTAAAGACCTCAATTCACTTTGCTTCCCTTCATTTTATTGCACTTCATGCCAAACAGCAGCAGATGGGGTTTAATGCTGACAGATTTGACATCATTGGTATAATACAGTGCTGCTGTCAGAGACATGAGGCCAGAGGAAACAGTAAGTGCCGACAATAATAACTTATTTGGTTACGCACAAAAAGTAAACAATAACTTATAATAATTAATATATAAAACTGCTGAAACTGTTTTTTTTAGGGAAGATGGAAGAACAGAACAAGAAAAAAAGCCGACAAGAGAAAAGTGAAACAAAAGAAAGTAAGAGAAGAGGGTTTGGGAATCACGTAAATTATGGAAACGAGATAAGGGGAGGAAAAGAAGTCAGGGTGGGAGATGTGAGTGTAACAGATAGACGAGGAGTAAAATGATACTGAGAGGAGAGAGAGAAGCGAGGGAGGAGATGAGGAGAGATCCAGAACGAAGATATTGCTGTATCAGCTTGCGAGAGATAAAACAGGTCATCGGGATTTCTTTTTTCTTCAGAGAACAGCTGACCAAGTAATGACGCATCTTCATCCCTCTTAGCCCTGAAGAGTCACTGACTGTCACTACTTTACACTCTGCCTCACACAGTGATGTGAACATATGGACCATTACTCCGCCTATCACTACTGTCATATTATAGCATGTAATCTGCAGATAGTCATCTGCTGAGGGTTTGAAATACCTGCCACTTAGATTTCTTTCTCCACCCAGTACAGTGGAGATGAATGGAACTTTTTTGAGCTGCTCAAAGCATTGGAAAATCAAACCAAAAAAGAACTAAACAGTAACGTGTCTGTCCAGAAAGTGTCCATGCTTTTTTGGATTATCCTCATACAGGACTGTGGACAGCTACTATTGCGCCAAAAGAAAGTATAACGTGACATGCTTGGTATGATATGGTATGAAACTCTGAGAACTCCACTAGAAACTAAAGCCAGTACATGAGAGTTTAAACCAAACCAGCTTGGTACATTTCATTCAAATAATGGACCCAACATGGAGACCGAGGAGAGTTTATTACTGACTACCCTTCACTTCTCATCACTTTACTTCATTTCACAATACTATACTTCCTTTACTTCAGTTCACTTTAGTTTCCTTCACCTTCACTTGAGTCCACTGCATGTCACTCACTTTTATTACTGAACTGCCATTTTGGGAAAAATGAAGTTGTTTGAACTTGCAAATTATACTTAACTTTGGTTTACTTCATTTAACTTTACTGCACTGTATTGCACTGCAGTGCACTGCACTGTATTCATTGTAATTCACTGCATACAAAGTGCATACAAATACACTTTATTTCATTCACTTAACTTACTTGACTTCTATTTAACTTACTTTATTTCTATTTCACTTTATTTCTTTTTGTTTTTCCTTCTATTTTACTTTACTTCACTGCAATGTACTTAACTTTACTCCATGTCACTGCATTACACTTAACTGTAATTCTCTGCATAGAGCTTAACTTTATTTAACTTTACTTTATTGCACTTCACAGCACTGCATTGCACATCACTGTACTGGACTGCACGTCTCTTTACTGCATGCACTTCATTTTACTTGACAACACTTCACTTTATTTAGCTTTACTTTACTGGACTGTACTTCCACTCACTGCACTTATGGTTTGTGTCCACTGTGGCATATTTCATGGCGGGGATCGTCCCGCTTCCCAGCATTGCACGCTTGTGGGCTTGCTATGACCAGAGGCAAAGAAAACAGGCTACACCCTCCTACAAACGCCATGGCTGCACCTGATTTGACAAATGCTACCCGTGGGGCTGTCTGCTCCCGAATTTCAAAACAGACCACAATAGCAGCTTGTTTGATAATTTTTTTCTCTTATTTTATGAAAATAGTTCACTGAAATGTGTTTTTGAACATTTTATGCAAGAAATAAATTCTGCAGTTGCTGAATCTGTCTTCATTATAGATCGACAATGGTCAGTTTAAAAGAGAGCAAAGTCGCTGCAATGCTACCAGAATGCACAGCTGCTCACATAGAACAATGAAGGGGAAGCGTAGCATCACTGACTGTACCTCACTTTACTTCAATATAATAGATTACACCACTGCAATATATATATATATATACATATATATATATATATATATATATATATATATATATATATATATATATATATATATATATATATATATATATATATATTTATTTATTTTTTTTTGCTGGTTTATAAATCATTAGGGCCAAAAATACATTTCTGATCTGCTACATTATGAACCACCCAGACCTCTCAGGTCGTCTGGGACACGTCTGCTTCTGTCCCCAGAGTCAGAACTAAACAGGGAGTAGCAGCATTCAGTTTTTTTCTCAGAAAACTGCAGGTCTGCCGCAACTCTCAGTTCTTTTAAATCAAGTCTGAAGAGCTTTCGTTTTGATGCTGCATTTCTATAAATAATTGTTCATTTCCTATACCGCACTGTAACTTTTAATCTCGTATTTTATAATTGTTAATGTTTTATACAAAGTCCTATGAATTGCCCTGTTGCTGAAATGTGCTATACAAATAAAGCTGCCTTGCCTTGCCTTAACTTCACTGCATTGCACCTCGCTTTACCTCATTCCACTTCACAGCACTGCATTGCACTTGACCTCACTCCTTTCACTGCACTTCACTTCACCGCATTGTACTTCAATTTAATTCACTTTACTGCACTTGTCTGAATTTTAATTTACTTCACTTCAATTTATAGTCTTTTCAAGGGAATCCTCCATTTCAAATACAACAGAAAGTATGCATTACATAAATGAATAGCTTTTTTATATGCACTGTGTCATTTTAAAAATAAATAACTTTCCAAATGTAAGCATGGGGTACAATATGAAGAAATTATAGTTCTATAGCAACAATACATCTGGCTTTGTGTAAATGACACTCTTCATCTGTAAATCTCCTTTTATATAGCGCTTTTCTAGTCTTAACGACTACTCAAAGCACTTTAACATAGTACAGGAACCATTCACCATTCACACGCTGTGTGCTGAGGCTGCCGTACAAGGTGCCACTCACACTCACATACATTTACACAACTCAGGGTTCTGTGTCTTGCCCAAGGACATTTCGGAATGTGACTGCAGGACCAGGGATCGAACCACCAACCTTTCCGATTGGCAGGTAACCTCTCTACAACTTAGCCACAGCCGCCCCATCTACTGTCTTAACCGCCTGTTTCACAATATTTTGCAACCTCCACGTGTTTTAAAAGCATGTGTTTTTCCTGCCTTAACTTTCTTATTTATGTGTATCTACAGTTGTACTGCATTTTCAAAAAGTGAATAAGGGTTTGGAAGCAGCTGCTGATTTAAAATAGGGCAGTCACCTGTAAAGTACTTTTGGGGCAGAGCATGGAGACAGCTTTAAAGTAGGGTAGAACATCACTGCTGTACCAGTTTCATGAAAAGAGGCAAAGATTTATATATATATATATATATATATATATATATATATATATATATATATATATATATATATATATATATATATATATATATATATATGTATATATATGTATATATGTTTGCCTCTTTTTCATCTGGAGTTATGCTACAAATTGTTGGTCATCAATATTCATCTTGTAAAACCAGCTGAGCTGTGCAGTACCTCTGGGCCAGAGGTGGCCCTGAAGTGCAAACCACTGCAGCAAATGCCACAACACTACAGCATTCGGCTACAACACGACAACATTTCGCCACAAAACGACAGCATTAGTAAGACTAAAACGGAAAGGCTAGGTACATGTTGGACACTGATCCTCGTCCTGATTGGTTGCACTGTCTGTCATTTACAATGGACACTGATCCTCGTCCTGACTGGTTGCGTCTGTAATTTACAAATGGGTCTGTGTACGTTTTGATAGTTTCTCTTTTCATTTGAATGCTAGGTTATACTTCTAATCACTGCATTTCAGTGGGAAATATTTATCTGACAGCTGTAGTTACAAGTTATATTTCAAATGAAGATTTTACATTGAACCTCGTGATTAGGAACCACTGAACTAAACCACCAACTGCCAGTATATAATACTGGCAGTTAAAACTAGCTCCAACTCGATCAGCTCAGACTGTTCTCATGAACCATTTGTACCTAACTACAAAATGGTTGCTCAGTGATGGAGAGGGCCTCTGCAAGTACTCTACAAGTAGTAGCTGTCCCATCCAGCTCCTGTTGCTACTGTAGGTCACTTACTTCCCGGTCTTTGTCTGCCTTGCCACCTTGTGTGATTACCTGGCCCGTCCTGCACCTATATCTAATTGTCTCCCCTCCTTCCTCATGTATTTATACACTCCCTTTCCTTTTGTTCAGTGCCAGTTCGTCTTCTACATCTGTGTCTTGCATTCTAGCCCTTGGTCCTAGTGTTTGTTCCAGTGAGTGAGTTTTGACCAGTGCCTGTGCCTTGTGATTTGGACTGTTGCCTGCTTATTGTACTCCTTTGTGCAATAAAGAAACACATTTATTTTCTCCATCTGAAACCAAGGTTGTGTCGTGCATTCGAGTCCTCTGTCTGAGCCTTTTGTGACAGTAGCACTGTTAGTTAGCAAGTCTTGTGGCATTTTTGTTAACAAGTCAGTCAGTACCGCCTGTCTAATTTGCATTATTGAACATATTTACCTGATGTAAATTATTAAAATATTAAAAATCTTTTTTTTGTGAAAACACCTTAACCTTTACAGTGAGGATGGAAATGTGCAGTTTTCCTTTGTTCCTGCTCAGCTGCGGCAGTCCACTGAGCACTTCAATAAAACCATAATGAACTCATGAATCAGGTTGATCAGACTTTCACGTGAACTCTGCGATATGAAACCAATCAGAGGAGCTCACAGCTCATGAAAGAGTCAATTAATAATCAATAGTCATTAGAGCAGAGAGGAGGGTGGACGATCAGAGGCTGTAGCTTCGCCTGAGCTAGA